>NW_010579590.1:53231-79598 GCF_000705375.1 Tinamus guttatus
CGTGGGAGTAGGTGGGTTGTGTGCGGGGGAGAAAAAGAGGGGGGGGTCGTTTATTAATATTATTATTTTAATGTATTATTATTCTTTTCCTTTCGGTTGAGGAAGTAGCTTCAAATGTGAATGCCCATGGTGCATTGTGGGAGGAGGAGGAGGCCATGCTCGGCGCTTCCTTACGTACATAAGATCCAGCGGGGAACGAGCCGGCTTGAGCTGGGTTTTTCGGCCCCGGGGCCCGGGGGAGTGACGGTTAACGGCTGCGGCGGTTAACGGCGATGGCGGTTAACGGCCGCGGCCCTCGCGCCGCGGCCGTTAACCGGCGTTGGGGGAGGGAGACTCTTTTTTTTTCTTTCTTTTTTTTTTCCTCATTCGGATTGCTTGAAATTCAGATTTATAGTGTAGCGTTTTGAAAACTTTTTTTGGGGGGGCTTAGGTGAGAACTTACAAAACAATTGGCAGCAACTTTAAAAGAAAAACACATGCATTTTTAATTTCCGCTTAGACTGTGATCTTTTTTTCCTTTGACTGTAAGATTGTAGTCGAAGTAATATGATTATAGTCTTTAGAGAGGCGGTTTGTAATCCTTGGGTTTCTGGAGGTGGCTTGGGTGTTATGGTCTTGCCTTTAAAAATGAAAAAAAAAATGCACAGAACTTTAGTTCTAGAGAGGTAGACATGAGAAGAATAATACAGGCTGAAGGGACTGTACATACATAGTAAAAAGCGTTATTTCTCATGCTTCTTTGAAACAGCAATGCTTTCTATCTATGTACAAGTCTTAGACAATTTATGAATGTTGTCCCATTAGATGCATTATTTTGGGTTACATCTTATATTTGCACATGTGAAATGGGCAATTCCAAAAAAATGACAAAAGCTGCAAATTCTCCATGGCCTTCCCAGGCCTGAAACGCCACACTACAGTACTGCACTATTTTAAACATTCGGAAGCTACATTTCTGAGCAGAAGCACTAGAAACTGCTTTTGAGGCGTATTCCAGAAGTAGTGGCATGTGCTTGTGAGAAAAGTGCATGTGCTGGGAGCCTTTGCGCACGTGTAAATCCGTCAGCTATGGTCTTGCTACTACGTGTACTAACCTGCTATAAGGGCAAATAAGAAAAAGAGGTGTGGCCATACCTGTATTCCAAGTGGTATAACTTAGAGGGGGAACTTATGTAAATGTAAAATAATATGGATCACATATGGAAAAAACTGAGATGAGAACTATTGATTAGATGTTAGAGAAGTAAACTGCATAGATTTTATGTAAGCTTTTGTGTTTTTAATTGATCACGTATCAAGCAACAGCAATAAAGATATCTCCTCTGTGAACTGCACTGGAAAGAAAGGCAGCAGTGATTCAGAATAGTTGAATAAATAAAGATCTGGATTGGACATCTGAAGCCAGACCAGACCACTGGTTAGGTAGCTTAGAACACCTTGCTGGACTAGGCATTTTTCAATAGCTCCTTAGTCAGCCCAGGTTTGATTCTGAATCATGGAACAGGTGTGTGTTTCCCCCCACCCCATGTTGACAGGATATGGTAAAATACATTATGAATTATCACAATAAAAGTGTAAAAGGAAATGAAAGGATGATGTGAATCACTGAGGTGACTAATAAATGTATTTTAATGGTCATGTCCTAAAGCAGTAGGAGAAAGTCCTGGAGTTGAGGAAAAACAGTGCAGTTATTGCTGAAAGTTATAAGCCCGATATCTATATCTTTATAGCTATATAGAACTAAACCCAGTTTTTTTTTTTTGGTCTTTAATCTGTCTTAGTTCTTTTACTTGAAAGCAAGAATTTAGTCAACACAAGTTTGCAATTTGTGTCTTCTTTTTTATTGTACCTGTTCATTGAATAATATCATACTAAAAATTTAGATTATTGTGTCTTGGGAATAATATTTTAATAGTACCTTCTAAAAAAATTTTTCTTTTTTTTAAGAAAATGTCATAAATATTTAGGTTAAATGAAGGATTTATAGATTTCAAAAGTGACTAATAAATATACTCTGGAATAATGGGAGATCCTCAGGATGTAAGTGGAAAGCATCTATTTTAAAATTTGTGGGTTTTTTTTTCAGAGGTCAGAGATTAAAGAAAAGTTTTTATAAAAAAATGCTTTCAGAGTGGTTGATTAAACCAGCTGGATTTGAGTTTTAAATAATTAATTTTACCTTTGGTTTGCATTTCTGTTTTGAAAGCTTCATTTTATTTTCTGCTCTTGGTTCTTGGTTGCTTGGTAACCATTGGAAAGCTTTTTTTTTTTTTTTTTTCTTCCCTAGGAGAATACACACTTTGCAGCTGATGGTGTATTCCCTGGGGATCATTTCTTTCAGTAGTTGTATAGCTTGGTACATGTTTTTTTCAGTACCTTAGTTTTAGATAGTCTTCTGCTTCTTTTTAGAGAGGTCCTGATGCCAAAAACTATGGTGGCAATTAAACAAATTCTGCTTCTTCAGTGTTCAGCAAGTGGCTTTCCTTTGATCATGAATTTGAAGTAAATCATCTGCAAGGCATCCTGGCTGGATATAGAAAAGGTTAAAAAAGAAATCAGTTCTTATTGTGAAATGCAACTTTATAAACTACCCTCTAAGAATAGTAAAATATAATTGCATTTTATTTGTGTAAAAGTAATTGGCTTTCTTGATTTTTCTGTCTGAACTCCTGATCAGTAACTTAAAAAATGCAAATATGTTTTTCGTGCAAATATTTGTTTTGTGCATACAAAAGCAAAATAGAATTATGTAACTGTCTAAGCTAAACAGATAATAAAACAGAAAATGAGCAACAAAATGAATGAAAAGTAATCATGGGAGAAAACACAAAGTGTTTCTGCTGGTAAATAAAATGTTCTTTATGATTCTTATTAAATAGGCTTGATTCCCTGTGGATGTTCCTAAAGGTTATACTCTCCAATACAAACAGATGCAGTGAAACCCTTCTCCTTTCTTAAGATGCTCCTTTTTGTCTGTCCACTGATTTGTGTAGGAGGTATATGCTGAAAAATGGAGTTATCTGAGATTAGAATCCAGATTGTAAAACAAGGTAGCTTTATTTAAAATAGCTTTTCTCTGCTGGTTTTAGTTACAATTAAAAGTATTTTAATTTAGTCATTGATTTTAGTCTTGTTTTGCATTTTTTTTTAAGGAAAGCTTATTTTTGCAGATAATTGACAACTGCATTTAAATAGAGTCTTTTGCTAGTTATCAAGTAACATGCATGTTTTGGCAATTATGTAGCTTAGCTTAGATCTCTTATGATTGGGAAGCTTTACTGTTTGTCCTCTTAGAAGATGGTGAGGGTATTTGTCTTTTCCTGTGCACTTAGTGTTCAGGTGTTTCAATTAAAGATGCCGAAAACTATGTTTTACTATCTAAGTGTTTTTCAGACATTCTTGGTTTAGAACGGTTAAATGGGTTATAACTTTGTTTTCCCTATCGTGACAGTTTAGCAATAAGGTAATATTTACCTTGAGGAAAGGTAAATAGTGTTACCAGTGTTGGTATTTCTGATGGAGATGGTTAGTTCTAAAGACTTGAAAAACTACAGTAAATAGAATATAACAGGTTGTAGAGCTTAGCATTTTGTGTACCTAGTTGTCTTTCACTGATTGGAAAAGGAGAGCAGGCCTTTTCAGCCCTTCCTCCCAGTGGACTTCCCAACTCTTGAGTGCACCAATTACTGAGCTGAGTCCAAGAAAGTACTCTGTGCATCTGCAGATGTCCAAAGGTGTTTTATCATTGGTGATATGGGCTTGTCCCAGGTACCCTGAAATCATCCAGCATTACCAATGAGTTTATGTTGGTTGAATACTTTAAATAAATCTGTTATATATGGGGCAGTACCTAAGTATTTTTCCAAATAGAAGCTAATTTCCATTTGAAAAGTTTTAACTTCAATTTAATGTTTGAAGCTGTTTTTTCAAAATACTTAAAGGCTAAATTTCTGTGTTCTCCGCCCCCTCCCTGTATTTTCCTGTGGTGTCAAATCACAATTACAGCTTCGTGCCGTGTTTTGGCTTTTTCTCTTGCAGTGAATTAGTCATTGTATACTAAGATAACGTGTTTTATATGTTAAAAATCATCTTACCTCTCCAACAGCTGTACATCATGATATTGGGAGCTTTTGTTTTGCGATGCCTTAGTCCCTTCTTACTTCTTTACCGCAGAACAAAAATTATCAAATTTTGTTACACTGCTATTACGTGCACACTGCAAGTCTGGTCACTTTTTAGATTAGGTTCTAGCTTTCAGTATAACTAAACTTTTGACGTGACATTGGAATTTCCAGCCTCTTGGTCCCATCAGAGACTTTTAACTAGGATGGTCTGAGTTCCTGGGTCGGCATTTCAGTTGTCCACAATCTCTAATGCCTGTATTGCAAAATAATAACAAAAATTAATGGCAGCCTTCTGTAGTGCTCAGAATTTGGTCTCTGGTGTGACCGTGATTCTGTTCAGTTGGGAATCTAGTAATTGTTTTTAAGGCTAATAAGACATACTTGTTAAGTCTGTTGTTTCCTCTGGAGATCCCATTTTAATTCTCCTGACTCTTCAGTTCATTTTTGCTCTTTTTAATATGGTGGCTGATTCTCAAAGAAACTGGGAGACTCAGGTGGACGGCTGTGTCCTTGTGCAATTCTGTTGTTAGTGATCCCAGGTGGGCAGTGATTAGTATCTTTCTTAAGCAATCTCCTCAGATCCCAGAGACAGGGAGGTGATGTGAGAAAACGATTGTACTTGATTTAAGATAATGAACCTTCCTCATGCAGCCGCACAGTTTTTCCTCCATTACACCTAGGAGAGGTTTGAAGAGGAGGTAATTTTCCAGGGTTTCTGCTTTCCAAAGACAGTTGTGTTGCTTCTGATGTGGAAATGTGCTTTTCACCAACTACCTTTTATGTTCCTGTAACTGGCAAGAATCCTTAATTAAGGTTGCCAGCTCCTCTCCTTTCTTTTTTTGGCTACAGGCAGTCTCCTTCAAATAGGAGAGAGGGGTAGAAGCATCCTGAAAAAGAGGAGGAGGCGAGGAGTCAGAGAAGACATGAGAGCTCAAAATCATGAGCTTCAGGATAGAAACCTGAGTGTTGGTGCAGTTGTTTCTGCCTGCTGACCCATTGTGGAGGTGGCAGGCTGCAGCACACTGAAGATAAGTGTCTCTTGTGCATGTCTTCTGCTCCTAAGACTTTTCCTCTGTGTGGGCAGGACGATTTCACTGTAAGAGTAGTAGCTGAAGAGATGACTTGAGGCAGTGGTGGAACTGGATATAGTGATATCCCCTGCTGTGAGAGCTGCAGTAACAGTTCTGTCTTTGCAAAGAGTGAGCCAGGGACTGGTGCCTCTGAAGAGCACCAGAACATGAGGGCATCTTTGTCTGCTTTAGAAGGTATAGCCTAAGTGAAATCAATGTTGCTTTTTCTCTTGGCTTGACTGAGTGCATTTCTTCTTTCTGCCAATGATGTGTTAAGATCTAGTCCCATGGGGTAGGTCAAAAGAGGCATCAAAATCTGTAACATAGGGTTTTTTACTTTCTATTTGTGACAGCAGGATTAGTATGCTGAGAGTGGGAGTATTGATGATTTTTTAAATTATTACTTCAAAGGTAAAGAAAGGCAAATGATACAGTATTAAGGCATTATTCTCAGATTTTTTTTTTCCTTAAAGCTGAAGGTAGTTATAAAGTGATATTCCATCACGATAACACAACTGCTTTCTTTGATTTTTGTGTTAAAAGAACTCATCCTTTTTTTTTTTTTTTTTTTTTTTTTAATCTTGTTGCCATAGTACCTGCACAGCTCTGAGAATTTCAATACAAGAGTGACCACCTTTTCCTTCTTCCCTAGCCTACAAGAAAAATAGCTTGTTAGTCTGAAGGGATACTTGCATGCTCATGTATGTATGCTTTATTGTCAAAACCCTACATTAAATAAAAAAAAATGGGTGATAATATCAGAATTGAGCCGTGAATTCAGTACAGTCTATACTTTTCAACAATTTCCCATTGACCACTCTTACACTTTACACTTCTATGCTTAAATGGGGAAAGTGTGAAGAGTTGCAGTATGAATTTTTCCCTCCGGAGGCTCATAGGACATGAGGGCTTGTCCCGCCAAGGGCTTTGAATTCTGGAAAGCTGAGTCTGAAAGCAATTATCTAGTTATCTCTAAGCTGAGAAATGGAAACTGATTTTATGTTGCAAAACTATTTTATATTATGTTTTTGCTACTCGCAGAGCTTTTGATCTCTGAAGTATTTAGACCGAGTAAGCATATTTGAGTTTCTGTACTTCAGCTAGCCAAATTTGGTCAAAAATAAGTATGCAGTGACTGAAGTAGAGCAGATGGGGTTAAACAGTTGATGAGCTGTACCTTGAAGTGTCACATCACCGTTGCAAAGCTAGCACAAGCTTTTGGAGCATTTCAGCTTTGCTTGCTTCATAATACTCTCCCTCTTGTTTAGTCCAAATTTAAAGTTGGAATTTGATGTTTTTGTGTAGGAGAGACACAGAGTTGGGGCAGAACTGGAGTGTTTCCCCCAGTGTTGGGAGTACGGGTGTTCTGTTGCAGCAGGCAAAAAATACAAAGCTGCAAAATGGTCTGGGGACAGTCAAAGAGAATTTGCAGTGCTCCACAGTCTGAGGGTGGATACCTTGGTCTGCTAGAAACTTAGAGAGGAGGAAAAAGGGCCCCGACAACCCTAGAATACTTCCTGCTAGCATTGTCTGACTTAAACCAAGTTCTAGCCTTGTTGCAGGATTCCTAACTGTGCGTAGTTTGGTTGGAAGGGATAAAAGAAAAAGACTTAAATAGCAGGGGACTTGGATGCTGTGGTGATGGGTGTGACATGCTCCTTGCAGGAAACTGGTGGACAAAATACAAATTGTTGATTGTTTTAACTGCTAGCTTGGATGTCCTTCTCTTTGTTTCAATTTCCTTTGGACCTGTTTTTGCTGCAGATCAGATTATTATACAGTAGAAGATAATGTTCCATGTTGTGAAAATTAATGACTAGTGAACAATATGAGGTGGAAAAACTTTTCCTTTCTGTCAAAGCAAATCTGGACTTATTAATGCTGCCTGTGTATGCCTTGAAAAGACAGATGTAGCTATAGCTGTACCTGTCCTTGTTACTTAAAGCATCTGGTATCACTCTTTATTACATCTGATGTGTGGATGAGAAATGCAGTTCTTTTGGCATGCTTTATAACTGCATCCCCTTTTTTTTTTTTTTTTTTAAGAAGTTTTTGCTAAATGAAAGTGTTTTCTTGGTCTGTAACGTTTAGTCTAGCACTCATTTAGTTTTGCTATGCCATATTTGTAATTTCTCTGTGTAAATAACTGCAGATTCTGAATCTTACTGTTTTTTTTTTTTTCCCCATTTACTTCTCTCCCCTCTTCCCTGTCCAGGAAAGCTTTATTTTAATAAGCTTGCTCTATCTGTGCAAACTGTTAGCAAGTTCTGCTATGAAAGTGCTACACCAGGATGTCATGTGGTAAATCAGCTATTAGCAAGCAGTTTCGCATCAGAGCTGGGCTGCAGGGGAGTGTGTTACTTGAGCTAATTGCTGGCCAGACTGGTATCTTAAGATTATCGGTTTCTGATCTTTTTTATACTTCTCTTTGCCTGTGTGGTGTTTTTGGCAAGTAAAATCATATGTTGTTCAAACTTGTAGCTTTTACCATAAACATTTACACTACTATGGTAAATTTGTGGCATCTCACTTGCATTTTTGCCCTTAGACCGCAGCAGGAAGGCAGAGACAGATTTTAAATGTGTCTTGGAAAAATCATCTCCTGCTTTCTGATAGTGAGGTCAGTGATTGCCAAAGAGTGATGCCTGAATCAGGCAGATGAGGTGGTGGAACTCAGCATTGCGAATACAGTTTATCATATGTATATATCACATTGCACTAGTGTTTGGCTAATGTTATTGAAACAGTGCAGTAAACCTGTAGCAAATGAGGCTGAAATGGCATGACTGGTACTTGGCCCTTTAGGTCACTTTGCAGAACTGCAGGTGGCATAAGGGGCACAGCAAAAGAGAGAGTAATGAATTTCTTGCTGTGGACAAATATAGGTGCTTAGCTTCCATGCTTTACAAAAATCTTATTGTTGCTGCTGTGGATTTCCCATTGCAGAATATCAAGATGCAAAATGACATCTCTTGCAGAATATGAGATGAAAAATAATGTATTTACAACATTGAAGGGCTGAGAAGACTTCTTACGTTCTAAAGAAATCCACATGCAAGGTGAATTTATTCTTCCATAGCCTAGAAGATAGTAATTTAGAACAAAACTTGGTGCTATTACTTTGTGATATGAAATCAAATATTTTTGCTTGTAGAACTATTATTTTTGCTTTACAATTAAACAGAAAAAATACTTGCTTGAGTAGCAGAACAAAGCTAGGTGATTTCTACATTGGAATGCTGTGTTAACAGATATAGATGAACTCAAAAAAGTGCCGATGTGACCTTGCTAAGAAACAGTCTATGGTAAGAAAGTCTTTCATGTATTATTAAATAAAAGAAAGTTTGTAATTATTTTTACAAACATGATCTTGTGCTCCTTTATGGTGAAGATGCAATCTGATGAAGAGTTTTTTTTTTAAGATACTGTCAAGATATACTGTCTTTAATATAAGAATTAGCTCACTTAAAACTTGAGCCACCTAAAAAGCTATAGCCTACAAGCCAATTTTCAAGTGGACTTCTGCTTTGTCGTTGTCTGCCTTCTCAATTAGGCTTGTTACTGGTTGACTAAGCGCCGCCAGCATAGGCTGCTTCAGCAGGTGGCTGCATGGTTCGCATGAGCTAATAACTGTGGCAAGTCGTTGTTGCATCCTTGCCATAAAAGGAAAATTTAAGAGTCGGGGAGTACACCTGTGTTAACGTGTTCTTGATGCTGTAAGGAACAGATGCCAGAGAGGCACCCCTGAAGAACTTGTACTAAAAACAGTCAAGACAGACAAATGACCGAACAGGAAAGCAAAAGTATGGAGAGAAGAAGTGACCTGGCTTGCGAGCAAAGGTCAGTGATAGAACCGGATGTTGAAATGAAGTTTAACTACCAGTCTGATGCTTATTTGTTATGCTGTACTGCTTGTGAGTGCTGGTAGTAGCATAGACGCTTGCAGAGAAAATTGCAAACTACTGAGTACAAACCCAGGCAGTCTGGGTAAATGAATGCATTTATTCCCTTTGCTCTACTTTGGTGTTTATGTAGAACAGAAAATAGCGCACTGTGATTGCTTTTCACACTGCTGTTCCATTACTGTTCTTCGTCCTACCACCATTAATAATTTTGTATCTGCAAGATAGTTTTACAGAAAATCTGTTTAACTCTGCTTCTTTTGCATGTTGGTGTAAAAATGTATGCCTGTATTGCAGTGTATTTGGGCACTGAACTAGTGTTAACTTCAATAATGTCTAATGGACTTTTAATACCTTTTGAGCATTTGGTCTTGACTAACCTGTACAGTTTTGAAGAAGACAAGGAAAAAAAAAACACGCACACAGGAACTAGGAGGTAGGGGGAGCGATCTAAACTTTTTCTACAGCGGGAGAAATGAGTAGCTTGTAGATCTGTTTCTTGGGCTACGTTCTGAAATGAGAATTTCCACAAAAGCCAAGTTCTGTATTCAGAGGTGTTCTTGCATTCATTCCTTTGCAAAACCTACAGTGCAAAAAGGTTCTCAGATGGGAGTGCTCAAGGCTGAGTGGAAAGCAGAGAGGACTGAAAAGGAAATTAGTCCTCAGTCAACCTTTGCAAATGTGCTTCACTTGTACTGCTTTGAGTGCTAGCTGTCTTGGAATAACCATGAAGTGCAGGGAATATCAGGGCTGACTTGGCTTACTGAGTAACATAAAGTATATTTGTTACGCCTTCTGGTTGGGAAGGGGTTAGACTATTGGTGGGTCATGTTTGGTGCAAGTTAAAGACAAACAGCTGCCTAAGGGATTTTGTTAGTATGAGAATTCTGCAGGACTGATGCTCCCTTCAGCTTAGATCAGTGTCTTGATGTTGCAAGTGAAACTAAGTGGGCGTGTTTACTGTGGAATAGTACTTTTCATAAAGTGGTCAGATACTGATTGACTGACTCTTATCATCTCTTTCCCATTGTTTTTTTGTGGTGTTTTTATAATGATACCGCCACTTGAATGATCTCTTCTGTAACTAAGACCTGAGATGCTGTGATAGTTTAAGTAATGAATACTGTTCAGCATCAGTAACAGGCAAGTCAAGTTTACTGCAGTGCTAAACTTAGTTTTACAAGGCACACGCACAGCAGAGCCAAATCTATACAGCTGACTTTCTGTTTGAACCAGTGTGATAGCTAGAATAGGTAAATTTTAAACAGCTACTCATATTTTTATTACTAAGTATCATATAGAGCATGTATAGCAGTTTGGTTGACTTAGCTGTTTTCATGAGGCAAAAATTATCAAAACTACAAAACTACTACTATCTGTTAACTACAGAAAAGGCATCAGCCAGCCAGCCCGCTTAAGTCTGTGTATATGTGTGTTTAGGCGTGTGCTGAGCATGCAGGAAATCATGGCATTCTGTGTTGTCTTAAGATGATGTCTTCAGTTGAACCACTATAGGAGTATTATACAATAATGAATGCGGGGCGGGGGGAAGTGGGAAGAGGAACCTTCAGTATAAATTTGAGGTTAAGAGGAGAGAAGTAGAGGAGAAAAAATGTAGTGCTGGTTAGTACACTGGTTAGTATTGCTTTCAGCATCATTAGGAATAATGAATTTTAGCTAAATAGGAATTACTATATTGGTGACTATATTTTTACATGCTTTTTTATGCTTTTGAATGTGTACTTTGAACTAAGGATTTTAAAATGGGATTTAGACCCTGTCATAGAATTAATTTCATTCAACGTTAGAGTGACTTTTTTTTTTTTTCCATGCCATGCAGTTGTATGGCACAATTTTAGTTCTGTAGTTTAGAAATAGATTGGAGTGCAGTCATCTACATTTCTGGTGCAGAATACAATTATAATGCAATCCATTTCCTGAAATGAGGAGTACATGTGCAACTTCATTCACATCTGGATGCTGCAAGACTGTGTTCGTTGGCTTTTGGCCTATAGCAACCCCAAGAAACTAGGATCTTCCACCTAACAGCAAGACTTCTCTAATAAAGGTGCATAGCTGACTTGGTATACGTGCAGAAAAAAGAATCGGATCAACTGATGGCTTGAATTAAAGGCCTGTGAAAGAAAGTTGGCTGTTCTTTTTTAACTTACTTGGCACAAAATCTTAATTTGCATTCGGAGTACATCTTTGCCTTACCTCCTTTGCCCTCTTCCAGTGAAAACAAAACTGAATTTTGAGCAAAACAAAAACCTTGTCTCTAGGTCTCCTTAGGTCTGTGCAAACACATGTACAAACAGTTGTGCAAACAGTGAGTTGCTAAGTGCTTTCTCTATGGTCTGCAATACTTTTATGCAACTGACCTTTTCTTGAGCCTTCCTGCCCTTGTGCTCCTCCCTGTTTTTTGTCCTCTACTTCAAGCATGTCCAAGTGCATCAATTTCTATCCTACTAGCTGCCCTTCCACCTTCGTTCTCTCCCAGCTGCTGATAACCTTCATTTTCCTTGCCCCTACCTCCCTGGTGGTTCATGCACCTTTCTGTCGATGTGTAATGGTCTTTTTTCCCATTACCTCCTTGAGTTCTCTGAAGAACTCCACTTACTTGCAACGACTGAAGGATTTGGATCCTTCTCCAAGGACAGGATTTATTTATGACCATTTGTACCACGTGCATTCTTCATTCTACAACTAGAAAATGGGAGCATAACTTTGTAGGTGAAGGAATGCTGTTAACTTAGCTTAAGTCTGAAATACTTTTTTTTTTTTTATAAGAGAAGTTTGGTGTATGCATTTTGACATTTGAAACATTGTAAGGAAGAAGCTAGAAAATTGTGTCTGCTTATCTGCTTTGAATGTTGAATAATGAAGAAAATGATACAAATGTCTGATTTACATAATACAGTACCAATTTATATGATATAGTATAACTACATGAAAGGGGAGAATAATTTTTTCTTCACCATGTTTTTTGCCTTCTACAATTCATTGTTAGACTTTTGTATCTGTTTGCCAGTTCTCAAAAGGCTTTTTGGCTGAATTTGGGCAGACTTTGGACAAAGAACAGTTTTACTGTAGTGTTGTGTTTTCAGGAGTAAAGGAGGTGACCTGAAATAGTTCTTGCAAATAAGTGCATTTGCAGGTTTTTACAAATAAGTGATTGCATTTTTTTCAAGTAGACTACAGGGCAAATGGAAGCTTTCAGGTGGTAGTTCAAATCCTTACCCTTCAAGCAACTGTGCAGAGGTAGGATGGACCCGTTATCCACTTCATTGTGGATTTCGATAGATAAAGGTGTCTGTTCGTATGAACTTGTGTAATTACTGACTGTTAGTTTTGTAATAGGTGAATTTTGCCTATTCTATTTGATAGTTGGATGTAGCAACACTCCAACCTTCTGTTGTACTTTTGTTTAGGTTTTTTAAACTTCTTTATTGTTCTGTTAGATAATGTACTAAATTTCTATCTGTAGGTCATTGCAACTGTGGCTTCTAGCATGGGCATCTTCAAAAAGCTGACTTCAGAATTAGCTTAAAAGTCATTTGCCTTTTACAGATATGAGCCTCAGATGCTTAATGCAACATCGTATTTGGAAATCTAGAGGAAATGACTCAAAAGTCATTCAATCCAATTTACAGGTAGTCTTGTATAAAAAAGGTCTGGCGGGTGGATCAGGGGAAGCTAGGGGAAAATTATCAGACAGGCTGTAGTGCAGAATTTAGTGAATACATTGTAAACGGGGCCTTGCCTAGACTTCTATATCTCAGACCATCAACGGACATCATTTTAGTGTTAAACTATTGTGATTATAAGGAATATTTCTGATGTCTCTGATAGTTGGTGTGGATGACTACAGCTCAGAGTCTGATGTGATTATTATACCTTCAGCCCTGGACTTTGTCTCACAAGATGAAATGTTGACGCCTTTGGGAAGACTGGACAAGTACGCTGCAAGTGAGAACATATTTAACAGGTATGCTTTTTAAATGTCTTCTCTGGAGAACAGTGTGCACACTATTCATCAGATTAAAATCCGACTCAAGTTCATTTGCATGAAATACAAATAATTTTAAAAATTACAAAATTATTCAGTTTCTATTCCTTTTCCTCCTTGTTGATGCACCCTCTACTTACAGAGAACAAAATATTCATGTCAAAAAAGTTTGCTTACCTGTTAAGTAACTGCACTTCAGGACTCCTGAACTTTTTCATGAGATGGACCACATCTATTGACCAAAGAGTAGTAGATAATTGTTAACTATCCATATGTCTGTAGAAAGTGACATTGGGAAAATATGTAATGAGAGGTCAGGAGAAAATAAGGAACGATTTACCAGAGGAACGCACATGTTCTGTAGATTCATCTTAATCCGTATACAACAGCTTGAGTATAGCTGCTTCTGGTTTTTGAAAATAAAAGACATGCTAAGAAGAAAATCTTACCTTGTCCTGTTTTGTTGTTTTACTCTAGGTTTTCCACTTTATATTTCTCTAAAGCCCCTGAGCTGGTTGCACATGTAGTGTAGAACACTACATGCACCTACAAGCATGCATACATACTCTGCAAGGGAAAGACAACGTTCAAATACAACATTTATTTTGATTGCAACTGTAGATAGTTACTAGATCAGAGCCACCTTATTGTTTAGATTTCTGGAGTTTTATTTAACATAGTTTGACTAGAGCTCCAGCTCCAGCTATATCTTTAAGAAAGTATACTTGCTGTTATGCTGTCTATTATCAACCATGCTCTGGATTAGAGTATTTATTTTGTTTGCATGAATACAGTTCTGTATTGATTTAGCCATGTGTTTAGCCTAATCATCTGACATGTACTTAAAATACCATATCACATATATTAACATACCTTGGATTTGCAAGGCCAATGCGTTCATATTAATATATGAACTAAAACTAATAATTTTTATATGGTTTCTCTTAGAGCCTGCATAAATGTATGTGCCTAACTTTTATTTCTGAAATGCTTGATTCTACAATTTTTTGAAAAGCAAAGTTTGTGTTATTTTACACTTTACAGTGAAATCAGTGATTTGCCAGACGGTAGGTGGTTCTTGAGTTTTCATAAGGAGGGAGGGAAGAAGATAGAGCCTTAAGACTTATCAGTGTTTGATTTGCAGCAATTATGTAATAAAAACCTGTAAGAAAGAGAACAATTTTCTGAGAATCCCAAGTTGTGTAACTTGAACTTTGAACAAGAATATTTGTCCTAATGTTGTACTTGCCCATCTAAGAAAAAAACTGCCTGAGTCTGTTGGTGTGGATCACCTGTTTGGGGCATGTATGAGCTTGAAATCTTGTTGCTCGTGGTGTCTAGCTTTGCGCGTCCCATGCTCGCTTGTGTTTCTATGTGAGGGAAAATGTTTGGAGTAGCTAGTTGTCCCTGTGTATGTGTGGTGTTGTTTTTATATTTTTTCGCCTTTGTAGACCTGTTTTTTAATCCTAGCTGTTTTTGTAGGCCTACTTCTATTATGTAGAACTAGGTAATATAGGAAATAGTAGGGAAATAGATAACAATTAGTGATAAGACTGTGTGTAGCAGTTGAATCTCAAGGTAACTGTTACACGGAATCACAGAATGGTGGAGGTTGGAAGGGACCTCTAGAGATCATCCAGTCTAACCCTCCTAGCACAGAGTTGCATCCAGGCGGGTTTTGAAGATCTCCAGAGAAGGAGACTCCACAACCCCTCTGGGCAGCCTGTTCCAGGGCTCCGTTACCACAGTAAAGAATTTCTCACAGTAAATAATTTCTTCCTCGCATGGAGATGGAACTTCCTGTGAAGGAAGACAGCTTATATCAAACAATTAATTCTGAAGAAATAGTGGAAACTTTTGGTAGACGGAGATGAATTGGAGTTTATCGTAAATGTAAGTTCAGAAGAAACATTTAATTTATGTTTTTTTTAGATTAAAATGGTGTTGCATCCAATCATATATAAGTAGAATTAAGATTATTTTTTGTTATAATTTAGATGATAAAACTATATTTCTCTGACCTGCACGCACCTGGCAGTTTCAATTCGTATAAGCGTAAACAAATGCTTTAAACATAATCATTGAATCTGGGTAAATCAGAGTAAGATTTTTTTATTATTATTACTTAAATGGATGACACATACTACACATGTGACAGTGAATAATTACAGAGTTTTTTTTTTTTTTTTAAATCAGTTATCATAAAAGCCTAGTCACCTGTAATTATGTACAGGTTATCAGTGGTGCTTTTGCTGTTTGCAATGTCAGTGAGGACCAGGCCTAAACTGTCTGGAAAACTTCTGTTTGGCTGAAAAATGTGTTCCTGTGACACAGGTGTATGGCTTCTCATGTGGTTGGTAGAAGGTGGCCACCTTGTTTTGTGGTCTCCAGATGGAAAAGAGCAGGCATCAAAAAGGAGAGCTAGCCACACCACCCGTGACAGTGAATGATTTTAATGTAGATATTTGATTCTTGGCTCTAGCAGTCACAAATCCACCCTGGTTGTATATGTTTGTGATTATGGAAAGAAATTTAGATGACTTTGGAATGTAGGCTCTATGATGGAATAAGGCTTTTTAGGAGCTGAGAGATCTATCTATCTATCTATATATATATGTATTTAAAAAAAAAAAAAGAGGTGGAGGTAATGTCTCAGGACTGCATTCTAAGCCTTTCTTTCCAATTTTGGTCAGCAGGGACAGGACGCTCATTTTACTCTGTATGTGACACCTAGGGTTTGTAGGAAATCCTTCCACTGTAACAGGAGGATGCTGTTTTCATCTGTCTGTGATGCACTGCCTATGAAGAACTTCTCTGCCTAATTAGGAAAGTGTGTTTGGTGAGATCTTGATAACCATATCAAGACCATCCTTATGCTTAAGAAAATACCATGTCTCATTTTTACATGAGTCTGATCAGATTATTGTCAACAAGTTGATCCGGAATTTGGTTATCATTTTTATTTATTTATTTATTAATGTTTCCCTTTCTGCTCCTTTTCCTTCCACTTTATGCCATAAGGCCAGTGTAAGTCTTGTCTCTTTGAGATATTCAGTGGACATTGATGATAAGAAAATGCCAAACTTAAGCCAAAGTGATGCAGGTGAAACTGGAACAGAATTAATTCTGACTGTATTCTCAAAGAATTTGATTTAGCGTAAATTAGGTCCTTTCTCCTCTTTTTCTAGCTTTTCCTTTCCAATTTTCTGGTCTCCCTCACTCCATTGTATGTCAGAATAAATTCAGTAAAAACGAAGCAAATTTCCAAAATACACTTTTGCACCCAAAATTATAGATATGAACATACCAAATACAAATTATTCATGTTTAAATTTAATAAAATTAATTTTACTTTAGAAGTCTGTGTTAAAATCATGTTAATAAAGATGAACTGTCAAATGTCAAATTTGGAAGTTAGATAGTTTCACAAGCCACTAGTAGAAGTCTTATTTCAAAAAATATTCCTTATGTTTGTAAAAGCTCAGAGGACATGTACATCTTTATATGAATTTGTGCCTTTCTTAAGGGTTAAAGATGCACATTTTGAAATTGGGAGTCGATTCGCAATATCTTCTGACATCATTTGGGGAAGTAAGTGCCAAGCTAATAATGGTAATGCTTCTGTAACTTTGAAAGGACTTCATATCTTGATTTAGAACTTAGGCATAAATGTGAAAAGAAAAAAATAATGCCTTCTTTTCTTCTCTTTTTTGTATGCCTATTTTCTAAATGCATCTTCTGCACAAACAAACTCTCCGATGGTTATATTTTACAGTAGAAATTTATTAAAGAAAGAGTTAGGAATGGTGACTGGAAGACCTCCGGTATGCGATAGTTACGGCGATTGTCTCAGTACAGATTCCAAATAAGGCCACTGTGTAAAAAGAGTTTGAATGAGGCAAGCGAAGGTATTAATAGCTCTTCTCTGGGTATATCATTGTAAATCCCAATTATGTCCTTGTGTGCCGTCTTTGAAATATCTGTGCTCTGCATGTGGACAAAAAGGCAGGGTGTTTCTAATAAATAGCCATTTTCTCCTGCTGCTAACACCAATGAAGCTGTGCCTTTAAGATACTTTAACTGCAAGTACATCAGTTTTCTAGCTTTGGACAGGGTCTGTTCATGCTTGCTCATGAAAAATTAAACTTTGTTAATTATCTTTCATTTCTGCATATAATAGATAGTATGTTTCTGATGCCTACTGCACTCCAGCCTTCAGCCCCTGCTCTTTATTTTGGTAGTAGTCTAAAGTAAAAGTAGTTGCATACCGGCTTAGGTGGTAGTTGTATTCTAAAAGTGTATATGGTAAATAAATCATTTTCATGGAGAGTTCACAGCTCTAGAGGTTCTGATTTGAGTGAAAACATGTTTGGACCTGGAGGAGTTGGGTACCAGATCTCCCCCCCGCTCAAATCTGTGTCTAGACCAGAACATTCATCCTTTCAATTCTTACAATTACACAAATGCTGGTGATCACCCGGTGGTTCCTGGGCAAGCTACCACCAGCCTCTTACGCTACTGCGCATTAATATTTTGCTGCAGGCCTCTGCAGTGTGCTTTTTGTGGCCAGACCACTAGTTCTTGCATGAGAAGATATATTGGACTGCCAGACAGAGTACTGGGGAACCTTGTTTACTCTCTCTTCTCCTGTAAGCAGAGCATGTTGAAGTAGGAACTTGCAGGGCCTAAGCTGTTCGTCACTAATTGCCTAAACACCTCTGGCAACTGCAAGGTAGATTTGCCTCTCAGTCCTATGTTTGCACTTTGGAGGTATGCAAAAAAAACACCTGACAGATAGTTGGCAGACCTAGATCGGAGCCCGTAATATTTAGATAACATAAGTGGGCTCCTTTCTCCCAGCATGCAGAACATGTGTACTTAGAGATTGCCCTGTCATCAGTATCTTAGTCAGTTGTGTGTGTTTGTTCCTTTGTTTGTTTTACAAATAAGCCTAGGTACACTGTTGCATTCTTAGACTTTTTTACAAGAATCTGCTGAAGCAGATGGGCAGATGTTGAACACGCTTTGATTCCTTTAAATAGCAGAGAGGAATATCATTTGGCTGAGGTGAGAGACATCACCTCTCTTTAGTGTTCCTGTTGATGCCAGTGCTTGATATCATTATTTAGCATTTATAGCTCTTGTGGAGTTTCCAGGAGAAGAGGCAGTAGGAAGTGTATTTAGCTTGAATCATATTATTCCAGAAGTCAGTTCTGTTTCCAGGCCTAGTTTGCAGCAATATTTGGCTGGTGGTCATGATTCAGGTGTGCAAGGAATTGGTGAGCACCACCTCTTATAGCTAGATTAACCTACCTCCATTGCCTGGTCAAGATTGTTGCATCTGCATTCATGGTCTCAAAGTTCCAACTCAGCAGGTCAGCTGGCTTTTCTCTCTTTGCAAAGTGTATTCGATATGTACAAGAGTTGTGCTTCTAGTCAACCTAGTGTATATGAAATGCACTTAATTTCCTCTTCTCTTTGTGGAGGTGTCCAGCCCCTTAAAAGACCAAGTCAGCTCTGCCTCTAGGTTAGTATGTCACATAGTGTGTTTCCCTAGCTGAGCTTCAATCTGAAAGTCAAGCTCTCAGTCTGGAAACATTGCATTTTACCAAGTTGAAAATAAAATACTATGAGAAAAAGGAAATTTCTTAAAGGCAAAGATATTTTGCAGCTTGTTTTTGAGATATTTTCATCTGTATAGTAAAACAATTTCATTTGAAATAATTTTGCAAGTGGCTAATGTGGGACATAAGTTACTGATTTCCAGTTTAAGTGCTTAATTTTGGATATTCATGAAAACTCACTGAATTTCTCTAGCCACGTAGAACTGTAGAGTTCAGAAGGGCCCCTGTATACCAGCATCGTAACCCTCTGCTACAATTTGGTGGTGGTGGTTTACATCCCCCATTTGTCGTCAATGTGAGAGCTTGTGCATCTGCTGCTTACAGCCTTTCTGTTTGTCAGCAGTGAGATATATAGGCAACCCCCTAACAGTGTTTCCCTCGGCCAGTTCTGGAGATATCTGGCATTGGTCCTGTGCAGCTTCAGCAATTTTGACAGAGTGCTTAGGGGCAGCAGAAGAGTTAGCAGCTTGTAAAACAGCATTCCTTGGTCCACCCAACTGCTGCAGTGTAACCTTGAGAGCTCTTTGTACTAGTGAGTGGGTGTTCAACTTGCATTGCACCCAAGGGTGAAAGATAGCACTAGAGAGAGAACCATGGGCCATTGCAAGTTCGTGCTGAGAAAAAAGGTTGGTTGACGTATGTTGTCTTCTGTGGTGTTTAAGAATTGAGTGTTTAGGGCTCTTCAGGTAACTGATGGGTATGTATTTGTACCATAGGCTGCAACAGTAACAGGACAGAAATCCAAATCTGACTGTATCTTGTCATGGACAACCCTTAAAAAAATTCTTGTGACTTACTACTATGAAGTGGAGTGATTCTGACTTATTTAATATTTACTTAGATTTAATTTGCTACTTTTTCAAATATATGTTCCATAAATACACGTTTGTGCATGTGTTTATTTTCACAGTATGTATATATTGCTCTGTACAGCATTGAGTAAAGGGTACTTTTAAAATGTTATTGGTTTGAAAATCTTCAGCTTTGGTGCTCATATTTTAAAACTTGTGCAAATAAGCTCCTAATTCTATTTAAAACTGCCCTGACAGTGATGATGCTGCCTGGCTCTGTATGCATTGAGTTATAGGATTCGGAAGCCAGGTTGGAAGTCTGATACCCACTTTCTTTCCACTGTTCATTTGACAAGCAGTTATCACTTGTTAGCTTTGTGACTGGTTTCCATTGTCCTGGTAAACTGAAGGAATCCTTCCAGGGCTACACTGAAGTTAACAGTTCTCTAGGATTATGTCAAACGTCACAATTGAGTGTTCTGAAAGTAGAAACAACCAAAGTTACTGAGTCAAAAAGAATCCTATGTACAATTTTACTGTTTGTTTTAAGAAACTTGTATGATTGCATGACTTTTTGGTTTAGACAGGTTTCTGGACACAAATAATGCTCTCTTTATTTATTATTTATTTATTTTTTAATTGTAAACTAGGCAAATGGTGGCTCGAAGTTTGCTGGACACCTTGAAGGAAGTCAGTGATGACGAGAGAGATTGTATTGCTGTTTTGGAGAGAATCAGCAGATTAGCTGATGATTCAGGTAGGTAGTATTAAATACCATATTGCATTAATGAGGGAAAGCTGGAACTACTGTACTTGGATCAATAGGCTGTCTTTTACCTTCTTCCATATGCAACATAAGTTTCTTACAGATTCCAATAAAATGTTGTAAAATTTCCTTTCCCTGAATCATCCTCCCAAAGATGACATTCTTCCTGGCTAGTTTCCTCAACACCATTAACACCTTGAAATAGAGGATTAACACTTTCCATCAGTGTGTCAGTGTGTTTTTGAATAGCTTTTATTACATACTGATGAGTATCTGGCTGGTGAGTAAATGTGAAAGATTACAATTTGTAGAGTAAGATGAATTTCTTGCCTCAAAGAGTCAGGCAAAATTGCTATTAGTTTTGTTAGAATTTGACTGCTGAAGTTGTTCAAGACTGGTCACTTTTGGGCAACATTTAGCTGGTGTTTGTTTGTTTGTTTGTTTGTTTTGTTTTGTGTTTTGTTTTTTTTACAACCCAGTGTGAAGATAAGAAGTGGGAGGAATTGGTAGAGAAGGTACAGATATGTTTAAATAACAAAAGGGAGGTTTTGGTGGGGAGTAGGTTTGCTAATAAGTTTTTCCAGACCATTGAGTTGTCTTGGGATAAAACGTAAAATGAGAGGAATGGAAAATAAATGTGAAAGAGAGCACTTTAAAAATGTGGGAGATAATTTTTCCCACTTTCCCACCTTCATGTAGACACAGCTGCAACAAAATTCTGGGCTGAAGAGGCTTTTGAAGGAGTTTAAGGGCTTGAATTGATATCGTTGAAGTACCAAAAGGAAGAAAAAAAGACTAGCAGCAAAACATCAGACAATATCTAAACTTCATTCTTTTATTACAGGCCTTAATTCAAGGATAAAGTATTCTGTAAGAAGCTACTGTCTTTATTTAAAATACACATTTTGATTTTTGTGAGCAAATACCCTTGCTCAGCAAGGAAAAATAACATTATATAGTTGTTTTGAGTACATCTCTAATGACTATATTAAAATAAAACAATCCCTGTTCATTTAAAATAGTGTTTTTAGTCAAAAACAATGTCATTGTTTCTATAGCACTATTCTGGCCAAGCTCTTTTTTTTTTTTTTTTTTGGAATCAATGCAAATATAGGGTTGGTTTGTGTGATGTTTTTAACAGTGTCGATCATCTCAAAATTTCAGAGGCTTCAGTCTGAGTCCTGAAAAATAGGGCAGGTATGTCCAGAGGAAAATGGTCTCATGCAGGAACTTTGTAGCTGTAGGCTTTCATTTATGACCAGCCGAGTGTGACAAACTTGGGTTTGCTTAGGTAAGAAAGGGAACGAAAACCAAGAGCTAAATCCAATTCATTTCCTTCAACAAGGGTGGAGTACATTTTTAGTCAGGGTTGATATTTTCTCAGCGTCAGTAAAAGCAACTTTTCAGGCTTCTCCTGCATTGTAGAAGTTGTCTCAGATCTGCCAAACTAGTAGCACTGGATTCTGTAGCTGCCCTGCAAATTAAATTTCTGCAAACTTAACTTTGAGTTTCATGCCTGGAGCAGTTGCAGGATTGGACTTAGCCTGTTTCTATAAGACAGGTAATTAGCATAATCCTTATGTCTTAAACCATATGATAATTTATTAGGGAACTAGAACTGCTTTGTATATTTCTAATGTATGTGCTTGGCTAATAGTCAAAATACACTGTAATGGCAATTTAAATTTCTACTTTATTTAGCATTGCTATTGCTAAAATTGGTTTTGAGTGTTCTCTTACCTGATGCTTCCCTTCCCTCCCTTTGACAAATTTCCAAAGAATAGCTGTTGTGGCAAACATTATGGACTTCCAGTCATCTTGTATTGATTTCACTGATTTGTGAAGGTTTCTTTGTGAAGGAGAAAAGAAATCAAGTACTGCATATACAAAGAATGCAATGTGATGTGTTAGCATCTTGCTGTGAGCTGCCAGCGTGTGGGCTGCGTGTGGACAGCCAGTTAATTGCAGTGGTGTTGTGTGAAGAAGAGCTCTGGCTACCGTCGTATAATGACATATACAAGTTGCGTGAAGTGGGTCCCCCTCCAGACAGGACATGAAGCCTTCTGGCTGCTTTCTAACGTGCTGGTGCCAGCGTTACATTGTCTCATGCGATTTTGCAGCCTGAAGGTGATTAGTACAGCTCCATTTGCAAAAATATTCACTTCAGATGGTGCGAAAGATGAGATGCTGCCAATTTTGATGTGCTTAGGAAACACAGGAATTGCTTTGCTCCAGTATCACACCCTGCTGCACTGGGCAGGAAAAAATAGTGTCTAGAAGAAAGCTCATCCATGGCAGCTGAGAAATAATCAGCCTCACCTTGCTCCTTGCCCTCCTAAAGAAACCTCTTCTCCACATCTCCGTTGTTTGGAGGGTTTGTGCTTTTCAGCATTTATCTCCACTGCTGAATTTGGGTATCACTGCTTAGTCTGTGATTTTTGTTGTGGGATTTGCTTTCTTTTCATCCTTTCAACTCTGGACTTCCATACTGTCTTTGATAATGAGTTCCCTTCCATAGGTACAGCTGCCTGAAGAAAGGAGATACCTTGTACTGATTTGAATAATTACTTGGGGTTCTTTTTGCTTTTTCGAGAATACAAGTATGGCTTGTAACCTTGAATTTTTAACAAATATTTTTCAACATTCATTTTGAAAATGAATTTGAGCAGTTAAGTGTTTTTATGGTATCTTTGAACCTGCAGAGCCTCAGTTATTTTTTCCCTCAGGAATCTTGGTGTTTGAAAGGTTATGTCTGTAGCGAAAATAGATACATATAAGTATTGTTTTAAAGAAATGATGGATAAAAAGAAAGTCACTTTCTGAAAGATGAGTGCTTCTTTGCTTGAATGCAGCTTACTAGAAATTTTTCTGAATGGAAAACTAGTCTTTTCTTCTTTTTCCATATAGAATCAGTGCTGAATGCAGTTTGCAAAACTAATTAAAAAAATAGACTATTTAGTAAGTTTTGAAGCTGTGTAACCAGGTCTCACAGTGTTAATTCCTCAATAGGAATGAATCCCTATTATACAGTGTGCGTAATCCATGGTAGTAACACCATTTTTGTTGTTGCTGTTGCCATAGTGGGAGGTGCTAACAATACCTGCCCCATAACACTAATATAACACCAATAATTTAAGAAAAACTTCAGGTTTAAGTAATATTAATGAGCATGCTGATATGTCCCCTTCCAGTCTGCCAGCAGCTCCACATGGTTTTTGTTCCATCCTCAGTGTTCCAGGGATGTTCATACTTCTCGCCCTACCTCCATATATATATATATATATATGTATGTATGTATGTATATATAAAATATATATTTTTTTCCCCGGCATATGTGATCCTGCCCTTTGTCTCTCCATGCTTCTGGTTGGCAACTAATGGTATATTTTCCCTAATTACTTATTCTGTATTTCACTTCTTGCTCTGCCAGTCAGTATGGAAATCCGCTTCTGGCTGGTAAGATGGAAAAAAGTCCTGGCTACTGAAGGAGTGCATGAAGACTGCTCTGTTTGATGGACTTCTGTGTGAAAAGGGAAAGGCTCTGATTACAGTATATTTTTATGTTTTTCCTGGTCCAGATTTGCTTCTGTCTACAGAGGTAGGAAAGTTGGAGTGATAGATATAAGGGGAAATGAGAGAAATTGAAAGGGAAAAAGGTGGATGTTCCTAGAGAAAAAGAGGGGAAAAGTGGTTATTTGTAATAGGAGATAGAATTTTAGTAGACAAACTGTGGTATTTATTTGATTTAGGCTTTATCTTTGACCATGCAAATGCTACCTAGTTTCAGATAATTTTGCTAACCCAGTAGTGTAGCCATGCTGCTAACAGACAGTGGTTTTCAATGCGCTGTAGACTTGATATTCAGGCTGAGTGTAGAAGCTCACATCTCTACTGGGGGCTGGAGTATGTCAGTCTCCGTGAAAGCTTCCCACAGTACTTATTTTTCTATAGCACATATAAATCAATATTTTTCGCTTGTGTTCCACCAAAATACGTTTTTTTTTTTTTTTTTTAATGAGGGAAGAGTAAATGTAAAGCTATACATTCATCTGTTTACTCCTTACTCTTAACTCTTCCTAACTCCCTAGTGAGAACAAAGTTGATATTTAGATGTACTTAAAACATCCAGCAAAGCTATCTGTCAAAGCAGAATTAACACCATCATTAGTTACTTTCCACATACGTTGTCACTATCCCTGGAACCTTTCAGACTCTCACAGATGCAGGGGAAATAGTGGTGCTCGTATTCCAGAATGGTCATTGAGGGATAATGAAATGCAGACTTTTCTGCACACCCTGTATGTAGTGTGTAACTACTGTGAAATAATTCTGTAGCTGTGAGAGCTTTGCCCTGGCATAATCGTTTAACTTACAAATAACTGTTCTGGAGTAATTAGCTGGTATTGCTCTGTGCAGCTCTGCAAGAAATCCTGTTTCATTTCCAGCTCACCATGGTGTTTTCTGGTGGTTTAACATTGTGAAAGTAGAATACAGTGATACCTTTGCAGGGCTGAAGTAAACACCGTGTGTGTGAAATTCAAGTGCAGGAGCAGCTAGATGGCCCTGTTGATGTGTTTGCTTACGTGAGAGGTCGTGTCATGTTTGGGGAAAACAAAACTGCTTTGCAGGGGTGAGCAGGGAGCAGGTGATGACTGCAGCACTTTTGAAGTCAGTTTGGGTGGTTGACTTAAAATGATGGTTGGTGAAACTGTAGAAACTGGAAGTTGACGTTAGCAGAGCAAAGTCTGCCCAAGTTTTTGAGATGTTGGAGGAAATAATTGGTTTCAGGTGATCTAGAGATGGAGGGAGGTAGGATCATTGCTTTCTGGAAACTTCTGGTTCTCAAAGAGGAGAACTGGACGCCCATTTTATTCTATTATTTTAAAAAGTTTGGCTGCTTCTTTCTCTCTCTTTTTTTTTTGCCTTTAAAAACTATTTGTGTTTGACAAATTGCAGTTTCTTTCTAGTAGCCTGCTGCTTTAAGGCAGAGACTTGTACATTCAGGAGATAAAGTCTGAAAAGACCATTTAAAAATACATTTTGTGCCAAAATGGAAAAGTATTGCTCCAAGCAAATGTTATGGAGAGCCTAATCATACACAGTATTTTTTTCCAGAGAGCCTAATGTAGGAACTTCTAATCATAATGTGAATTTTTCCACCCACATTTTGTTTATATTGTTTATATTGCAGTGCAAAAATATAGATGTGTTCCCCAGTTGGAGGAGCCTGTGCTTATAGAAACTTTGTGTAATAGCTTTAGCTGATACCTCTAACAATTCCCTGTGTTGATGACTGAGCCATAAATTTGGTTATAAAAAAACATACAAATTTAAACTGAACCGGCATACACGATGTCAGGCACTAAAGCCTGTTGGAATCTGTATTAGAGTTGCTGAACTTCTCAAGAGGAAGCTGAGGAATAAGTAATGGGAATGCAAGAGGGCTGTATCGTTAGGGAAAGTCTCTGGCATTTCTGTTAGGTTCTTTCGGAGACACAGCGCAAAAAACCTCTACTGTAATCCCATCTGCCCAGAGGGTTAGACTCTATTCAATGCACACTTGGGCGTATGCTCCAGTATTTGGAAGAATTGAGCTCTTACATTGGAAAAGTTAGAGTTCAGATTCTTATGTTGCAACAGTAATTTCCCAAAACAGTATAAGTGCTTTTTTTTTGATAGCAAAGTATAGTGTTTCATTACACAGGCAGTGTGTGTTTGCTTTTAATTAACCTTACCCAGATGACAGAGTTTCCATGTCCTTCAAAGCTAGGAAAGGTAAGAGCTACTGCTCTGCATCATTTCTACATGCGAGTTTTACAGATCTTTAAATGCATGGGCTGCCTGTGCTCAGGAGCTCGGCAGGTAGGTGCTCACTTGCTGTGGGCCGCTCTCCTGTCTCATTAATGCAGTGTGGCTGCTCTTAACCAATGTGTAACAGATAAACTATTCTGAAGACTAAATTCTCTTACACTTTTGATACTTGTTGCTGACTTACTGGAGTGCCTCATAGCTAAATATATTAATAGATTTTTCACAACAAATCTAGCCAATTTGGGGAAAGGAAGTATTGCTGTTAATTTA
>NW_010579590.1:79856-91965 GCF_000705375.1 Tinamus guttatus
GGCTGCTCAGGCGGTTGCTTTGGCATGATGGAAAAGATAGCTGTGAGCTTGGGTTTTAGAAGGCTGGGGACGGCCAGAAGCAAGTTCAGAAGCAATTTAAGAAGTGCTGCTGCCAAACGTAGCCTGGCCAAACTTCTCGCACACTCTTTGTCACGCGTGCCCTCGCTTCTCCCATCCCATAGCCCCCCTCTCGGTAGATAGCTGTTGTTTTACTCCTGCTGCAGGGAATGAAGCAGGGCTCTGAAGAAACGAGAGAGACACCCTACTGACACAAGCCTGCTGCACCCTTTCATCACATCCTGGGCATGTTTGGAAATAGCAGCCTTATGGGAAAGGGGCAACAAATCCCTGCAGTTTTGGCATTGGGCCCTGCCTCCAGCACATTCTGGTCTGGCAAGTTCCAGCCTTCCATCCCTTTAGCCGTGGGTCTTACCTTGTTGTCACTTGCTGCTCAGCCTTCCCTCCCTCCTCGTCCAGCCTGTTCGTTCCTTGTTATCCTGTTTCCCTTCCTAGCTGTGCTTCAGCACCTCCTTTTGTAGCTTTCGTGCGCTCTGCCTTCGAGTTGGACGCGTTTTTTCAGTTGATTTTCCTGGCTGGTAGGAAGGGAGTTACAGGAAGCCTGTCTTGTCCTTAGGTGTTCGATTTTTTTTTGGTTTCTTGGTGGAGGAGGAGGAGGCGATCAGCTTAGTCTGGTAGTGCTGGAATAACCTCTCCAACATGACTCATCCACAGTGCATCCAAGAGAGTTGTTCTTGGGAGAGGGGTTAGTCTTTCCACAGTGATGATGCTTTCTTGAACCCAAAAGGTGTTTTGTGAGACTGACTTGTAAATTGTCGGAGCTGTAACCTGTCAGGTACTGAGCAGACAGAAACAGAGAGTGTTTCAGGGTCTTTCAGGTGAGCCATCTTTGGGCAAGTTTTTATGGAGATAAAAGAAGCACTTTCCTGATGCCAAAAAAACCCAACCTCCCTCCCTTTTCACATTTCAAAACCATTCTTCCAAAAGTAAATAGATGAGGCCTTGACATGTAAAAGGACCAGAATTTAGCATAAGAGAAAAATAACAAATTTACCAGCTTTGGTCTAGAGCTTATCTACTTAATGTTACGTGTACTAATATTGTAAATTAGATTACTGTAACTTGAGAGTAATTGATGGCTTTTCATTACATCAATTCTCTGATAGTAACTACAGATGTCTGCAGATTATGTAAGGACAAAAATACCACACACTTTGGTTGGAAAGGAGTTTCGATGTGTTTTTCTTCTCTCTCTTTTTCTCCTCTTCCCCCATCTTTTTTTTTTTCTTTTTTTTTTTCTTCTTCTGACATTTTGATTATAGGCCTGTGATTACCCAGTGCTTAAACTGAAGATGCTTTTAATATTGAGCTGGGATTTAGTTTAATTCACGCTTTTATGTTTCCCCTCTCGTCTTCTAAACAGATGTGCTCATTCTGCAGGGATCAGGATTCAATCAAATAGTGAGTGTATCATTTTCTCAATTAAGAAAAACAGTATTTTTGAAGTGGTCACCAAATTTGTGATGGAAAAGAACCCTAAAAGGTTTTCCAGAATCTGCCGGAAAGATACATGACTCTTTCAATCTGACAAAAATATCAGTAGCCTTAAAAAGCGAAGGACTTTCTTATAAGAGAGGCTGTGGTGAGGAGTTTCATCAGTCCTTTTCATGATAGGATTGGTATCAGATTGACCTTGTGCTTAGCTGTTACTTCCAGAAGTAGGTGGTGACTGTAGGGAGTTTCAACAAAGATTCTGACTCTCATAATTCTTAGTAGGTTGCCTTTTTTTAATTTAGTTTTTACTGAGTGTATGGACTTCTTGTAGCAGTTCAGCAATATGTAATGTCCTTGTACTTGGATCTGTAGAAACTCCACATAAAAATACCACCATAAAAACTTCAGAACATGGTTTGTATATACAAGACTGTACAAAGTATATTCAGAAAGTTTACTTGGTAACCTCTCTCTCTTTTTCTCTCTCTCTGTCTCTTTCTTTTTTTTTTTTATTTATTTTTTGCCCTTGACAGAGCCAACCGTGCGGGCAGAACTGATGGAACAGGTACCTCATATTGCTATGTTTTGTCAAGAAAACAGACCTTCAATCCCATACGCTTTTTCCAAATACTTACTTCCTATCGTAGTACGATACCTCGCAGACCAGAATAACCAGGTGAGTGTCTTTCAGAAATAGCTAGTTGAAAATACCCAGTGTGCACTTTTGAAGTTAAATAATTTAGGATCATGCAAGTGTTTCATATGTTGAAGTAAATTGGGTTATGAATGACTTCAAATACATTGCACTTTTAACTTAGTTGAAAAATGTTGGATTTCTTTTTTTGTAGCTATGTGGTTTGCTCTGAATTCTGTGTCTGATTAGGGATGCTTTTGTGGTATTACGTTTTTCTATAAAAAACAGTTAAGTTCCTAAGCTCACATGTTATGTTCTTTGTAAATAGATAAATAAAAAGGTAACTATAAAAAAAAAGAATATTTCTTCGTATAATTCCATTTTTAAGGCCATTACTTGCCTGCCTGGCCAACTGTTTGTGTATCAATCCAGCAATTCTGTTTTTGAAAGCTCAGTTTTGCACTGAGCTTTGTATGGTTTATGTCTCTGCATTTCTGAATTGGCTTGCCTAAAGCTTTTTCTGGGCTTTCCCAAGTCATTTCAGTGAATATGGAATAAATTAATCCTCTGTGGTATGTTACTGGAAGGATGTGTATCTTAGGCCTCTGAATTTGAGTCACTTTTGTTCTTGCCCCTTTCCAGGTTTTCAGTATTTAAGAACAAGTACCAAACCCAGGCATATTTTTCAAGTAGTGGTTTTGCTAATTCATTTATAATACAGCCACCATACTTCTGCTTGATGTATAGCTTATATAGTCAATTATTCCGTTCATCCTCTTAACCACTGTTGACATTTCATAGCTCATTTAGATTGTTTGCTTACAAATAGTGATTTCAGAGTGTCTTTTCAAAATTGCTGCATTGCAGAATACAGTCTAGTCCCTCAGCTTATGTAATGTTTTTTCCTTCCAAGATGCATGACCTAGATTTATCAATAAGTTTGTGTAGTACAAATAAGCCTGTATTTTCAAGTTACGTAGCTTGCTCTCCGTAACTCCACCAACTTATGAATCAGATGCTAACTTTAGAATTTATTCCAGATGTTAAGCAGATGCATGACCTTGCATTTGTCACTTCTAAGGATACAGATAATGAATAATACTGAGGTCTAGAAACAATCCCATTGCATAATTCTTACCTCTGCATTACTTTGAGAGCTAGTAGTTAGCCTGTACAAAGTTGATTAAAAATGATTACATCATTTTTGTGTGTATACATATATGTCATGTGAGGTTGAGCAAAATTGTCTTTCATAAGTAAAATATATTCAAAATAAATGCAGTTACTTATCAGTCAGACTCCGTTATCTCAGAAAAAGGAGGTTTGGTAAAACCCATGTTCCATAGCAATGGGTTATTCCCTATTTGCTGTGTAGCTTTTCTTTATGTACTGCATTAGCTTTTCTGTGACTGCTTTTTCTTGACCCAGCTGCACTGTCTTTTAAGAAATATGTAGGCAGACACTTTTTTAATAGCATTGCATTAATTTACAATATGCACATGTTCCTTTATCTTTTTTCCCCCCAAATACAAAATGTTTGAAAAAATAATTTAAGAATGTATGTGCACTCTCTCTCAATCCCATTTGTGTAGGTGTGTGACAGTGTAGAAGTAAAACTTCAAAATGCTAGGACCCGTATTTCTGTCTCTCCCCCTGTTCCCAAGTCTCCTTAAACTCCTCAGCCAAATTTTGTCTTTTTTATCATAGGTAAGAAAAACAAGCCAGGCTGCATTGCTAGTTCTGTTGGAGCAAGAACTCATAGAGAGATACGATGTGGAGACCAAAGTATGTCCTGTTCTCATAGAACTGACAGCTCCAGACAGCAATGATGATGTGAAGACGGAAGCTGTGGCAGTAAGTAAAAGCCATACCAAATTACACAGTCTGAAGTTTATTTGAACTTTATTAATGCTTAAGTGTCTCCAACAACCTCCTCAATGTGGTGTTATTAAAATTTGTATGGCTGTTCATAAGTAATCTGAAGACCTTTCCATGCTGTTTTACAATCAGTCAAGGTTGGATTTGAATTAAATAACTTATGTTTGCCTTGGGGGATAGAAAAAAAATCCCCCTAAAACAACAAAAAAAGAAACCATCTGGACAGGACAGCACAAGAGAAAAATGTTATTTACTGTCAAAGCGCTGCTGTTGGCTTTTTGGTTTTTTGCTTGTTTGTTTATTACTGGTGGGATTTATATCGAATGCATGGAAAATTTCCATCAGTGGAAGTTCCTTAAAGCTTGAGCGTTATTGGCCTGTGCTTTGTATCTGTTCCCTTTATTGATTTTTTTCTTTAATATTTAATTGAAAAATGTAATGAGCAGCTTGTTTTCCTTAAGTACAATTTTGGTAACTCTGGATTCTGGGCATGGTTTTCACATTTTTCAATAAAATGAATATATATCGGAATGCAAAGTAAATGTAAAAATCCTCTGTGTAATCCTCTGTAAAACTGACTTGACATTGTGTTGCGCGGGCATTCCTAACCAGTGTCTGTCTTGCCATTAGATAATGTGCAAAATGGCCTCTATGGTGGGAAAGGACATCACAGAAAGACTTGTTCTGCCTAGGTTTTGTGAGATGTGCTGTGACTGCAGAATGTTTCATGTTCGTAAGGTATGAATTATCACTGTCTGGTTCAGATCAGCTGTGTTAGAAGTGTCATCAGCTTAAAACTTGCATATGTCTGAAGTGTTTTTTTTCCTCTTGGCTGTTATCTGTGGCAACTGTAAAGTGAAAGATGTGGGGTTTCTCTGTGGCTCACATTTCCGCAGATTTTATATTTGATGCTGAGCTGTGGTCTGTAGTCCGTGCTCTTATTTTTTTTAGAAAGCTCTTTGTCCTTATGGTTGTTGAGGTAGCTGTGAAAATGTACACCACCCGTAACTGATAGAATATCAGCTACTTGAGCTCGTTGCTCTGTGTACAGATGTAAAGATTGTCATTAAGATGAAATAAGCTATTAGGCCATCATGGAATTTAGGTGTTGTGTGCTGTGTTTTCATGGTGCTATTCATTGCGAACCTTATTACCTCTAAAATATTTGTGGTGTTTCATTTGACAGCACTTTTAATGTGTTTTATCCTCCTTGCCTTTCCCCTAGTTGTTGGGGTGGTTCCTTCATGATTAAAAAACGCTGATAAAGCATTAAAGATCAAAAAAAAAAAAAAAAGTTCATTGATCGTAGAAGATTTTGGAATAAGGAAGTGGCTAATTCTGAGTTAGCCCCAGAAATTACTTTGTTTGGCTTGAAAAGATGTTTATGTTTTCCTTTGACTTTGTTTGCTTTTGTAAAACTATGTTCTTAGCAGTTTATTTCTTGCTTTTTCTCTACAAGGTATGTGCAGCCAATTTTGGAGATATCTGCAGTGTGGTTGGGCAGCAAGCCACTGAAGAAATGCTGGTAAGCAGTTTCTTACAAGATTCTTTTTTAATACAAGTCAGTAATGGGTTTGCACAAGGGTAGAGAGAAGGGCTGCTAAAATGATAACGGCTACATTCCCCTAACTAGGCAAGACAAAAACGCTGGGATTCTTCAATTTGGTACAAATACGTTCAATTTTGGTTACAGTGGAGCTTACAAAATCTTGTAGAAGACTAAAGTGAATGCAGAACTCTAAGTCGCACAAACTGGAGCTAGTGGGTGTTCAGTCCTGGAGCTAGGAGAGTGCTCTCTGATAGGTATAATGTTATTGCATTCATATTGTTTATGTCCCATTTATTTATTTTTTAAATGAATAGGTGAGGAATTTTCTGACTATTCTTCAGACTGGTGCACATTCTTGCCTGTATCCATAAGTCATATGAGGGCAACTAATTAAAAGGGTGGTGCTGTTGAATGTGTGTTCTTTGTCTTGTAAGTGTTAAACTAATGTGTATGTGACTGACAGCAGGGAACTTGATGAAGGAAATGAATGTGAGAAAAGCACTTGCCTTGGAACAAGTGCTACCTGTTAAGACTTGCAGACTTACTCACTGTGTTCTGAACAGCTGCCGAGGTTTTTCCAACTCTGTTCTGATAACGTGTGGGGAGTTCGGAAAGCCTGTGCCGAGTGCTTCATGGCTGGGTATGGAGAACATAACTTGTTTCATGTACCTGATGGAAGATTATTGTCAGAATGATAGGTTTGTCAGTATGCAGAAGGGTTTCATGACGTCGTTGCACACAAAAACAAAACAAATATCTGTGTCACTGGGACAGCTTTTCTTAGCTTAAAATTGCCTGTAACTTAACATTACTGAAAGTTATCAAAATAAGTGAAAATTAGATATGATTTATTTATCCTTCTTTAGATTCTCTACCACCTCCTTTGCTTGCCTTGAAAGTCTTTTTTTTAAACACTATCTTTATTAGTAAGCATCCTGCTTCCCAGAACGGAAAGATAGTTGCATAGGCAAATTTGTGCTCTTGAATGCTGCAAAGTCATGTAGGTCAGAATCTAGCAGAATTAATCAGAAATAGAAATGGTTTCTTTGGTTGCAGCCTGTGCTTTATGTGTAGTTTGTATGTGTTTATGTAGTTTGTGTGGTTGACTGTCTCCAGGGATATCTCTGTTCTTGCTTTCTACAGTAGACTCATGACCCTTCTGTATTCTAATAGCATTATTCATGTCCATTAGGACACAGCAGTATTTATGTGATTTGTTTTTAATGGGACCCCTTCCACTAGGTCCGCCAAGCTGCCTTTCAGTCTCTGGGACCTTTCATATCAACTTTTGCTAACCCATCCAGCAGTGGCCAGTATTTTAAAGAAGAAGATGGTAAAAACCCAGAGGATCTTGGTTCTGCACAGGAAAATGGGTAAGGGATTTAACAATTTTGCAGATTTTTTTCCCTCCCTATGTGAATGACAACTTAAAAAAAAAAAAAAAAGTCAGTTTTCCCATATAAATTGACTCTCTTGGTAACTTCAAGAAAAAAAAAAAGACAAGAACTTTGTCTTACTAAAAGGACTGCTATAATTTTCAGTGATGTAGTGAAAATGCAGGACTATGCAGTAATTTAGGATATATGCTGTGAGCAAATCTAGTTCCATAAATAAAAAGCTCATAGCACGAGTATGAACTTTCACAAACATCTATGTTTTTGACTTGTATATATTCTGTATGCTTGCCTTCTAAATGGTCTGTTTGCTTTTGTGTTCCACAGTGAACAGATCAGGACTGCAGAAGAAGTCACAACAGAGGATGAGCACAATAGGACAGAGGATCCGTCTTTGCATGTCAGTAATGACAAATTTGCACCAGAACTTGACAATGCCATGGAAGATCAAAATTCAATGACACAGAGCTCCCAGAGGGAAACGGATTTCCAGTCTGAGTCATCCTTTCATTGCACTTCAGAGCCTTGTGGGAAAATGGCTGATGAGAACGAGCGAGGCTCTCACCATTGCACAGCGGGACTGCAGGAGACTGGTGTGAGTTCACAAGAAACCTCTCTCTCAGAGCAGGAATTATATAACTCTTTCCATTTCTGGAGGACTCCACTTCCTGAAATAGATATTGACTTGGAGCTTCTGCAGACTTCTGAGATAATACTCAACAGAGAAATTCAGGAACTCACTATGCCAGTGTCCTCAAACATTCCCATGGCAACAAGGAAGGAGTTGGAAGAAATGATAGAAAATTTGGAACCCCATATAGATGATCCAGATGTTAAAGGTATAGTAAAGATTCTGAAGCATTTTTAATATTTGGAAATTCACATGTGCTTCTTTAGCAGTTTGAGCTTCAACTTTTGGCTTTCTTAACAGCAGGCAATGAAAGTACTTTCTCCTGGTCCCCAGAGAGATTATATCTGCTTTGATTTGATTGAGGAAAAGTGATGATGAACCAAAAGAGAACTTGTATTTTGGCAAAGCTTTTAAAAAGTAGTATGATTCTTTCCATAAAGAATCATGTTGGGTGCACATGCAATTTGGTCAGACTTTAGTGTGTAAACTTCTGACAGCCTGTGTTGATGCTATAATCATACAGGTGGTTCAATGGTGTAAGCTTTCTTTGAATTCTTTTTTTTTTTTTTTTCTTCTGACAAATGATTCAAACTGAGTTGTTGAAGTAAGTGTAGATTGTAAAACCATTGTAAAACCCTTTGAGGCGTGGAGAAGGGCCTTGCCAGAATAGCTGATGGAGGAGTACCTCAGCGACACATCCTGGGCTGTTTCATACTTACCTACAGGCACAATGTTTGTCTTGGCACTCATGCTGTGTAGGTTTTTAGGCACCTCAAGCTCAAGGGTGGCAGACACGAAGTCAGAGTTACTGTTGAGGAAGAGAGCAGTATTATTCGAGGGCTGGAGAATCGAAAATGGAAAGCAAATTTCTGTAGCAGAAAATAGCAGGAAGAAAAAATGAGTGAAGTGTTGAAAATGGGCATTTTGGAATAAAATGATACTGCTTTGAACTTTTCTTTACTCTGTTAGCTGGATGATATGCTAAAAGCATCATAAATCTATACAGGATGCCTCTAGTTAATCCCTTGTAAAATCAGCAGGTAAAACTCTTAACTTTTGTCTCGAGTACTGTGTGAGCACTCTTTCTCCCAAAGGAATGAGATGATAATAAATGTCAGTTTTGCTCATGATGCCACTATTCAAATTCAGAGTCTCTGAAACCTACTGTGAAAACTCTCATTGCAATTCATGTTTGTCTCTAAAACCTTGTTCTGTCCATATCTTTAATATTTTGAGGGGAGGTTTTTAAAGGGTAGTATTCGTACATCCAGACCTGTTCTGTGTGGTTGTTTGTTTTGCGTGTGTCAGTGTTTTGTTTCAGAGCAGTTATTTTGCTGCTCTTTCAGTGGGTGTAAAGAGGTTCTCTGGGCTGTTGTTGACTTATGTGTGCATTTCGGTTCAAGAAAACTGCCCTTATCTTGCCAGTGCCATGAATTCCAAGTGCCTGCAAGAAACTAGGAAAGATTTGAAAGGTTTGCCAGTACCATTTGATTTGTGTGGTTGGGGGGGGGTGTTTAATTACTCAATCACCTTTATTTTCCCTCCAAAACCTTTACCTTGGCTAAGCCTGCGTACTGAATGAAGCCCTATGTAACACGCACCATGAGCCTGTACTCGCTGCCTGGCTGCTTGTTTTGTTTTTTTTCTCCTTGGCTGTTCATTTTTCCTGTTGAAATACTTGAGGTGCAGGGACTTTGCAACAAGCCCGTGTTGCTTAGGTGGTGTTCCACTCCATTTAATCCAAAATCTCCAGGTCCACAGCCACTTAATGGGCTACCCAGCGAGAAGGCTGCAGTGTTGTTGACTGCCTGCCTGGCTTTCCCAGCCCTGGGACAGGTGGAGCAGAGACCTGCTCTGCTGCAGAGCTCTTGCAGCTGCAGGTCTTCTCTTCCTATAGCAGGTGGGACAGACACCCCTAGTGCTCATCAGCTGAGGTGGGGAGGGAGTTAGCAAAAGTGAGGCTTGGGGATGACACTGCAGCATGTGACATTATGCACATGTCAGTAAGGTTAAGCTTGTCTGAACAACTTAACTCTTGCCTCTTTTAATGTCTCAGAATTTGATTTTGCAACTTGAGCATGCTCATCGTAACGTGTTTTGTTTTAGAAAGTATTTTCCACATTAAAGACAAAATGATACTGTGTTGTGAGAAACCCTAGTGGTCTGCCTTACTGGCAGGACTTCAAAATGGTAAGGCTGGATTTTGATGACAGCATTTGGGATTAGCTGGTGATGGTAATAAACTCTTATCTTTTGTGGCACAGTCAGTAGAGGTTGGTGATTGCCCTCTTGCCAGCTGCTGTCTCAGAGAGTCCCTGGAAGGACTGGGGAAGGTTTGGAACTGGAGTTCAGCTGGTATCATGTGGCAAATACCGTATCTGTGCACTCTTATCTCCTTCTCCATAGGTATTTCCAGTCCTGGTTACTTCTCTTGCTTTAATATCCCTTCCTGTCTGGCTTCTGCTGTTCCTCTTGTTCATAAGTCTCCGATCTCACCCTTTTGTGTTGTGCTGAGTTGCTTCGTTCCTCACTTTCTTGCATGTGTTGTGGTAGATTTATTAAGAACTGATAGCTAGGTGATATAGATATGTGTGGGAGATGCAGATACATAAAGAAAGATAGGTAGAGACAGCAGAAGCAGAGAGCTAGGGGTACCTCCGTAAGCCCTGGCAAAGGGGAGGAGCAGGGAATCATTGCCAACCTGTGCAGCCCAGAGCACTGTCTGCTCGGCGCATACCTAAGTCTTGCAGGTGCCTTTTTCTGAGAACCAGAATATTCCAGGTAAAGTGTGTTTTTAAAATTTAAAAACTCCTAAATGTTATTTTAAGATACAAGTACAGTAAGCAACAAAATAAATAATTCCTTGCTGAAGAATGCTTTCCACCTAAAGCAGAAGTCAAAGGAAATATAGAGCTAATATGGCTTAAAATCTAGCAAAGCATTGCCTGTATTAAGGCTATACGGAGGATCTGTGGAAGATGGGGAGGAGCAGCAACTTTGGGGAATGTGTGCGCGTGCACACACACACACGCGCACACACACATAATGGCTGTGTATTTGGCATTCTGCCTGGGACTTGAAGGTATCTAAGGACATTCATTTTTTTGGAGAATGGCTACATTGGAGTAACCCTTGGTGACAGGAGCCATGGAGGAGCAACTGAAGTCAGAAGGCATTTGCCAGTAAATGATACCCTGAGAGCTCAGGATAAAGCTGTCTTGTTTTCCATCCCCATGTCTTGGGGTTGTAGAGATGCCAAGAAGCTGAGGAGATGCATGTTTGGGTCCTATCTCCTTGAGGGCAGACCTAGGAAAGCAGGCTCCATGTGGCCTCCATCCCATTAAGATGAAAAAGCCTGGAAATGGCCTGCTTAAGGTGTCCATGCTAGAAGTAGGACATTCCTGGGCAAAGCATCTTGAAAATTCCCACATACTACAGTACAGGTGAATTAAAATAATTTTACAACAGGAGAATGTCGTATATTTTATTAGAAACTTGACACAGTTATGGAGCCAGCCTTCTCGGTTGAAAATGTTCATTTTTACTTCTGTTAATCAGACTGCACCCAGAGACCAGTTAACCTGCAGGGTGTTTCATGAGCTAGCTAAGGTTGTGCTGAGTTTCAATTTTGTTTCTTGGAGTTGGGTATACTGCATATCTGTTTCTGCTATCTACAAGTGAGTCTAACTATAAGCAGCTTTTCCCCTTTTATTCTAATACTTGTTAGTAACTCCTTTAAAAAGGCTAGAGGGTAACATTCCTATTCTATAACTGAGCATGGCAAAGTGAGATTAAAAATGCAAATACATTGTTTTCCATTTGATTTCACAATTTCCCATTTGAGAAACCTTGGAAAAGCGATTCGTCTCTGAGGAGCAGAACTTCTGGATGGCTGAAGTAAATTGTACGAGTCAGAAAATTGCTTCTTGCCGTCTCGGAAAGAAGTGCAGGGGGAGTAAATCATTTTGCACTGAATTCACTTAGCTTGCAGCTAAGATTGCCTCTGATACCTGATCTGCTTAGATCAGGCCGTACCCAAGGTAAATCGCTCCACACAGCTCTTTTTAATTAGCAGGAAGCAGAGCAGTCTCAAAACCGCTGGACTTTTTTCAAGAGAGTAGATGGCAGTGCACACATGAAGAGCTAGTTCTTTAGATGAGTAAGAAGAGATCAAGTAGCGCAGGCTTCATTATTCATGTGGAGGATGCAAGGAGTATAAAGTGTCCTGCCTGTAAAGGAGTTATTTCAGTCTAGGACCTTACTACATAAATCTTGCTTTAAAGTTCCCGTGAAATGTTTTAATAACCATAGAGATGGACACGTAGATGCATCTACTGAAATTTCCAGCTGCTTCCTGTATGAATAAACCTGTTCTCAATCTTTACTTGAATTACTTTCTCCTTCACTTTTTTCCCCCCACTCCTGCAGAAGACTGTCAGTAAGTTAGTGTTCACATGTTCCATTCCACAGACGTTTGCAGCAGTGCTCTTACTCCTGGCTTTCCTGCTTTA
>NW_010579597.1:1673-15512 GCF_000705375.1 Tinamus guttatus
GTACAAGTTAAAATCCATATGCCTAGATCATCTTTCTTAATGATGGTCCAGAGAAAAACATCCGTTTACAGATGGGTTCAGCTTGAAATTATAAATGAAAAGTAGAAAGCATATTCTTGTCTTGCAGTGTTTTCAGAGAAATGTAATGAGGGGGTACTACGTGTACAGAAACTAGGGAAGAAAGCCAAAGCTTTGGGTTTTTTTTGGTGGGGACACATTTTTGTTATGAGTCCTCGGTTCATCTTGTATGACTACAGGCCTTAGCTGTAGGATCACCTCATGAGCAAGTCAAGAGAAAACAAGATGTGTGGGGATCTTCTAGCTGCACATCTCCACTAGGCCAGACAGAGCTTCTTCAACAAGATGGAGGCACTGGCAGAATGAAAAATTGAGACATGTGCAGGGCACAGCCAGAATGTGCCACACTACCATGGGCTCTCCGTACAGGGGTCCAGGATTGATTTTGGAGTTTTGGGTTTTTTTTTTTTTTTTTCCTGTGAATCTGGAGGAGTTACTAACACAAGTAGTCCTGCATTTGAAGAACTGGTTAAGGTGTAGGTAAGTTTTCCAAGGCAGAAGGGCAGGCCTACAGTGCACATTGGGAGACTGACTGCTGCTGTTCCCTTTTGCATTTGGAAAAGAGAATTGGCTTGATGGAGTGTAAAAAAGGGCTGAATTTCTCTGATGCAGTGAATATTCATTCTTTAAAGCAATTATTTTCTAGGTCATGCTGCCAGCTTAAGCCAGTTTACTTTGTGCAATAAAAACATGAGATCAATTTATAACCTTCTAGTCATGTGTATCTGTTGTCCATTTTCAAATGAAAATTGACAGTCTTGAAAATCCCATCATTGTAGTAAAATAACCCCATTTAGCCCATACATGTACTCAAAACTGTGTGAAATAAGCCCAAGTTCTGTATTTTCTCTAGATTGCCTTGAATGAGGTTTTGCTAAATACATATAAAAGCAGTTCTTAATTTCTTTCTTTTTAATAGCATGATGCATGTCTTCGAATAAAAGTTATGGTGCTTCTGAAAAAAAATTAACTGCAAAAAAGCCAAAATCTCTCAACAGAAACCAGAACTGTTCCTGCTGTATTCTTAGTGTTCTATGAAGAGTACTGTTTTCACCACTTTTGTCAATGATTCGTATCTGTTTTCTGGTAGTAAAGCCAGCATGAAGAACTACTTTACAGTGAATAAAGTTTTTACTCTTAAGTGCTAAAAGCATTTTTTTTAAGCTGAAGTTTTTCTTTTGAGAGTGGTCCAAAGTTTCATTCCCTAACTTCTTCCTAAAGCTGCGGCGGCATAATTCAGAACTAAGGCATACCTGTTTACACAGCTGTGCCAGGGAAATAGTGCAGGAACTTCCCCTTGCCAAGGGAAGGACAGCACCTTGGCAAAGATCAGCTCCTCTCCTCCTTCCTCACTTCTTGTGCATGGTTGGTAGTAATTTCTATCCCAAAAGCAGTGAACAGGACAGTGCCCCTGATGGGACAGTTGTGATTTTCATAGCTGACTGAATGACACTTCAAGGACCCCCTTTTCTTCTTCTCTCTCTCTTGTCTGTTGTGAGGATAAGGAGACAGTCTCTCATCTTTTTAAGAATGTTTGAACATCAGATTGCTAATAGAAAACATTATACACAATTACATCTATATTTTCCCAGTCATTTTCCAGGCACCAATCCTCAGCCAACCCAGCTGGCATCACTCCCACTGAGGAGGCACTAATTTACACCAGCTGAGGTCCTGGATCTTACACTACCTTTGTACTTGCATAGTCTGTGAAATGTCAATAAAGCATGCAGGTTTTGAATGGGATAAGATCACAACAGCACAGCATAAAAACTCTTTTGCATATGGACTTGAATCAGCTCACTTAACCTAAATTCTGCAGCAGTGAGAATTCAGGCATTGCAGCAGGTAAATAAAAAAAAAAACTTTACCAAAATGTTACGATCTTAAAATGTTGCAATGTAATCAGGCTTGCATGTCATTTACTCTTATATTGTAGCTTATTGATTTTATGTCAGCCTTAACTTTTCATTTTTAAGTGAGTTGCAGGATGCAATATTGGCACCAAGAGTTCTCAGCATGAAAAACAGATTTTTTAGGGAGAAGACACAGGGAAAATGATATTTACTGAACATATGAGGAAGATAGTCTGGGATGCAGAGATGCAGCTGTGAAATACTGAGCATCACTGACCATTTAAATGATGGCTATCAACTTTTTTGGTTTAATTTACAATTAAAATCAAGGGGGCAGTTCATGCCTATCAGCACCATTGTGCTAGACTGCCTGCAAACTTGGGCATGTATCTCGGCTTGACTTCATATTCAGTTCACATCTGGAAGATTTTCTTTTCCACTAAAGACTAAAAAACTATTCTAGTTTTAAAAATGACAGTCTGCATCCTGCAGTGTGTTTCTGTAACAGTGGGTGGATTCCCTGGCAATTTAATTGCTGCAGAATCACACAGGGCCCTGACTATAACCAAATGGTGTGTGATAAACAAACACAGAAACTTATTTTATTAAAATATTCTATTCATTTACTACTCGAATGCACTAGAAGCGGCCTTTTGAAAAGCTTAGGTCATGAAACAAAAATTGCCGTTGGAGCCTCTGGATTGCTTCATTGTTTATTTAACTTGACAGCAGGCTAGCTACAGTTTCACAATTTAGATCATTTATTTTTATGGTCAAAATGTTTGTACAGTAGCAAAATGGCTTGGTGTATCTCTGCAATGGAATAGTGCCTCATTTTGCAGCTGCTCTGGCTTTCTATAGTTCAGGCTCCATGCAGAGTGGGTGCTTCAGGAACCTGGCAAACTGTTAAATCATCTTGTGCTAGTCAGAACTGCTTTCCCTGTTGTGCCAGTCTAGTGCACCTGCCACAAAACAAACTTAGAAACTCACCTCTGTTGCATTCTCTGGTGCTTCAGGTAGCCCCGAGGAGAGAGAGAGACATAAACTGTAAGTTCTCTTAAATACAGATATGCACACAGACATGAAGGTCCAAATCAGAAACCTCCAAAACTAAAAAAGGACACAGTTATTAATGTACTGATAATGTTCTTCTCTGTATTATACAGAAATGCACCAATGAGCTTGTGGAAAAGTTAGTGATATTTCACATTCATGAAGACTTGGGGTAGCAATAGATCATGTCTCAATCTTTGGTATCCATCCTCACCATAATGTTTATGAAGGACTCAGATCTTTTTAATGAATTCACAGTATCTTTCTAATGTTAGTAAATAATACATAGTAAAGCAGCCAGAAAAAATAAGATCTCCCTTCTACTTCATTAGCACTTTCATTAAAGTGCTAAGAGAGCATGCAAGAGGCACAAGAAAGACAAAGAGAAATATATTGCAGAATTCACCTGGTTTTCTCTCTGTATCATGAGAGCACATGTCCTAGGGGAATGCCATAGCAAGCCAAAATGTGCCTTGCCAAGAGCCTTTGCTAAAGAACCAAGAGCTTGAGCAATGCTGGGCACCCTGAACAGAGAAAGCCATGTTCGTGCACTTGCTGTGCAGCACATAGCTTGACAGCAGAGAATGAGGCCTTGTGCAGTTCATGAAAAAGAAAGCCAGGTTTCAAATTCCATGGATCCAGATACCAGGTACTTGGCTTGCTGACAATGTGCCAAAGTTTTGGATTATTAAAAAATGTGAAATCAAGATATTATTTGTAAAATAGATTCTGACACTTCCCCTGTGATCCACAGGAAGTCCCACTACTCTGAGGGTTGTAGTGTAAGGAAAAATACCAGTGTGGCCATAGGTAAACTTTCCCTTACTGTAAATTCATTAGTTGTTCAGAATATGCATGTGTGCAAAAAAACAGGATCTGATTTTTTTTTTAGCTTACCCTAGGTATTTTTTTATCCTCTAAGAGCTCTGTAAGATTGGCATTATCCTGCAGTAGAGTCACAACCTGCAGTCATTTAATGCTGCTGCTTGTGAGGCCAGGATTCCACACCCATTTAGTAGGTCAGTACAGTAATTTTAAATGTCTTTCAGTCTTTTGCCATCTTCAGTTATACCTTTCCACCCTACTATTTGTGTAATTTTCTTCTATCTGAAGTCTCTTTACTGTTGTTCTCTATTGCACAGCATGACAAATTACCCATCAAGCTGTATCTTTTCAGCCCAGAAATGTGCAGTAACACAGAGTCATGGCATTATCACATTGTGCACTTTATTTCCTCACAGTTCATTCAAGTGTGTCACTTTATTTTCCTGCTTCCTTTTGTCATCATGAAGATTAACCATTTTATTCTTCCTAAACTTCAGAAACTCAGTGCATTGTAAGCTCGTAGCAGCACCTATACGATCCTATATCAATTATACTTTTCCTGTTATCCATGGCAAAATTATGCCCATTATTTTGACTCTTTGTAGAACCTAAGAGCTTCTTCCTTATTTTAGAGCTAAGTAACCTTGGCTGCGGACAAGAGAATCATTTGTTGCCCCTGGCCACCAACCAAATTAACTGTAAGACACCATTCAGTTTGACCATGGGTACTAGATTCTCTTGGGGATTATGAAACTCTCTGGGCCCAAAGTATACTATGCACAATTCCTTCTCTCCCTCATTACCGCCCCCCTCTTTAATTCAAGATAAATACCAGTAATTGTACAGCTTGTGCTAGATATCTCACAGTCACTGTAAGTATGTGTTAGAAAAAATCAATGGGAATAGCTGAGGCAGTCAACAGGGCTACAGCTGATATATAGAATGGATCTTTAGAAATTGTGATTAAGATGGTATAGAGAAAGTTTGTTCTTAAATACATCATTTAGAGCACCAGTCTTTTCTCATTAGTATTCCACTGGAACACTACAGAAGTTTAGGTGTCTGGTAATTCCTGCAGCATTTGTAACATTAATTTACAGATTGAAGAGAACTGCAGAAGTAAATGAAAAACTTTCCTCCCAATATCTTCTTCTATCCCAATTCTTCTCCACAATTTATTTTATAGATGTTTAATAAAAATGTTTTTCTTCATTTCAATCAAACACTTTTGTAAGACAAGCTTCGGGGATTGGGAATTCAGGTAATCACAAACAGTGCTAAGGCTGTGAGATGAAACTTGGTTGGAGATCACCAGATACACTGCTACCTAGTTATTAACAAAATACTGACCGTTTAATACAGTTAGAGTATGCCCTACTTGGGAGACTTTGTGATTTCTAAATACTTACACCTAGGAAAGGATGAAGCAGAATATAATAAACTGGAAGCACAGCAGTGCCAAGGATGGAGAGCGACAGCAGATCTGTGTTAGTGGCACTGTGATTTGAACAGGGGGAGATGAGAAGGGCTGGGTTTGAGGGGAGCTCGCAGAGTCTGTGATGCTCAGAATTCCCACTAGCTGCTACACACATGGGTTAGGCCATAAGCCCTGGTCTAAATTAATCTAATCCTAAAACTAGGTTTCTGTTCTGCAGCATTTTACCATGTACTCTGTATCATTTACTGACGCCATATTCGTATAGAGCCTTTCATGTTGACTTTTAAAAATCCTATGTATCAATTAGCATCACACATAATTTAATTCTGATTCATTTTCCAAGAGTATCCATTTACAGGTACAATAGCAAGATTAGTATAGGAAGAAAAATGCATGAAAACTTTATAAAAAATTCTATGTTTTAAATGGAAGAAATCTTTTGATTCATTTTTTTTTTGCAACTTTTACGAGAAAACTCTTTAAACGTGATGGGAAACCGGGCTGTTGCAGTGCATTTATCTTCTTTTTTTTTTTTTTTTTTACTTTTTTTTTTAATTTATTCACTTTGGAGTGTCAGATAGGAGCAGGTAATAGGAAATCCAGCTCCAGTGTATTTCTCCATACACCCCTCTTTATGAAAATTCGTTACTACAGCTGATAAACAGAATTATACAAGCTTTATCACACAACTCACATTATAAAAGTTTCCAAAAACTTGACAATGTTGACAGTTGTTTTCGGCAAATGGCTGCTTTACTGTAGCACTGTCAATGTCGATGTCCTTGTGCACATGTAAAAGAGCAATGTGATTAAGGCAAGCTTGTCCATGCTAGATATGAGCCAAGTTTTCAATCTCCTCATGGCACTGAAAGACTGCTCAGCTGTTGCAGATAAGGCAAGAATAGCTAGCAGATTTCCACCATTAAAAAAAAAAATCCTTCTCTCTGAACGCCTTCTATAGGAATTTGCAACATCTGCTGCTGACCTTAAGTTCTAGATAAGAGCAGCTCATATGTAACTCACATTGATATTACTCATCTTAGATGATGCACTTCCGAGGAGATTACTGAGTATCTTCGTAAGAAGAGATTTATCTAGACAGCAGTCTAGCAGAGGATGTACTTTTGTAACATGGTACAGGAGTGAATTATCACCGTTCCTCTAGTGCCACTTACCGCTACAATTTATATTCACCTTTCATTGAATTTAATTCACGCAAGTAATCTATATTGTCTTCTGTTCTGAGAATATTTCTTATTTGTATAAGAAAATCAATGGATGTGCCCTACCTAGAACATCAGTCATCTTTTCCTTTTTTTTTTTTTTTTCTCTATCAAGTACATGAAAGGAGTGGAAAACTCTGTTCTTTCGCCAAAACTTTGTCAAGGGAAAGGAGTCTGAGTTAACACAGTCATATCCTCCATCCTATTGACCCTGAAATCTTTGTGTGAGATGTCAAAGCCATGGGACTCAGCAGATTTGTTGCCATGTCTGGGTGTGGAAATTGTGGGAAGAAGCCAATTTCAACAACATAATCTTATAACAAACCCACAGGGATTTTCTCATATAAATTAGCATAGACTTTGTTAGTCTAAATATGCTAGATTTCCACTTTGCATCTACTAAAAACTCATTTGAAAAGCCCAGGTTTGTAACAAGAGGCTGAGGGGAGATTTCAGGTTGGCTTAGAGTGAGCAGCTACATGTAGCCCGAAAGCTTTGGTGTGGTGCTGCCCATCTTGGGACACCATAGGTGTGTGCTTCTAAAAGATTATGTAGTTTAACAAAATAGGCTAAATTGAAGCTATTTATCAATGGCTTTCTGACAAGCGTGGTCAAAATAACATGCTAGCATCATAAGGGAATGCAGTGACATGTACAAGGATAGAAGCCTAAAGGTCAACACTCAGCCTTTAATTTTGAAACCCTCCTTTCTCTTCTTACAATCCGCTGACGTCCTCCACCAAACTCTGTAACAAACGTTTCAAACAACAGTCTTTTTTGTTAAATAACCACTTCGAGCCCAGAAAATAATACAGTCTGGGCACTGAATGACACAAAGGGCTGATAGAAAAAGATGCTTATGATTAAGTAACTGAAGAGCATAACTTAGCACATGCAAACAAAGGGGAAAGGAGAAAATTTAAAGATGCACCATCACCCTTCATTCTGGTATTTCTCTATGTTTTAAGGCTTGATACTGTAATTTAGACATATTTATACAATAATTCTATTTGTTTGTGATTTTTTTTTTCATTTCAACACTTACAATGTTGATAACATCCATCAGCAGTGTCAGAATTTTAGATTAACAGCAGAGACTTCTCCATGCCAGGGAAAGTGACTGCTGCAAAATCCAATTTCCTTTAAATGTATTGTTTCCCTTCTATTGTCAATTAAACATGTTAAAGAACTGAAGTGCTAAACAAAATTTTTGCCGGAGCCAGAATTCTCTCAAGAAGATAGGGGGTAAAATAGCCTCAGATCTGGCGACATGAAGTCCACATGGGTCAACTAGCTTTGGCTGGTTTTGTTCTCTGGTTAAAGGCTTCTCACAAACGTGGCACCTATACAGCATAGAGAAGGTGAGCCCTGAAGACCAACACATAGCGACTGTAGATACAAACATGCATTAAAATAAATATGGCCCTGATCCTGGAAACAGCCTTGTCCAGGCACAGCTCCAGTCAGCTCTACCACAGTGAGTCTATGTTCTTTTTTCTTCAATTTCAGTAGAGATTTAACATTCTAAATATTCAAGGCCGAGTGGCTAGGAGACATAATATTGATAGCACTTAATAATGGGAAAACAGTGCGCAAAGAAAAATAAATATTTATTTTCTTGCCATGCGTGAAAATAGTGGAAGACAAAACATTCAATTTTTATCCACAGCTGATAACTAAAAGAGCCCAACTTCTCTTTGATTTTCTACTTTCTGTTTACTGGCTGAACTGGGTTTCCTTAGTTCCAGGACAAAGCTTTTATTGCATTTCCATATATGCAGTAGGCAGCAAGCAGAGGTCCCCAGCGATGGCTACACAAGGCTTGTTCAGATCTTCCACCTCTGATGCTCATTCACACTGCAGGGCTAGCGGGAAAGGCACCAAGCTGTTGCTGGCATTTTGAGCCCAATGAATCCACCTAACACAATTCTGAGTCTAAGTTTACCCTTTTAAGTTTCTCTTGCAGACAGTGGCAAGAGACAGACACGTCTCTTCACCACTCCTGTTTGAACAGATGAATCCTGCTCCACAGGTGCCATCTAGATAGCTCACCTAGATGATGAGATGCCCAACAGCGAAGTCTCTGGGTCTCAAAATTTACAAGATGACTATTTAACCTATTGCAAATGTATAGGCATATAGGCATATAGATCTGTCTGTTATTCAGTATGGCTTAATCTGGATATATTTGTAAATCTATTCCCAGGAAAAGACTGTTTCTATTTAGTGGTACTCATCCAAGAAAATGTGTTTAAACAAAAGAGGCCAGAATAAGCATCTTCTACAGAACAACCATCAATACACATATATTTGAACAATACACACTTAATAAAGTACCAATTTCTCTAACATAAACATTGAGGACTATTAAAAATAATATGATGGAGAAAGATAGTTTTTAGACTTATGCAGCTGCCAATTGGATTAAACAAAAAAGTGAAAAAAAGGATCTGAGGATATTCTGAAGTACACTGAAGTATAATCAAGAACTATTTAGAACACTGGTGAGAGAAAGTCCTGTTAAGTGTCAAAAATCAATGAATTTTGTGAGCACTAAATCAGTGTCTTGAAGACCTGTTATATCACATATTTAAATATATATATAATGAGACTGAGACTCATTATTCTTTCTCAAAATGATCAGAAAAAAAATAGGTTTTCAGAATAATTCTGAAGGACCAGATGATACGGCAGATCTACTTGCTGGGTATTGTTTGGTAGGGAATGACAAAATGCTCTTTTCAAAACAATAGCATGAACGTGCATGTGCTGGTAGTGGATATAAAGACAAGTAACAACTGTTAAAAATACTTTTTTTTTTTTGTCTTTTAAGAGAAAGCTGTTTGTGAACCTCTTTTTCCTAAATACTTTAGAAGCTCCATAAGTTGCCTTGAGTTTTAGGCAAAAAATCAACATTTTATTTCTCTTTATTGAATCCTTTCAATCTTGAAATAAGCCAATTGTGATTCATGTCTGAAAATTATTTACTATGGAAAGCACCATTTCAGTCCTTGAAAAGTGTATTTGCCATCCACATGGAGATGTGTGGCTAGGATTAAGCAAAAATATATTAGTTAAATCAGAGATTAAAAAGTAAAATGTTAAGTATTCCTGAGAAAGCTCTGAGTGTGTATATGTGCGTGTGTGTGTGTGTGTGCTAATGCATGTGTTTGGGTGCATGTATTTGAGCGTATTTTTCTCTATGTATATTTATGTGGTTGCATAATTAATTTGCTCTGTGCTGCCTCAGAATCTAATTGCGCTTGAAATAGTCAGGAGCTTATTCACAAGAACGTCTTTAGAAGCTTTCTTCCTCAAGTATCCTCATTTTCACGTGCTACTCCAGATTTATAAAGCGATACCAAACCTATTACATCATCTAATACAATGGGTAGGCTTTGCTGGTGCCAGGTTCTCTAAATATCCTGACTGTACTCAGAAAAAGACGATACCTCTTGGATTCAATTAGGCAACGAGGGAGAGCACTGGAACTGAAGCTAACTATGCTTTAATCTACAAAGCATCTCCTGGGAGGTGGCAAAACCATGTCTTTATGGGAGACCGTCTCTCTCTGTGAGAGCGGCTTGGTCTTCGTGGAAAGTGAGGATGCACAGAGCCTCCAAACTGGTGGGAGTAATTGGAGGACATTTTCAGGGCAGAGCTGCACAACACAAAATGCTGCCTAATTATGCCTAATGATGCTGGCATTTATCAGCGCTGGGGTAACTTTGTATTCCATATAGGGACACTTATAGCCATCTGTTTCAATTATAGGGGTATAACATACAACAGTTCCTGTCACTTTGGGGGAAAGAAGTCTATTTATCACAGCACCATCCCAGTTCTGCTGGCTGATGTACATGGAGCAATATTACTTGCTCTTCTCTCCCCAGCCTTCAGCCCTCTGAATGTGGCTAATCCCTGAGCAGGGATTGCATGGAAGTTGTGACTCCCCTCAGACCTTAGGCTGGCAGCAACAGGAGGCTGCATTTATAGCTTGCAAGGCCAGCCGCAATCCGATCCCCTTGGGCTCTTTTTTCAGAGGCTGTCTGCCACTTATGCCCCACTGTATCAATCAACTTTGTTAGGAAAAAATGCTTCAGCCCCAGGAATGTTACTCATAATGATGGTGTGGAGGATAACTTTAATGACACTGTCTTGGCTTGGATACTTTGTTTCAGGGAAACACTTCTAAGCTGGAATTCAGCCCATTTTAGGACCCGAGGCAAGTCATTCCAGCCGATGGAAGATGAAGGAAAAGGCAATACTGAATCTGTTGACCTTCGCTGAATCTCTTGAGTCACTGCTACATCTGATATTGGCCCCTTCTGAAGGAAACTGAGCTGGCTGAGGTCAGTACTCACAGAGCACTAGTTTTGCCCTTCATGCAAAGCCATTTGGTACTTTCCTGATCTATGTAAATCGATCTGTCGCACCAAACAGCAAGGTGCCTTACACATGCCTGAAGTAGTAACACCAACTCAGTGTTTTTATGAGTTAATAGATGAGTGGATAATAAGTACCAGAAGGATTATAGTGGAGCACTAAGCTTAATTAATTTGCCTGTGATCTTAAAAAGGGCTATTATACATGTGTTTAAGTCCTTGTTTTCCCTTGAGGATGGCAAGTTGGAATGGGCATTTTCAGATGCAGCAAGCCCTATCTACAGTGTTACACTTCTGCACAGCAGATGAGGACAAGTATGGAAAATGAGAATGTTCTCTGTCCTCAATCTTGCTGGTACTGTGATCTTCACTATCTATACACAGACCCTCACAAGGAATTGTGGATTCCAGTATCCCCAATTTTGCTAGGGAAACTTAACATGCTAGGGTCACTTAGAAACTTGCCTTCAAAGACAGTATGAACTACTTGCAGTATGAAATACTGCATTACAAAGAAGCGTAATATTACTAATCAAGATGGAAATGATTTTCACTATAACTGTTTGAAATATTTTAGAATGAAATATCTATTGTTAATAAAATGGGTGTGTTACACATACATCTTTGTTGGCAATTCAAGACCTTGCACCATCAGTTAAGGTATGAAATCCTCAGAAGCTTTCAACAAAACTAGAGAATCAGACTTAAACTGCTGATCTGGATAAGGTAAATACAGACATGTCATACAGAATCTACTTCCACTCACTGTTGTAAAAAAGCCTTTCAGAACATCTTCATATATAACAAATCTGTATTTTTTCTCCCTGCACATCTCCATTAACAAGATGTAATGCAGACACTATCTTAGTGTCAGATGTAAAACTTACTAAAGCCTATAGAAATATGTTCATGCATTTCACTAGACTCATTTGAAGGAATCCTGTGTAGAGAGCATATTTTATGTCTCTATAAAAACAAATATCCTTTAGTTTTAACAGAAGCTTTGCTGATCTAAAGCAAGGTGTTTTATCAGTCTGTACCTAATGTATTTTTGTTAATGACAGTACAATTTAGCATGTCTATCATTATGTCTAAAAAAATATATCTTGAACTGTGGTAGGTACTTGAAAGGAAAAAATTCTGCAGCAGTAACAAAAGCTATATACTTTGCATGGTAATGCTATTTATTTTCATTTAAAGCAAACAGTTCTTTGGTAGAAAACTGGTCTATAATCAACCACTTGGAAGTACTTTGTTAAAATCTTTTTTCTGTAAGGATGAAGGACAGTTTGGAAAGGCAAGAACAACCTAATGGCCCAGTTCTTTACTCTTCATTCATATAAGCAAAAGTAGGTTACAGGGCACTACCTGCTTCAATTAGGTTACCATAGAAAATAAGCAGGTTCAGGATTGGCCCATGGCACTTAATTTGTTCTTGCAATCCCAAACAAGGGAAATAAGGAATGTGCCTTTTTGATTTTAATTATGAAAATGAGATTGGACGGTCTTCATCTGGCACAAGAAGAATAGCAATACTCCTTATTTCTCCTGATCCCTCATCATGCAAGTATAGAATTTGAAATCAAGCCATGCAAACTATTGCCAGTTGTTTTAACGCCACCACCTTTACATCTTTAAATGAAAACCTTTAAATGAGTCATTATAATTTTAGACAGCAGCTTTTATATTTAATTACATCCCAATGTAGCCCCTGGAACTCAAGAAGTTTACAGGCAGTCTAAGAACTGGGAAGTTAAATGTATTTTAAAATGTGTATACTGTGGTGCCTCTGAATAATTCTTTGCTACTACTCAGTGCCAGCTCAGAATTTCACACCCTTGAACAGATTGACTAGTTTGGCTTGTGTAATAGGTGCTCTTCTATCCTGGACTACTTGGTGGGTGGGTGGAGATGGGTGCTTTTGGAAATGCCAGTTGATAGCTAACCATAACAATTCACAGTTATGTGTGAGTTAAGAAGGTAGAAACATCCATCAAAAGCAAACTGGATCTACTGAGATGCCGAAGAACATGTACAGAATGAGAAAGGATGCTTTCAAAATCAATCCAAACCTGGTTTTGAGGCCTTTGACAGGTTTCTGGTAGGGCTTTTGGAGAGCAGCAGCAGTAAGGATTCAGCTAAACCTACAGCTAAACGTGCCCTACAACATGGGGAGTCCACTTATCACAGGGCAGGACTTTCCAGGACAGTACTGAGTTGCTTCTTGTGCTTTTGCTTTCTAAACAGGAAAGAAGGGCTGTGGACACTCATTCCTAGAGTATAAGCTACTGAGAAAAAGCTACCATCATTGAATCAAGTATGCATACAATACCTCATTACATAAAATCTTGGAGTTTTGACTTTATGTTTGGAGAGAAAAGATGATCTGGTTATCTCATGTTGTTTAAAGACCAATTTTGATTTTTTTTTCCTCCCAGAACAGACATCAAAGCAAAATGCATGTACTTCGAATTAATTCTTATACTGGAAGCACACTCAGGCATAACTATAGTAAGCAACATCTTTATCTTGAAGTTATTACAATATTTAACAGCTGAAACACTTCAAGCCAAGCTTCACAGTTAGCTTATTCAGTTGACTTGGTGAAAGTCACCTTAGCCCAACAGGACTGCTCAGAAATATCTCAAATCCTCCAGGTTTCAGGAAGACAGGCTGCTGGAGATCATATAGGGCACTGCTGGCAGCACACAGCACATTCCTGGGTTTACAGGCCCTGCATGGTATTTCAGGCAGCTCTTGTTTCTGTGACTGTGACCCGTTGCTGAGAGTCAAGCCACTATGTAAATAAGAAGGACTTCAAACTTGCAGTGTGCTGCTTTCCAGAGCAAGTGGCCATTTGTTCCAGTTTCCCATGATCACATTACTGCTTGGATTCACTACTCAGAAAAATACATTAATTGGCAGCATTAAAGCTAGACAAGGAAAAGATGCTGGAAATAAGGACTGCATTAGTACATATT
>NW_010579599.1:2146-16834 GCF_000705375.1 Tinamus guttatus
CTGCTGGAGAGAGTCCAGCGCAGGGCCACAAGGATGATCAGGGGCCTGGGACATCTGCCCTATGAGGAGAGGCTGAGGGAGCTGGGCCTGTTCAGCCTGGAGAAGAGAAGGCTGAGAGGGGATCTGATCAGTGTCTACAAGTACCTCAAGGGAGGCAGTGTCACCTTGGGTCCATCAAACTTGACACTAAAAGGTTAAATGAATTTCTTAGCCTTAGCTTGATTAGTGAGGAAGCATACCCAGACAATATATGCTGCCCAGATTAACACCTTTGTTTTTCTTTTTCTTGCAGTTGCAGAAAAAGTTAACAAACAAGGAACATTGCATTCAGTCCAGGAGCCCAAAGGTAACTGTATCAATGTTTCAAGTCTTTGAAGGTTCTCTCAGCAGATGATTTGCAGCACTAAGCAATATGGCTCCAAAGAGATTCACAGATTGAAAGTTGGTACATTTAGGGTGGCCAGCCACTCAGCTATGTTATCTGCGCCAGACTGGGTGGAGTTGTCCTCACTGAGCCTTTTTTAACCTGCTAGTCTAAGCATTTCCATTTTGCTCTTCATTTTAAAGCCTGGTCTTATTATATGGCTTTCTCTTTTTCTCTTTTATCACTCCCTTAGTTGCTACTACACTCTTCAACTTGACCGTTCTTTTCAAATTCTGCAACTGCATAGATTTAAGATAACAACATTGAGAGAAGGATGACCTGTTTATGTCTATATGGGACCTGGTGATAAACTTTACTAGTTTTCCTTTCTTTCTTTCTTTCTTTCTTTCTTTCTTTCTTTCTTTCTTTCTTTCTTTCTTTCTTTCTTTCTTTCTTTCTTTCTTTCTTTCTTTCTTTCTTTCTTTCTTAATGTTTCCAGCATCGAGATATGGAGTATCTTGCATTCTGGACAACCTACTGCTCTCCAGAAGGAAACCAGTCAAAATAATACTATCTGAGGGAAAGTATTCAATGAAAAAAAAAATCTGCTGGAGGGAAAGACATGAGTTTATATTTAAAATAACAAAATGATGATTTTATATCACTGGTTAAATAGCCTGAGAGTTCAGTTGCTTGCTTACAATATTTTAGAGAGGAGAGAGGCAAAACTCTAGTACTATAAACTCTTAAGTATGTAGCTGCTTGATTTGCAGTCATTTAATTTTGTATTCGATGGGAAAAAGAAAAGGGAAAAAGTAAGCACAATTAGGGGTTAATTCACATGGCATTTGTGCTCTCCATTCTGAGCTTTGCACGAGGATCTATATGCACTTCGGTTCATTTTTTAAAAGGTCAGACATGCCATGAAAATTAAACACTTAAAGTGAATGCACCATTCCGTATCTGCAAATGACTTCTTATGAATCTGGAAGGCAATTAGGCAAACAGCTTACTGTATTTATATGTTCACTTGTAGTAAGAGCACATGTGAATGCAAAGTAGTCAAAGGCAAGAACTGCCCCGACTTTGGTCTTTCTATATGGTTAATAGAGGACTTGAAAATTAAGGTCTTCAAATGAAACAAATAAATTTTATGCCAATAAGAGACCTTGAATCCCTATTAGAAAACAGTCTGTGCAGTTATCACCCCTTTACTTTTTTCTGAAATAAAGGCACTGACAATTAACTGGCGGTGCAGGAAATGTGAGAAGGGATTCATATAAGACAAACACTGAAAAAGGAATCCAGAGGTTAGAAAGTGAGAAAAAAAACATAAAGTGAAACATGGTGACAAAACTATCCTGCTGTTAATGTTTATTTCAAACCTTGTACTGCAGAACAAACCAAAAAAAGGAACAACAGAAAAAAAAAAGCACCATTAAGAAGCCAGTGTTCATAGTTATTTCCATTCATAACAGCTTTTACTCTGAGTTTGCATTTTTGAGTTTGAAAGACTGCATTGCACGCCCATTTTACAGTAAATGCTATGTACATCAAATCAGTAATATCTTTCTATCCTATCTGTAGAGGGGATTCTTTGTTACTACTTCTTGGGAAAAAAAATATAGCAACAGTTTAATCAAGATATTATGCTACAAGTCTGAGATCTCACCTAGTGCTTTGTCTTGGTTGTCCTTACCAGTTCACATAGTGGAGCCTTTAGTGATGATCAGAGGAGAATACTTCCTGGAAGATGTTAGTTTGTATAGATTCTACTTACTAGGAGTATCTCTTACTGCTATGTAAGAATTTGTAACCTTGCTTATAACTACCTAGTTTTCATTAGCTTCAAGGCTTTTGCTGACAGCTTCCCTTGTTTAACTCATAAAAATAACTCTTGGAATTCATTTTCTTGGAAGCCTTTCCAGATTCTGTGAAAGATGAGAGGACTGAAGGACTAAAAGCCTGGGGTCTAGTTTGCAGCAGGGCCTGTTTATCAAAGACAGCACTTCAGAAGTATATCCCATAACTGACTGTGCTGTTAAAAAATACTCAGCCAGCGGGATACATAACAAAGTGCATTTATGTTAACATGAGTTTGCATGCACATGTATGTAAAATTCTGGTAACAATAGAAGTATTCTTTTCTTTGTGCACTTGCAATGTGAATTCTCTGCGCTAATGTAACTAACATGCAAAAAAATAAGCTACAAAGGTTTTTTTTAACCAAGAGAGAAAATTAGAGTGGAAGTGAATGAAGAGATAGGAAAATTCGACATACAATTCTCCATATATGAACAAAGAAGTCAATTTACTGGCAGCTCTACTAAGTTTCTGGCAAAACAATTTAAAGAATTGGAGCTGTCAACAAGATGGCACTTTCATTTTGAGGCAACTTTCAAGGTTTTGATCTTTTTCATTTCCCACGTTGTGTGGAAACGTCCATATTCCTAACAAGCAGTTTGCATTTTGGACTCACATCCATAAGAATCTGGATACCTCACCTATCGCCTTAGATGAAGAAGGAGAAAAAAAAGAAATTCTTTTCCCAAAGAAAATATGTTTTGAAACAGATGCACTTGAATATAACACTCCAGTTTTGACAGAACAGCATAGGCGGATACATTCTAACCTAATAGAAAATGTTCTGACCAGCAGCCTTTAACAGTTCTGCCCCTAAGATTTCTAAAGTATCTTCATTTATACAAGGAGCAACGTTTCTGGGAACAATTAGAGCACTGCCTGCGAGACGAAGTTATAGAGCTGACGTGAATGCAATGCTTTAACTTCACGTTCACTCTGCGTCCCTAGGGGAGACTGTATTCTTGCAAATATAGAGTCACAATTCTTGTGACAAGTGTGGGCTGAAGCTTGTAATGTTTTTTTTTTTCTGAACCTTTCACACTTCTGCTTTCCACAGAAGGTTCATTTACCTTTTTGAGGCAGAACAGAGCTGGTTTTAGATTGTCTTAATTCCAATAGACACCGAGGTCCCTCGAGTCTGAATTGGGATGCCTTCATCTAAGCAAATTTTTATCTGACTGGTTAACAGCGAAAGGAAGAAAATGGCAACAGTTCTAAAAAGCTTCATGCTCAGTGTGTTTGCAGTTTGTTAATTATTTCAGCAATTTCTGCAGTATTTGTCCTCCTCATGTCCAGGTCCCTAATTAAAATTGTGAATGCCTGAACTGGTTAGCTGAAATGCAGGGACTTTCTCAGTTTATCAGCTTGAGGAATAACTTCTCATTCCCGATTAATTAATAATTGGATATAATTTTGCTATATAATTGTTTTACCCACACAACAAGTTTGCATTGTCTACCATGACTACTCCAGTGAGCTCTGTTTTTAAGAAACTCTCTCACAATTTTTACCTTTGGAGAATGCTCACATGTCCAGTTCCTGGCTTCTCCCATGTCTGTAGTTCATAATTCATGTCCTAGCCTGGTTGCAATAATCTATTTTGCTTAGTTAGGCGTTTCTGCTCCTGGAGCTTATGCTCTTTTTTTCACAGACGCTGCTTGACATTGCATCATTTATCCAAAAACCGAGTCCAAAGACAGGGTCACAAATACCTGGTTTGCACACTCATGGATATGGGAGGACACATGTTCCCGTCAGCCTGGGGCTGGTGACGGGCAGCGTCTCCTCGGCAGATGGGGGCTGAGCCGGAGAAGGGGGAGCTGCAGCCACGCAGCCAGCGCATGACCGGGCAGCTCATTGGGCGCGTGATCACTTGGCTGATTGGTCAGTTGGGTTGCTGGGCTCCGCGCGCTGCCGGGCAGGGCGGAGGCTGCTCCAGAATTGGAAACTATGTATCTCAGTAAAATTCCTGTAGTTTTGTGAAAGAAAATTGGGCTTTTATTTCTTTAATTTTATTCCTGTTTATTTGTGTGAGTTTGCTAAAAACATTTTCTATTTGGATGCTTAAATGTGCAATAGGTAGCTAGTGAAACTATGTTCAGGGTCTAATAAAACTTCTTTGGTACAAAGCCTCTGTGTGACTCCTTTTCCCCATGATTTAATTAGCTCAAAATTTTCTGTTTTTTTAACGGAGGCCTTGTTTTAATATCTAAGATTCTTAGAGAAAATGAGCTATATAAATGCAGTGCGTGTTGTACTAAATTTCAAATCTAATTATTTCATTTTCAGGAATTGTCTGTATATTTAGGGTAAAGTGGGAGAAAGTCAGACTATATGCACTGCTGTTTACTTTTGAGAGAAAAAACAGCGCTATAAGGAAAGATAGAGGAAAAGTGTTCTCCAATATAAGTGTGCGTCCATTGTTAGTAATAATGTCTTTCTGTCTCTCTCAGCTTTCCATTTTCAGTTTCATTTGATTTTCCTTGTTTTAGAACTAAAGAGACAGGGAGAAATTTATTTCTCTGTGATGCATACGATTTTACAGATTTCTATCATTTCTCAGTCTATTTTTATCAGTTCAGTTTCTTCCTGTCGTGACACTGGAGATGTTGTTTTGTAAATTGGGCGGTTGCACAATGGCCATGAAAGTCTCCTTGATGAACCTCCTTGCTCTTCTTCTCTTCCAGCAGCACAGAGTCTGCTTTCCTAGTAGATCAAAGATACACCTGAAGAAGTTGTTAATTAACTTATCTGTATGTCTGATTTCCTCTGGGACAGGCTTTATGATCTTGAAAGGCATATTCTTTCTCTGAAAACCATGTGCAATTTACATAATGTGCACACACCGAGATGACCTCTAGAGGTCCCTTCCAACCTTAAGCATTCTATGATTCTATGATTCTGTGAAATACTTCTACAGGCAGAGTCAAAAAGTCTAAAATGCAACATTGTGCAGCAGGAGGTGTGATTTCCTACCACAAGGTAAGTCTTTAAGACATATATGTCTTGAAATTTTTTTATGGGCAGTCTTACTCCAGGAGATGTCAGAGGAGCAACAGTATGGCGAAAGTGGGAAAGCAAGCTGGTCTCCAAGTCTGAGACCTGCAACCCCAAGGGCTGTAGAGAAAAGAGGAGCAAAATCTTGGAAGAGTGGGAGGGTTAATTTATGTAAATATTTTGGGAGAAAGTTCTGTGTTCTGCCCCGCCCTGTCTTAATTATAGGATTACTTTCCTATATATGAGACATACATAAAGGTTGTCCTCCAGGTTCAGGCACCAAGTGTCCTCATGTCCCTGCCATGACCCAAATTGTGAGATACTAGAATTAAAGCCCTCTCCCTTTCTGACACAAAAGAGAAACTTGAATCTTTTAAAGGGTGTGCAAATCACCAGGCTGTTTGATATCTTAGTGGGAGTTTCTTATATTTATTTTGTTGAAGCTACTCCACTTTGTATCAATAATTAAATATCCATTGGGTTGGAGAGAGAAATAGAAGTGTTTCTATATCTCACCAGTTAATTACATGAAGCAGTGAGTAAAACTTTGTCCTTTCTATTTGCAAGCAGATAGTAAAATAAGTTCTCTGATATCAGTTTATGTGAGTTGAGGCGCTCATAATATTCCCTGAAGTTTTGAAATTGTTCTTATTGGTGATGTTGTGGGAGGATATCTAAGTAACAGAGGCTTCCCGATAGAAGACGGATACGATGAGCCGGACTAAGACCAAGGCGAAAAGATTGTGGGAAAGTCACCACCTGCAAGAACACAGAAGTAGGAGAGGAAGAACCTGTAAACAAGCTTATCAGTGCAGGATAGAGGACTGTGTGCGGGCCAATCATGTAAATGCGTGCCCCGATATCTACAGCCAACCTAGTACGGTAGAAGATGTGTGGACAGTAGTATGCAACCAATCGCAATGTAAGCGTACGCATGGGTAGATGCCTTAGCAGAAATGTAGTAGATAAATAGACTGCTGTAACGTGAATAAAGTGATTTCTGTTAGACTCATATTGAAGCCTTCAGGAGTCGTGTCTGGCCTCCCACATGATGTGATTTCTTTTTTCACATTTTGATATTTAGAGAAAAATAATTGTGGAAATTCTGAGTGTCTGTAAAGGGAACATGAAGGCTTTTTTTAATTGTATTTGTTGACAATAAAAATAGCAGATGAAGAAGAAAAAGAATATTGAGAAAAAATAAGTTTGAGGATTTTTTTAAACCGTTTTACCGTTTATCAGAGGACAGCTTATGCAAAATTAGGTTGAGTGGGTAGTTATGAATATTTTTATGATTCTTCTTCTGTGGAAATTTCAAAAATGAGAAACAAAAATCATATATACACCCTGCTCCCCCTGCCTTCCCCCAGAAAACAAAAAGGAAAAAAAAACAAGAAGAAAAACAAGAAAAAAAACCAAACCACTCAGTTTGCAAAGCATTACACTTAAAACTAAAACATATATATGGAAACTTTTATGGTTTTATTTTTTACATTGTTTCACAGTCTTGAAGCCTCTAAAAGTGAGTTTAGCAAATACAAGTCTCAGTTCAGCAAAGCTATAGAGCTCACACTTAAATCTCTTCCCAGCCAAGAAAGCACTTGTGTGTACTGACTTTGAGCACTTTCCTTATCAGCTGGATTTAAAAAGACTGAAAAAACACAACTAGGGTTTAACACTTTCTGAACCTGATGTAGAGAAAATGGATGAAACATCCTGTTGTTACCAGCATGACTGACACTCTCCCCGCTCCCCTGGATTCTGATCCAGTCAGCAGCCAGCAGCGCTGATGGCATTCTTCAGGAGGGAATTTAGTCCCTCCTGCTTCGAATTATCTACGAGGTTCTCAGGCTGCCACAGTTTATAGTGACAGATTAGACCAATGTAAAATCTGATATGCATCTTATTGGCAGGTGCAGCCTGCAAGAGTCGCTATCCATAAACTTTGGTAGAGTTGGCAACCATCAATGCTTTAGATATAGGCAGCCCTATAGAGAACTTTACTCCAAAAGTGTGCAGTATTTCACTATTATAACTCCATCATGGTCAATTAGCTAGACATGTTCCTGGCTTTTATCTTGAAAAATGATGCTTCTTGATTATTTATGTTTCCAAAAGCTATTATTGAGTAATTCAGTGTAGTGAAGGACTTCAATATGCTCTACCATTGTGACTGTAAATCCAGGTGTTAATACTCCCAGGTGGCTCATCATCTCACTGCAGATACCTAATAAAGTTGCCATTAGCTGGCAGTATACACTGAAGAAAACTATACAGCCAGCTGATCATCTCATTTAAGAAAGGGCTACTGGTGAATACCAGAAGTTTATTTGAGAAGGGAATTGTCCGAGTTATTAAAAAAGGAGAGGAGAGAATAGAGAATGCCTGTTTTCCCAAATTGCTTTTAGGTTCGGAAACAACGCTGGAAGAGGAACCCAATAACAGTTGAAGAACAGTTAACTGATGGCTCGTAGAATAAATGGAGAATACAATAGGTAAAATACAGGACCCTTACGCAGTCAAGGTGTTTTATATGCTAGATTTTGGTTCTCTAGTTTTCCTTCAGAGAATAACTTTAAGAATCATCTGAATTTGATAGATTCTAGGTAAATTGACTTCTCTCCTGAAAAGATTGGGACCTAAAAATTGCCATTACCATCCTGTAATGTTAGACTATGAGACATTATTTGGGGAAAGTGGATAAAATATTATTAAAGAAAATTATTGGTGATTTTTTCCCTTGTTATTTAAGAATATATATTAGAATTAATATTATGATAGCATCTAAGGACATAATAACCTTGTTCACATTAGCTGCAGGATAGTAGTGGTCAGGGGGAAAAATGGGGAAAGAGCTCCTGACAGCATGTGATGGTGACCTGGATACACTGACTTACCCCCGATATATTCTATTTTTCCTATCAAGACACCTTGGTCATAGAATCCAGATGTGAGCTCTGGGGTGTGCTCTGACCAGGTGCAAGTTTGGATGAGGAATGAGTTGCAAGCTAAGGGCATATCAGTAGATATGTCTTGAAGCAGTCATACAGATAAAGATTGACTCCCTAATAAATTCCCACCTTATTCCATGACCTTAAGTGCTCAAGGACTGTGTGGTACATTTAAAGTTCTAATCCTGACTGTGAGGCACAAGACTGTCAGTATAACCATATTTCTGCATTTTTTTTCCTATTATATTTTTTCTTCAGAACTCTTTTTCATTACCAACAATAAAAGTAAATTAAAGAAACTGTTATGCCAAGTCAAGCCCACAAAAGTTGTAAAATGACAGAATTACTGTTATTATGCCATCTGAGTATGCTGTTATTGCCACTCCTGAATGCACTTCTGTAGTTGAATGCTCTTGTTTTCAGTGTGGCCACAGCCTCATTCGCTGCAGAAAATGGATGGTACTTTGAAGAATCACTAAGACTTGGAAAGGAAGATGTTTGTAGGAGTAAAACCTGCAAGACAGGTCATGTAAATTCTGGTCAAGTTAAATGACTTGTTTGTGTGATCAGGATAAGGATCAATATCAGTAAAGGCAGAACTGCAGAACTCATTCATCCAGGTATTTCCACTGCCTGTCATTGCAAAAATTGCACAAGAGGAAGTAGTCAGATAACCTTCAGTGACCAAATATGGTGATCTGAAATATTAGCAACACAAATTCTAATTCACTTTTACCTACCTGTAGCACTTCACAAGAACAACAACAAAAATAACTGAACTTGTTGGACCATTCTTCTTTAAGGCATTTGAAGTGAAGACTGAAATAAAAGATATAAAGTAAGGGAATAAGCATCTGAGGAAAAGTTTTTGCTGTATTAAAACTCATGCCCTCCAAACCTGCTCATTCCAGATGCACAGCTGGTAGCCATTGTAACAACAACTGTAATTCTGTAATATCCTCCCATGTAGGCTGTTGCAGCTTGTCTGTTTTGCATCCCCTGTTGTGTCTTAGCCTCTTTTTACTGTTTCATTGTTTATCCTAGGAAAAGTAAACAGAGAAAATAATACATTATTTTCTGGGTATTTATGCAGGTTGCAGTAACAGATCTACAGTGTAGAGTCAGCCAACTGGGATTGTAAGATTATCCCATATAGTATCTTATGACTAACTTTTATGGTGTAATAAATTTTGATTTTTGTTAATGAATCCTCTATAAAAGATTAACATTCATTTATAAATATTGATTCAAAGATTATTGCTCTAATATTATATACAGATTAAATACAGAGTTGGTGCTTTGAGAGCAGGACAGACCTCATATAAGCAGCACAGATTGCAAAGGTCTTGTTTATACCTCTGTGCTCAGTCATGAAATCCTCACAAGGAATAAATTGCGACTTTCTTGGCAAAGCCATTGTAGTTATACTCCAACCTCTATCGCTAAAAACTGATAAATAAAAATTACATTGCAAAAGATTCATCCTGGGTTCTTCCGAAAGTTCTCATGGGTCAGCTGGGACTTTAAAAATGAGATACTGTTTTGCTATATGCACATGCTAGAACTGAACAAAAAAAAATCTGCTGCATTGTTTTTACATTCCAGTACTTTGACCCTGATGTTTACTCCAAAATAGGGCAGAGTTGAAGTCATTGAAAATTTACAAAGAGAAGAAAAAGTGGTTTGCTTTTTTCTTTTTAATATAAATTCAGAGTTTCTATATTTGCATGAGAAGCAAACTCAATAACTAAAACAGTTTTGCTGTTTCAGTCTGTCCAGTTCTGATGTGCCAAATGGTAATTCATTCTGAAATAACTGTCTATTTTCACACTATTTGAAGTCACTTTGAAATGCAACATTTTATTGCGACTCTCGATATGTGACGCTTGTTTGGTTTGAAATGTCATTTGAGAAAAGTGAAAGAAAAAATTGTCAAAATTAACATACCATTGACTAAAACACGTTTTTGATCTGGAAATTATTTATTTCAAGAGAGTGTTACTGTTGGCCATTTGTATGGATCTGTTTTCTGGGGTCTATTTTGTTTTCTTTTCCTTTTTTTTTTTTTTTTACCTTTTTTCTTTTTTTTTTTCCCTTCAGTTTAACTTCAGAGTTCTCTAAGAATCCTTTAAAGTTCTCTCAAACCGGATACTTGACAAATAGACTATACTGAAAGCCAATTTTACCCACTCATTTGTAACCTCCTCATTCTCTGAGCATCTTGATTTGGGTAACTATTACTTTGAGCAAAGAGACTCTGTAAATCAGATATAGACAAGACTGGGCTCACAAGAGCTGCCAGAGGTTCAACAAAGATGAACGTAGAGACCTACCTCTAGGACAGAAAAAAGCAGCTGTACAGGCTGACGTCTGCCCCACCAGACTGTGGCTCTACTGGAAAGGACCTTAAGATCCTTGGGGACAGCAAGCTGAATACAAGCCAGCAGTGTGTCCCTGAAGCAATGAAGGTTAACTCTTTCCTCAGCTACATAAACAAGAACAGTCAGCAGATAAAGGAATGCTATTATTTGACTCTGGCATTTCATGGACCACACCTAGGATACAGTGCTCAGTTTTGCAAGTTCAAGAGATATCGAAAAGCTGCAAGGACTCCAGAGGAGGGCCACCAAGATGATAAGAGGGTTAGAGAACCTGATGTATGAAGAGGGTTGGAAGGAAAGTGTCTTCTTTAGAAGAGAAAACTGGTAGTATCTAATAACAGAGATTTTTTTTTTTGTTAATATGTGCAATAGATAGGAAGGACTAAATCTGCTTTCCTAAAGTTTTTTTTTTTCCTAGAGTTTTTTTTTTAACTTTCTGTCTTACTAATTACATTCTGCTTGTGTTTTAACTTCTCATATCTTTCATGGCTTTTGCTCACATACTACCTCACACTTCAATATTTTTTTCTCTAAAATAGTAAGTTACAATCAGATACTCATACACCGAGCAAAGATTTGGCCATCAAACACCTGAACCTCTAAGCTGAGGTTTACATCCTTGATTCATGTTGATCTTGCTGTACAGTTTAGATACGCAGGTATTCACACATACCTGCATATGTGGTTTCCAGTCTTTTCAAATGCAATTTATGAAATATTTGTCTCTATAAGTTAATAATAACATTGAAAAGAAATGTACCTTGCTCTGCATATGTATATGCATTTGGTTCAGTGGAAGCAGTGGAAGCAGAAATGTGTATATATATATATATATAACCTACTGGTATTTTTAAGGGTATTTCTTAAGAAACTTTTATCAGTAGCTCTCGGTATGTCACTTCCACTTCAAAGGATGATTTTCGTTACAGTAGCAGGTTCAGGAGTATCAACATGCTTTAATCAATTTTCAGAATACACAGGGAAAAGTAAAAAATGGTATCTGTTAGAAAGAACTACAGAATCTGATACAAAGCACATACTAGAGTCTCTGTTACACTACCAAGAACTCACAACAGAATAAAAGCCTGCAGAATATTCTTTTGTTCTTGAATTGTCATCAGTCACAGCCGATCTATTGAATCCAATGAGTCTGTGTTGATAAATAACAGCTCTGAAGGTAATGCTGAAAAAAATATAAATATTCCTGTGAATAGAAGGTGTGAGTACTTACTTATACACTGATTTAACAGACTATACCCAGAGAACTGACACTGCAGTGATCTGCTATTGTTAAGAAAAAAAATGTTGGTCTTCATATCCTGGGCAAATACATAATGTATAATAAGGTCTCTTGTAACTATCATTAGGTACCAGCTTTATGGCAAGTTTTATGTCAGTTTGATCAGAGTGTTACATGCTGACAGTCACCATGCTTTATGTTGCTTAAACATTTTCACTATCTAATCTAGGAAAAGAAGCTAATTAGTTCTAAATATGAAAATGAAAGGCAAAGCTATCTTATACCACAGCCATGTTTTATACCTCATTCAATAATTTATTCCAGATTCAAAGAACGTAGCTAAAGGAAGTCAAAATAGCATAGAAATGGCAAGATATTAATTTCTCCTAGGTAAAATGGTTAATTATACATATAAGACTTTCTAAAAATGCCTCAAGCCCTTTATCCCTTAGCTTGTTCTTACAAAATGATCCATTATTCCTTATGGACAGCACATGGTATGTAACAGTATAGTTATTAATGTATTGTAATAGATCAACAGTCTATATTTCTTTAGCCCATCCTCAGTAACATATTCAGAACATTATTTAAAGCTCATTATTCACTGTAATAACACACACAAAAGTACTAGTTAGCACAAGTTGGATATTTTATTAGAGTGAGCATTTCGGGATTTTATTCTCAGTCCCTCATCAACATAAAACACAGTAAAGAGTTCATAAATCTAATTAAGGACATTAGAATAAGGAAAAATCATTGAATATTTAGTTAGGATATGCAAGACTCATGTACAAGCAAGCCATTAGAGGCAGTCATAAATGCCAATTGAAAAGCACTCAATAACTGCTAGTTGGTAGGAGTAACAAGACAGATATAGATGGAATGGTAGTTTGCTAAGGTAGAAGCATTCTGTTTGCCTGGTATGGTGGGTTTTGTTTGTTTGTTTGTTTGTTTTTGTTTGTAAGAGAGAAGAACACTGGGAAATCCAAATCATAACATTTTACTGGGAGGCAGTTCAGTTTTTGGCTGTGAAGCGCTTAAGAACAGAATACTATTGTAACTAACTTCTATACCAAGAGGGACAACAGGCAATCATACCAAAAGCAATCTAGACCAGGATCCTGTCCCTGAAAATAGCCAGCAGCAATTCCTAAGGAATAGAGCAAAGCTTGTAGGTATGTTTTCCTAGCTCAGCAATCTGTCGTTCTACGGCTTCATGAATCCATCTGAACATTTGTCAGTCATGACATCCTGATACAGGGAGTGCCACAGTTTAACATAGAATTGTGCAAGCATGTTCCTCCTTTTCATTATTATTATGTACTGAAATGATTATTTCTGTCAATGTCTTTGATTCTTCCATATTGTACACAGGAAAACTCTTCTATTTACTTTTTCCATGTCACTCATTAGTTTGTAGATACGTCTTCTTGCATTACCTAGAACAAATTCTTTAGATATTTTCAAAGATACTCAAAGTGCAAGTTTATTTTAATAAAACATAGAGGACTTACTTATATTCTCCCAAGTTTCCCAGATGCTTAGAAGTATCTTCAACATAAGTTGGAACCACTTGGAAGTCAAAAAGACCTAAAAAAGGTAAAGCTTTTTTTAAAAAAAGTAAAAAAAAAAAAAAAGTTCAGCTAATTATACAAAGAGTTCTGTTGGAATAAGATTTAAAGAGAGAGTGGAGAGCACACACTGCTGATTGTACCCTCCTGCAATCCTGAAATGTAAACACTTCCTCTTCCACTGAGAGAGAAAAAAAACAAGAGTATAGAAAGAGAAATTTCACTCAAAATAGTTCACAACCTAACAGCCAGGGAATTCATAGTTGGATATCTGTGGTAAAGGTCCCAACCCTCACTCTTCTTTGTCTCCAATCTGTGTTTCTTAAATCAGAGCCTCATAACTCATGTCTGAATTACCAGAATATTTGGCACTGTGTGTCAGTGCTCTCTGTCCTGGGTAAAGAATGTAATATTTATTGGAAAAGAGAAAGGTGAGAAAGAGAGAAAGAAAAATGGACTTCATGAGCCAGTGGTGAGAGCAGTCCATTGGCTGCTAAAAGATTGAAGTTCATTTATTTGTTCCTAGAAAATGATTTTAGTCCATTTCTCATACAGCAGCTCTAAACCTCTAACCCCTCCATTACCTACTCTGACGTGGGAACTTATAGGCCTAATGTTTTTCTGTAAACATTTGTGACCATAGAACTGGGATCCATGAACATGACACTTAGAGAAGCTCCTTATCTGAGTATTATGCCTATGAAGACAGTTTGCTGAACAGAGAAAATGTGTTTACTGTGGCTGTCTTGCATAGGACCAACAGCAGAAATTCAAGTACCATGAGAATGTAAGTAGCCTCTAAGCAGTAGTTTAGAATATTTTTGTGAGTTTTGGCCACTGATTCATTTTCCTAATATGGCATATTCTTTTATGAGTTTTGATGGAGAGGCAGATTTGGAGACATTGTACCTATGAAAAGACTTTCTCCAAGCCTGAGATCTGGAACCAAATCTGTGACTAAATACATCTGTTTCCAGATGACTGATGTTCATTCTACACATCTTTTACCAATCCTCCACAATTTAGTTTTAAATTGTAAATTAAATTTTAGTTTAGGACTGTTGCCAATTCTAGCTGGTATGATGGTACACTGAAATGGTTTCTCAGTCAAGATCCCAACTGTTTGTTTGAAACTGCATATCAAACCTGATATTCATGAGCTAATGCAACGTAGATGAGGAAATCAGTATTACAAAAGATGTACTTTTAATCCTTTGCAATTAGTAAGACTTTTTTTTCCAGTAGTGGATTTTATTTCTTTATAGCTCATAATACTTGGTAAAAAAACCATGAATGAAGTATCTTCTGTAACTGACCCAAT
>NW_010579600.1:2308-27674 GCF_000705375.1 Tinamus guttatus
GCCCCTGGCAGTGTCTTTCCCACGGGTGAGGGGCCAGCAACATCTTCTGAATCACTGGAAGACACAACTGCAGCAGCAACAACCGCCAACCTCGCGGCAGCAGCTGGCACCCTGGAGATGGCCAGAGCCAGCAGGGCCTCCACAGTATCACGTGCAGACGTCACACCTCTCATGGATGAAAGTCCCACCAAAGGGCCACCCCTGGGGGTTTCTCCACCCAATGCCACCCCAAGGACAGCAGCAGCCATGGCACGTAGCAGCCCGGCCACCCTGCGACCAGCATTGGGCGATGATGCCCCACATGATGCCTCTGACAGTCCTGCCAGCAGCACAACTGCACTTCCTGTGGTGTCCCCAAACGTGGCCTCAGAAGAGGATTCAAGGAATAGCATGACCCATCTACCACCTGGCAACACCCCAGTGTGGATGACAGACACATCCCTGCCTCCTGGAGCTGGAAACACCACAAGGAAGGCGGCCGTTGGCCCCTCTGCTCAAACAGGCCCAGACATCCCAGACACAGCCCCAACCCCAGCCAAGGGAAGGTCATTTCTTGCCCCCAACAATTACGTCCCCCCCCCAGCCACTGGCAGCGTCGCTCCCACTGGTGAAGGGCCAGCAACAACTTCTGAATCCCTGGAAGACACCACTGCAGCAGCAACAACCACCAACCTTGCGGCAGCAGCTGGCACCCTGGAGATGGCCAGAGCCAGCAGAGCCTCTACAGCATCACGTGCCTACATCGCACCCCTCATGGATGAAAGTCCCACCAAAGGACCACCCTCAGGGGTGTCTCCATCCAGGGCCACCCCAAGGATGGCAGCAGCCATGGCACATAGCAGCCCGGCCACACTGCAACCAGCATTGGGCGATGATGCCCCACATGATGCCTCTGCCAGCCCTGCCAGCACCACCACTGCACTGTCTGCAGCATCCCCTGACGTGGTCTCAGAAGAGGACTCAGGGACCAGCATGACCCACCTACCGCCTCACAACACCCCGATGCAGAAGGCAGCTGGCTCCCTGACTATTTTTTCTGGAAATGTCTCCAGGGAGTTGGCCATGGACCCCTCTGCTCACGTCAGCACAGCCACCCAAGTAACAGCTCCAGCCTCGGCCAAGGGAAGGTTGTTTCTCGTCAATAATGGCCGCGTCACCACCCTGGGTGTGCGTTGGGCAACGTCTCTGCAGGGTCACTCTGGGGCTGAGCCAACACCAGAAGTGCCAGATGGGCTGGCTCTTGCCCATGCTGCAGATGGCACAGGGCCCCCTCCCAGCCAAGCTCTTCCCAGGACTGAGCCAGCACCGGAGCCGTCCACCCTGGGGGATGATGCTCCCCAAACAAGGTCCCCAGCAGATATTCCTCCCCGGGGTGGTCTCTCTGCTCCGCCAGCCTCAGCAGATGCCAGCCCAGTGTCACACACGGCCAGTCCATGCCCTGGCACCGCTATCACCCCAAGAACCCCACCAGCATCACTGCCAGGCACCAGAAACACAGCCACAGAGGGAGTCAGAGGCAGCTCCCAGCCAGCAGGAGACGGCAGCACCGTGGAGGCAATTGAAGACTTCAACTCAATTGAAAATGCAGCAGAAGATGCCTGGGTGAGCAGGACAGACAGCAAAAACACCTCTCCTGGGCCAGCTCGGCGTGCGCCGAACCTCTCTGGAGCCAGCAGCACCACGCAGCCGCACGCCAGCCGGAGCGGTGGCACTGCTGAGCCGACAGCAGAGGCCTCCTACCCAGGTGCTGGGGAAGGGACAGCAGAGCCAGCCCCAGGACTGACCCTGTCTGCGACTGCAGGGACTGAGCCAGACACCAGCTACGTGTCCCCAGCGACGCAGTCCGCCCCAGGCAGCAAGATCACCATGGCAGGGGCTGTGGCGGGTCTGTCCTCACCGGCAAGGCCCAGCCCCACTCTGGAGCTGAACAGAGCACCTTCCCTGGTGCTCGTGCCCAGCACGGCTGAGCCAGGCGACAGCGTGTCCTCTCCCATCTCCAGCAGCACCAGCCTCACGGTGGTGGCATCCTCTGGCAGCCCCAGTGACGGCGTGAGCAGGACGGCAGTGAGGGCAAGCAACAGCAGTCCCAGCGTGGCCGCATCCTCCTCTCCTACCCCAAATGGGGCCATCATGGAGCTTGTCAGAGCAGCCACCTCCTGGCGCAGGCCCCACAGCACCTTTTGGTCACCGACAGAGCCCGTCAACAGCACCAGCGAGACCCCCGCAGCGTCTGCCAGCCCAGACAGCGACAGAGCCCAGGATGAACCCTTGGCTGGGGTGTCCTGGCCAAGCACAGGCAGCTCACAAGCAGGAGTAAGCACAGTCACAGCCTGGGCAGGTACCCACAGTGCCGCCGCCCTGGCAGAGACCACCACACCCTTCCAGGACCCCTCCAAGAGCAGAACTGACAGCGCGGCATCCCCTGCCAGCAATGAGGACACTGCTGTGTCCATCACCACCACCACCGGCAGCGCAGAGATGAGGGCCAGCATGACATCTCCATGGGCTACCAGTGTGTCACCCGTGCCAGCCTCCGGAGTGCCCTCCACAGCCCCCCAGCACACTGCCACGCTCCCGCTCCTCAGCCTGCTGACAAACCCCGGGTACCGTGGCACGGTGTCGACGGAGGGAACGTCCTCCCCACTCATCTTCAGTTCTACTACTCAGATGGCAAGGGGCACAACAGCCCCTCTGGAGCCACCATCACACACGGTGCCACCGAGTGCCGGCTCTACAGCTGCAGACACAGCCATGGTGGCCACCTCTAGCAGCACTGCCCAGCCGGCCCTGGGCACCTCCTCCCTGCTGACAAACAGGTTGATGTCCACAACCAGCACCTCAAGCTCGTTGGGTGGGAGTCCTGCCCCTGCAGGGGCTGCAGTGGGTCTGTCCTCCCTGGGGACAAGCCCTGCAAGCAGCTACTCTGTAGCTGATGGAGAAGGCAGCACCTCACCTGCCCGCCCCACTGCCACCTGGCTGCCACGAGTCACAGTCCCCTCCAGCAACACCGTCATCGCAGATGAGCCGCCCAGCAAGGCAACCACCACAGCCACCACAGTCAGCGGGACAGCCGAGACGTCAACTGCCAGAGCAGGGTTTGCCATCTCCAAGGCCACCGGCACCAGCCATGCCCTGTCCTCCGCCACAGAACAACCCATCACAGAGAGACAGGCAGACAGACGTGGGCTATCCCGCTTTGGTGGTGTTGACTGGGGAGATGAAGGTGCAATCCCAACTGCAACAGCTGTCGACAGACTTGGTGCTTCCGCTGCTGCACATGGTGCTGCTGAGGAGAGCACTCTGACGGTGCCTGACAATACAGCAGCTGGGAAAAGCACTGGCCTGTCACCTGCTCCATTCCTGCAGAGAGCTACAGCTGAGCCCACCGCCACCACACTTACAACAGTCGGCAAAGACTCCACAGGTGTGTCATCAACAGCCCTGGCCTTGCCTGTCTCTACCCCTTCACTGAGGGAAGCAGCAACCAGCAAACCAGAATTAATCACAGACAGTGTCCCAGCTCAAACAGCCCCCAGGATGGTCTCTGGGGGGAACAAGGTGGCAACCAAGCTGCCTTCCTTGGTTTCCACCAGCACCCCAGCTCTGGAGGGGCCAGTCCTGCTCCAGACCACACCTGAGGCAGCAACTGCGGCAGCGGGAGCAAGAGATGTAGGTGCAAGCACCTCCCAAGCCACCAGCACCATGCTGGCAGATGGAGCACCACTGGCTGCTGTCAACAGGACAGCTGTAAGTCCACACCTTGGTCCCAGCACCACTAGCAGTGAATCAGAAACAACTGTCTTATCTCTCACAACGCACACCACCATGACAGAGCCAACTGGTGGGTCCTTGGAGGTGCCTGATCCCAGCCATGCCATCGTGGTGCCAGGTACACATTTCTTCAGCAAGCACAGCACAACAGAGGAGTCGATGACTCAGCCATCATCTGTTCCTAGTGACAGCACAACCACAGAACCAGCAGCATCCCTGACAGTCGGGTACACTGCACCCAAGCCAACAACAGGCTCTTCTTCTTCCATGGCTGTCAACAACCCTGTGCCAGGACAGGCATTGAGCACGCCGCTTTCTGTCACACAGAGGTCCCTAGGACAACCTGTCTCAGGGGAGAGAACAACTGAACCTGCCAGCAGCAGCTTATCCACCATCGTTCCTGACATCGCAGATAGGTCAACAAGCCGTGTTTCTTCTCTTGCCTTTGCCACCATGAGCAGCCCCACTGACACACAGCTGGGAAACAGCACAGCTCTGACTAGCTCTCCTGGAACCCCAAGTAGGCTGATGCTACCAACAGCTTCTCCCAGGCATGGGGCCATGGACAGCACTATGACAAGTCCCTTCCGCATTCCCAGTGATGGCTCAGCCAATGCGACAGCCACCCCTGCAGTCCTGAATAGCAATGCTGCAGGGGCAGCCAGGAACAAACCCCAGTCTGGGGTGCTCCCCACACTTGCCAAGGGCCTCACCACCCCGCAGGAAGGTTTGGGGACTTTGTCTCTCCCTGGCACCCATGCAGCTGTGCCTGTCCCTGGGACGAGCAGCCAGGCTGGATCACAGCCTGCGTTCACCACTGTGTCCATCCTTCCTGCCTCTGCCACCAGCCCAGAGCCAGACACCATGGACAAAACCAGCCCCTCACGGGCTCCGCTTGTGTCAGCAGGAGCTGGAAACGGAGTGGCCAAAGCAGGGCTCGCAGAGACCATCACCCCAGTGGCTGGCAGCATCGTGGCCGTCTCACCACGTGTCCGGCTGCCCCTCACACCCGCGGGCTCAGCGCGTCCGGCCGCGACACAGGGCAGCTCCGAGGAGGAGCGGGGATCCCTCCTGGGAGGCACCGCCACAGCACCGGCCAAGCCACCAGCAGCCCTCAGTCCCACCACGGCTCCTGCCTTTGGGATGCAGAAAGGACCAGCCACAGCACCCAGGGCTTCTGCCCACGCCATCTCTAGCCATGGAAATCCCACGCTTGTGCCTCTGCCTGAGCCCCGGCCCACCCTGGGGCTTAGCAGTAAGTAGATTTTATTCCTTCCTTTTCTTCCTAAAGCAGAGAACATGAGGGAGGGACTGGCCCCACTGAGCTGCTGTGACTGAGCATGACATGGGATGGCTCAGGGGTGGCTCATCTGCGATAGGCGCCAGGCTGGGGGATTAATAGGAAAAGGGGAAATAGGGAATATGAGAGCAGGGCATCTCACTCAACTGATGCCTGCTGCTTCCCCACGCCTGGGAAGCCCAGGTACTCAGTGGTGGAGCCTCTGGTACTTGCACAAAACCTTGCAGGTCCTTGCACCTCCCTGACTGCCTATAAAGGCCATGCGAACCCAAGGCCTCCTCTCCATCCCCACTCAGCACAGTGCAAATATCCACAGCCAGTCAAGTCTAAACCCTACAGATGGTGTCATCCCCTCTCTCCTCTCCTCTGTGTGCATTTTTGTCTGATCTTTCACAACTAACTCGGGTGAGGAAAATCATTTAAGCACCCACTCACAGCTGAAATCCCTGAATTGGGAAGGCAGGTTTCTTTGCAGGACATCATAGAGACAATAGATATGTTGGCCTATGTCAGGACTTGCTAGCCCTGGAGATGTGAAAAGTGGAATGGATTTATTTCTAGTTTTCCATTAATCACCTGCTTGTGTTAGTTCCAGCTGTGTCGCTATACCCATACGGCAGGGAGGGAAACGACAGTCGATACGTTGAAAGGAAAGTGGACTTTAATTCCCCACTGTTCAAACCAGAGATTGGATTCCCGTTGGGGAAAGAGCTGCATGACTGCCTCTACGTGAGTTTCTATGGCTGCAGAGCATGAGTGATATGTAGTTTGTGTGGGAGAAAAAAATCCCAGCAAATTGGAATAGAAGTCTAATTAAATACAATGTTATTTAATGTCACAATTTAAAATGTCCGGTTTCTGCCTATCTTTGGGCAGGGTATAAATAAAAGTCACATTGCTGGGAAGGCACCACATGGGGAAGCTGGTATCAGAAAATCACTAGTTATTTTGGTTAGTTTACAGATGATGGACAAATCATTTTCCCACCTACGGACAACTACGTCCCCTCCAACCCTAATCCACCTCCCCATGGGTTTGGTGTCCAGGAGAGTTTGCCAATGGTGGCTGCATTTTGGGACGATGCGGATTTTTCCCAGGGAGTTGGCACCACGTGGTACCAGGTAGGGGCCATCAGGAAGCTCTCCAGGAGAGCCTGGCTCCAACCTCCAGAGCAATCCCATCCTTTCCAAACTCCCCCTTTGAAATCTCACAGGAATACTCTACCCTTGGATCTACCCAAAATGCCCTTGTCCGTGACGTAGAAGCAAAGATCGAGAGATACATGAAAACCTCATACACAGCCAAATGGACCCTGAAGGTGACATGGGAGGATGCTCCAGCGTACCCATCCCAGAGGAACGACACAAGGGTGAGCAGAGGGAGTCCACGAGGACCCCCCCCACTGGTGATGGGGACCTGGCTGTGGCCAGTCAGGGTGCATTTGTGGCCTCTTGCACCTTCATTCATGGGTTTCGTGTCTTGAGGCAGCTTTCGTTTTTCCAGCTCACAGCAGGACACAAGCACACGTGGTACACCCAGCTGGGTTCCCACAGATAAACACACCCCGTGAAGCCATCTGTGGGTCAGAGATTCCCTGCTTGCTTTGCTCAGGATTTTCCTGGTCTGCTCACAAAGGGCCTTCTCCCACTGCTGTCCCACATAGGAACCCTTGGTGACTTCTCCTTCCCTGTGTCCCCTCGGCGAGGCTGCTGCGATGCTGCTCTGTGCTCGGTGAGAAGCGGGGGGCTCTGCCGTGGGCTGACTGGCTGCTGTGGGTTTCTCTAGACAAACACGTACCAGGCGGTCCTCACCACGGACGGGAACCAGTCCTTCGCCCTGCTCCTCTACCAGGACCAGGGAATGCGGTGGGATTTCACCAAGCTTGCAGCAAGGAACGTGCTCATCGGCTTTTCCAGGTGCCATGTGTGTGTGCGTGTATGTGAACACACGCGTGTGTGCACTGCTGGATGTAAGTGGAGGTGTCTGTCACTCCTCATGCAGGTTAACATGGTCTCTTGACCTCTCCTTTGCTTTCACTCACGGTCTTGTGGTCTGGTGCTCCCCTGTGGATCAGAAGGAAGGACCCGTGTTGGGCCATAGCACCATCAGCTCCTTCCCCCTTCATGCTTGACAGGGAATTGCACTCCCAGGGGTGGAGAAAAGAGGCAAAGAGGTTTAGAGTTGTGTCCAGAGCATGATCCAAGACTTCCTCTCTTCACACAGTGGCGACGGATATGCCGAAAATAACGAGCTGATTCAAAAGCCACCAGCAGTTAAATATCGGCCTGACCAGTACAGAGGTTACAGCACCGGTACGGCGGGAGGGGGAGGTGTCCTTGGTTCAGTGCTGGGGGGCTGGAGAGGAGATGTGTGCCCATGAGCATATCCCTGGTGTACAATGTCCCTGTGGGGCGACGAAGCCTGCGCAAGGCCTGGCGATTGAGAGCGAGAGAGGTCTAAAAGCAGAGATGAGCACAGATACAAGGGCAAAGCACAGCTCCCTGCTTCCCTTCTGCTGGGGCTGTCCACGGCTGCTCCAGCACCAGCAGTGCTGGCTCTAGAGGAAGCCTGTGGACCTCCTCGGGTAGGGGACAATCATCCAAGCCTGGACCCTTCTCTCTGGATGAGGGGAGATGCCAGGGGTTTTGGCAGTTGCTGCAGGACATTACTTGCGTTGCTCACCGCAGGGTGCCTTGTTGCCTGGTTGCTCCCCCAGGTCTGCGTGGGTTCTGGATCTACAAGCTGGACAGTCGTCCCCGGGTGAACTACAGGCTGCACTGCCTCGCGTGGCTGGCGGCACAGCCGGAGCCATCCAGCTGGAACCAAGGGCTGCTGCCGTGTCCCTGCTCACGGTCACAGGCAGAGCTGGACCCCCGCTACCGGCAGAGCAGAGGTGCTGGGTGCCCCTGCATGCGGAAAGGGGGAGCAGGGAAGAGACCACCAGAAACCTGGAGGAAGGAGATCTCAAACCCACTGTTGCATGGGTTGCATCCCACCGATGTCTAATGAGACATCTCCATGGGCTCAAAGGCATTCAGTGCCTTCCCAAATTGGGCCCTTTCGCCCATCACTTCGATAGTCCATCTGGGGAGGGTTGAAGCCAGTGGGTGAATGCTATGGGGTGGGATGGGGCTGGGGCTCTCCTGCTCTCAGGCCCCTGGGCAAGTTTCCAGGGCAGCCTGTGACACTCCGAACCTTTTCAGACCTGGTAGATGCCTCTGTAACCATGCTGCGCACGTCGTCCCCGAGCCGGACTGGAGCGGGGGTCCGGTGTCTTTATCGGAATGAGAGTTTTCTTGAAGGCTGGCAGGAGAGGACCTGGAGCCTTGCCCTCGATCCCACCACCGGTAAGCAAGCACCGTGGCTCTCTCCCCTTCAAACACCGGCAGATGAGTCCCAAGTGTGGTGCAGACCCCAGAGCTCTCCTGGGGTGACAGGAGAGGTGGCCCGTGGCAGTGGCAGGCCCTGTATCTGAGCTGTCCACCTTCCTCTGCAGATGGGGAGCTGGAGGCCTTCGACTGGTGCTGCCAGGGAGAGGGGAAACCCCTGTTGTGCACCAGGTTTGCTGAGAAGAGACCCAGGGCCAGCTGTGAGGGATACGTGCCGCCCGCCCCCGGTGAGTTCCCAGGGCTGCCCATGCCATCTCCCTGCTGTGACGGGGCAGGAGCCAGCCCCAGGCTCTGGTGCTGCGCAAATGGCTGTGCATGGTCCCCACTGCAACTGCAGCTTTCCATGCTCAGCATCAGACCATGGTCCACTCTTTGCAATGATACCAGCAATTGCCTTTCTTCCTCCCTGCAAAATTCCTTCACCGCCTTGCGATCCTAGCCAGTGCCTTTGGGGACCCCCACATCACCACCCTGGATGGGCTCACCTACACCTTCAACGGACTCGGTGACTTTGTCCTCCTCATGGCCAGCGATGCCCAGACCAGTTTCATCCTGCAAGGACGCACAGCCCAGACCGGCACAGCCCAGGCCACCAACTTTGTGGCTTTCGCTGCCCAGTACATCTCCACTAACACCACACTAGTAAGTAGCAGCCACCTGGTTACAGATCTGAGCACCTAATGGGAGAAACCCAGCAGACAGGTTGGGTAGCACATCTACACTTCCTAGAAATGCCTGGGACTTGCAAAACACCCCCTCTCCTCTTTCTGCCACTTCCCATGAGAAACCCGAGCAACCTGCTAAGTGCAGGGGTTGAACAAAGACTAACAAGAGCCAGCTCTAACACCTCATACATGCTGTCCAGCCCTGTCCTGAAGCTCTACAGAAACAATATCTGCTTCATCCTGTTATTGCCCCATCCTTCACAATCTACACCCTGAACACTGGTCTCCTCCAGGCTATCTGCACAGTTGCATCCTCTGCCTTTCTTTGCATAATTGCTCTCTGTTTCTAAAGGAGGTCAGTAATTCAGATCCCGGATGCCATAAGAAGCAGCCCTGAGCAATGGGAGAGCAATTCTCAGACCCTGGACCCAACACGGCCTCTAGGGCTGAGCAACTCTGAGGAGGCTGGGGCCTCCTCAGGCTGAGCAACTCTGAGGGGCTTGAGGAGGATGGGGTCTAGCTCCTGGGTATCCAGCATGAGCTGGGAACAGAGAGTCTCAGTGGCACAAGCAGATGGCCTGACTGGGACGACTTCTGTCGACAACCTTTTGCAGGTTGAGTGGACCCTGGGAAGACAAGGTGATATCCAGCTCCTGTTGAACTACAAGCCCATCCTGTTTTCCTACTCCAAAGGTGAGTAGGACATAGTGACCTCCTCTAGCAACTGACCCTACTGGCTGCATCCTGCAAGGGGGTCTCTGAGGGCAGCCCAGGGCCATTTTTGTCAGAAGCAATGACACTGTGCAGGGAGCTGAGGACATCCCTCAGCAGCGTCCCAGGGGCAGCTGGATACAGGCCAGTCCCCACGTGGGTCCAGCTCTGACCTTGTGTAGACCTTCCCCTCTGTGCTCATCTTCACTTGCAGACATGGACGCCAAGGTACATTACAGCCCCGGTGTTCTGGTGGTCAATGGCTCCTCCATCACAGCTGTCTTCGATGGGGCCGTTGCCGTCTCTGTCTTGGCCACTTCTGGGATCCTCAGCGTGGTCTGCAGCCTGCCTGATCGGTACCTCAACGCCACCAAGGGCCTGCTGGGTGAGGGGCCAGGCTGGCACCCCTGCAAAGGCTGCAGGGTGAGATCAGTGCTGTGCGGACCAGGCACCAGCCCATCCCCAAGGCTCGTGGCCACCTGCCCAGGGCATGGTTGCCTCAAGCTGGCAACTCAACTCCCTATCAAGGAGGCTGATGTGGTGGTGGCAGTGGTAGAGGAACCTGGCAGTATTGCCCTGGCTCCGAGCTTGGGGGGCTGCAGAAATCCAGGACTAACCAAGCTCTGCTTAGAGCTGGAACCCAGATGCACTACCACCCTCTGGCTCAGGCTCCCTCCGCCTCCAGGCTGGAGTGCAATATCCCCTTAGTACCTCAGAACAGGCTGATGAATGCTAGAGGATAGGGCTTGTGAGGGCAGGGGGGCAGAACGCACCTGGGCCTTCCCACATGGCTAAACTAAACCCCAGTCTATGTCAGAAGGGGCAGCCAACTGAGGCCTGGGGGGCTTCAATCCTGTGATGCTCTTCCAGGTGTATGGAACCACAACTCTGTAGATGACTTCCAGATGCTGAATGGTACCAGCATCCCCACAAACAGCAGTGAGGAGGAAATCTTCAGCTATGGCATGACCTGTAAGTCTGGACTCAGGATCCATGCTGGTGATCCTCTTCTTCAGCGCCTTCAGCTCTTGTTTTGTCTGGAGGAATTTAAATATTTGCTTGAGCAGAATCGGTGCCAAAGATTCCCTTTAGTCTCTACTGCTCCGTAAAAACCAACACAAAGTAAGGCATCCTTAAAAACCCTTGTCCATCCCCATGGTGTGCTCTCTTGCAGGGGCTGTTGGAGAGCACAGCCTGTTTGCTGAGCCGCTGGCAGCTCCGGTGACAAACTTCACGCCTGTCTTCTTGTCTCGGCTACGGCAGGAGAACGAAAGCCAGTACGAGCTGGCAGCCTCGCAGTGCCACGGGAGCAGGGAGTGCATCTATGATGCGCTGAGCACTGGAGATGTGGCCCTGGGCTTGGCCACCCAGAGCCTAGCAGATGATTTCCAGCAGAAGAAGACAGCACTAAGTGAGTGGAGCAGATGGTCACCTAGGAGAGGTGTTGGGATGGCTCCCTATGGGATGCCTTTTTTTCTTGTCCAGAGTCTCCAGCCAAGGATGCTGGCCAAGGTCTCTGAGTTGTACTGCCCAGCTGGGTTGTCCCCAGGGATTGGGACATGGTGGTGCAGTGCAACATGAGGGCTTTGCTGGTGGGTGGCCAGGGCCATGTCTGCTTGGGATCCTGTCTGCTTGGCGTTTGTTTGGGGTCCTGTCCTCGTCAGGAGAGGTACAGAGCTAAGGGATGCCATCCCACATGACAAACACCCGGCTGTGTGCCGGGCTGTTCATTCCTCAGATGCTTTTCCTCCCGTCATCACTGGTGATGCTTCGCTCACAGCCTACAGAATGGAAAGGGTGACAAGGCAGTACCAAGTGGAGGGGACAGGTGCACGATTTATCCCTCACACCTCTCTGGAGCTCAACATAACAGGTAGGGTGAGCTCAGGGGTGCTGCTAAGACCCCCAGTCTGCCCCTTTCCCTGCACCTTGCCCCTCTTTCCTGCCACCTCCTCTCTTTCCTGGCTCTTCCCATGCAGAGAACGGCACCCTCACATGGGAACCCACCAGCTTGGAGTCAGCCTTCACAGTCAGTCTGGAGGTCATGGGGGCCAACAACGTCTCTGCCATCCTCCTGCTCAGCTTTATCCTTTGCAACTGCAGCAGGAGCCACCAGTGTGATTACAATGACACCAGCACCATTGGCAGCTCTTCCTTGCAGGTAGTGGGGTTTGGGTAGCACCACTTCCCCAGGGACACACATCAGCATGGAAAGCTCCTCCAGCATCACGCAGGGAGCTGACCCCTGCCAGCCACCCTGGCCATGTCCTCTTGTCCATCCATCCGCGTGGTGTCCCTAAGCCGGTGTCACCATCCCCTTCCACAGCTCGCAGCCTGCAGGTGTGATGACGGCTACTCAGGTCGCTTCTGCCAGGACCCACTGGACCCCTGCGCGTGGGGCTGCTTCCCCGGTGTGAGGTGCCACCCAGGCACTGGCTGCGGCCCCTGCCCTGCTGGCCTCACCGGCGACGGGACGCACTGCGCAGGTGAGGGGCACAGGGCTTGCCGGGTCACAGCTTAGCACCATTTCGCCTGGTGCCACGTGCCCTTGCCTCAGCAGATATCGACGAGTGTGCACAGGGGACAGCATGTGTGGGGAATGCCACCTGCACCAACACCGTGGGAAGCTACCTGTGCACCTGCACACCCAGCGAGGCTGGTGAGTGCCCCTGCTGCCAGGAGAATCTCTACCTCAAAATGTGGGTGGCACGGCCAAAGAGGCTTCCCGGTGCTGCGGATGGGACTGAGGAGGGGAGAGGACCCGGGTGGTGAGCTCTGCACCCAAGTGCCTTGCTGATGTGCCATCCCTAATGCCACATGGAACAGAGATACTTCAGCCCCAACCCCAACAGTGCTTGGTATTCCTGGGCTGCAAACACTCATCCATTGAGAAAGGAAGGCATTTTTGTGGGGGATTTTCCTGTGAGGAAAAGCCCATCTGATCAAGCCTTTCACATATGTGAGGCAAAGAGGTTTAGGGACTTAAAATCAAGTCCTGATTTCAGAATAGTTTTGGCAGGAGAGGGGAAGGTTTTTGACTACAGTTATAAAGTGTCGGCCTGGCATTTGTACTTGGGAAGAAGATTCCAGCTGGCAGGTGTGGGGGTTACAGTGGTGCTGAAAGGCTCTGAAATTGCATTAGAAGTCACTAGAAGTGCAGAAGAAAATCACTGCAGCCTGGGGTGAAGCTGAGCACTGGCCGTGTTGGCCCTGGTGCCCACCAAACCCAAGGGCCCAGATGTGACCCAGTACCTATTTCACTCCATTTTCCACCCCTCTGATGCTAGTAGGTGCAGCGATAGGCTGCATGGCCATGTGTGGGTCTCGCACCTGCCCCGAGGGCTTCTGCAGCAACGGGGGTCAATGCCACCTGGACGCGGCCACCTGCACGCCCACCTGCCTGTGCCCCCCTGCCTTCACTGACCGTCACTGCCTGGTGGCAGGCGGTGATTTTCGGCCCCCGGCTAGCCCAGGTGGGTGTCTGCACCACATCGGGTGGGCTCCAGCCCAGCTTGCCCAAGCCACGGATGTTGAGAGCAACTGCCGTGTCTTTCTCTCAGCAGACCTGCCCCGGCGGAGCGTGTGCCTGCAGGTCCGAACACTGCAAAATGTCACCGATGACGAAGTCAACCGAACCGTACGTCACCCAAGGGGGCTGAGTTATTGCTATGTGCCCGGGGGTCCCCATAGTTGGAGACAGGATGATGGGGTGCTGCTTTGGAAGGCACTGAGGGGACACCCCCTGTGTTCTTGATGTCCACCCCGCAGGCCAGTGAGGAGGTGGCACCAGCCCACTGGGTCCCAACTGAGCCATACAGGCAGCACTCATGGTTGCTCACTAGGTCCCCCATGCATGAATGAAAGGGCAGAGCAGCCCTTGGAGCTCAGACACGTCACCCTTCAGACTCTGCCCCATGCCAGAGCCATCCTGCCCTCCTCTAATGCTGCCTCCTGCTCCCATGCAGGTCACGGCTGTCCTGGCATCCCTGGAGGTGAAGGCTTTCTGGAGCAACACCAACATCACCCACACGTGAGTGAGCTGGGGTCCTAGCAGGGAGCACACGGAGCAGCAGCATTTAAGGTGCCAAGGGGATTTGTCATCTTGGGGGTTGTCTTTTCAGCCTCAAAGCTGATAAATACCCAGACGGGATGTTTATGGGGAAAAATGGGGAAACTGGGACAGAGCAAGGCTGCTCTGGTCAGATGTTTGCAGATCTGCCCGCAGACTCTGTCCACCTCCTACTTTCACTGCAGGGATGGCTTCACATTCACTGTGGTGTCTGAGTTCGCCTACGACAGCACCGGCACCGTGATCCACTTCCTGAACGAGGAGCTAAGGGGGGCGATCACCGGTGCCTTCAACAAGACACCTCAGCGCCAGCGACGGGTAGCAGGAGCACATGTTGCCTTCGAGCACCTGCACGGGGATAACATCACTGACCTGGTGAAGTGTGAGTCCTCCAGGGCCACAGCTCAACCCGGGGGCCAGGGAGACTGACCCAGGGGTCTCCATGGCCCAGTCTCAGGGGTCAGGTGATGCTGGCACTGATGGACAAGGGTCGGTGGCAATTCCCTACCCTACAAGCGGCTCCAGCTAGAGGAAACCTGCTGGTGCGGGAGAGCAAATACACAAGCCCGGGCAATGTTGCTGGAAAACTTGGTGAGTCCATCCAGGCCGGCCTGCACGGATGACCCTCGCACTCTCCGTGCCTGCCTCTTTCCCCAGTGACAGTGTCGGAGCTGAGGCGCTATTTCCCCTGCGGCCTCCCGGGCTACAAAGGCTACCAGCTGGACTACACAGAGAGCGTTGGCTTCCTCTGCGTGTCCCCTTGCAGCACGGGCTACTGCCGGCACGGAGGCCGCTGCCAGCACCTGCCTGACGGGCCCGTGTGCAGGTAGCGGCACCTGATGAGGGGGGCGGGAGAGGCTGCGGCCAGCGCTCGCCTCAGGGCTTTACCTCTGCTCTGCCCCCTCTGCAGCTGCACCTCCTTCTCCATCTTCTCCCCCGGTGGCGAGCGGTGTGACCAGCTCGCCGTCAGCCTCGGCGCCTTCCTCGGCATCTTGCTGGGAGCGCTGGCTCTGCTCGCGCTGCTGCTCACCTCCACCTGCCTGGCAGCGCGGCGCTGCCGCCAGCACAAGGACACCCAGGGGTAAGCAGTGCCCCGTGGCCTCCTGTGGCACTCGGGGCCAGGCCGGGGCAGCGTGGCACTGGCTGAGGGGCTCTCGGGCACCAGGCAGAGCAGGAGATGGAGTTTGGAAGTCAGGAAGAGCATTACCCGCTCAAAAAAAATGGGTGGAAAATTCACTTTTGAATGGTTAAGAGCTGGTCAGACATGATTTCCCAGGCAGCGGGAGGCAGGCTGAGCCTGTCTCCAGTAAGCACTTTTTCTGGGTGGTCTTTCAGTGTCTTCCGGACCTTTTTCCAGTCATTTGCTGCTCAAGGGTCCAGTTACTTCCGTGGGCTGAAAACTAGATTCTTTATGTCCCCATTTAAGAGAATATTTGCATTTCCTCCTCAAACCATCCCGACAGTATTTGGTTACAGAATGGCTTTCTATTTAATTTTAATTTGAATAAAGTCCAAGTAATTTCCATGGGAACTCGTTTCCCTGGGAAGACTTGGTTTGCAACAGGAGAAGACTATTGCAGGAGTAGCCCTTCTGTTTCTGGGCAGAAACGGCTGATGAAGTGCAAGACTCAGGGGCAAAGGCCAGTGTCTCCCTTCTTCTCCTGCCCTTGGTTCCAGGCCAGAGGGCTTTTCCATAGGAGCAGGAAGCTCTGTGCCCTGAGTCCCTTGTGCTGGCCAAGGAGGTGCTAGAGCAGGTCGGAGCAGGACTGGGGCTGTTCCTTGTGTTTGTGTTGGGGCCGTGCTGCATCCTGCACCCACCATGAGCTCCTTCATTGCCCAGGGGCTGTGGGCTCATCAAGCCAATGGGACATGTCGCTGTTTGCTTGTGTTTGTGTCAGGCAAGAAATTCTGTGTGCAGCAACTGGGACTTTCCTCTGTTATTGTCTCTCTCCCCCAAATCCCTGTCTCCATCCTCTCTCCCTGGCCCCACACTTTCCTGTCCCACACCAAGCTCAATCACTGCTCTCCATGCTGCTCAGACCCAGGTGCTGGCACAACGCAGGGTGCTCCCTGTGCCCTCTGACACGTTGCCTTCTTTCTGCTCCCCTCACTTTAGGGCCAAGGAGTCGTTCTGGAGACAGCGGCCATTCTCCTGTGAGTATATCCATGCACGCACCCCGAAACCCATCTCTGCTTCACTCCCTTTAATGTAACCAACCTCAGAGTCAAAGCTGGTTGTGTGGGAGCACTGACCAGTGGATCCCTGCCCTCCCTACCTGCTGAGGTGCCATCAGCTGAGCCTGCCCTCACAAGACTCACCCCAGCTCTGCTCATACTCCCCATCCAGCTCTCACCAAAGCAGAAGATGGAGTAGGACATATTCCCTTTGATGCCTCTGAATGGTGCTGGTCACCACAGCTGCAAGCCATCGACCCATCACTTCAGGTCTGTTTACCTCCCAGCTACAAGTCTGCAGGTCTCTGATGGTTTCCGCTACCCTTCAGGTCTGAGCTTTGCTACTATTGCAGCTCATAGCAAAGGCCAGACCTTCTGCAAAGCCCTTGCGCAGAGTCACTCATCCCTATCACTGCTTTCTTTGCTATTTACAGATAAGGATCGCAAGACCCCACATTAGGCCTCCAAGTCAACCAGCTCAACAACCCTAGCATGGCGCAATCTCCACAGCCACTGACTGATGCTGCTCTGGCTTTGACACCTCTGGCTACTTGTACAGAATGAGCTGCCTGCTGGGTTGGATACCATTCGCACCGCAGACGCCTCTGCCACATCATTTTGCTCTCACAATTTCGAGAAACATTATGAGCATGGACCAGGGAACACGTGTCTGTCTTTTGGGCTCTACTTGCAGGACTGTGAATTTTGGGGACAGTTTGCCTGAGAGTGATGGCTGTGGAAGGAGGTGCCTTTGCAACAGTTTATGTTGTAGGAATTGCTACTTTTGAATGAAAAAAATGTACTTCTGGGGTGAGTCATCAAAGATAGGGGACTCCACCTTCCACTAAGGACAGTCAGCGTAGTCCTTGAACATGCGAGTAAGGAGGTAGCACCTTGTGCAGTGTAACTAGATCCAGCACAGATCGCTGAGAACAGGCTCAGATGGGCCAGTGCAGTGATTATAACCCCCAATGAGCAAAATAGAATAAAAGAAAAGATTACAGCATGTTGCTGAGTAAATTATATGCGCTTAGTGCCCAGACATTAACCCTACTTCCTTTTTCCAAGCGCTGGAGCACCTGCTGGCACATTGCAGCTATGGCACCAAAGAAAATTTGCCCATAATTTCTATTGCTCTGTCCCAATTCCCACTCCCAAGCTGCAGGTTTCACCTCATTGCTTTCCCAAATCACCACACGTAACGACTCAAATCACAGCCCTAGAACCAGATCCCCACAAACTCTCTGCTGCTCTTCACCCGTGTTGAGTGAAGGCGCATCGTTAGTGCAGGAGCATCAAGAGGCAGCTCTGGCCCCCAGCCCTCCTTCCCCTGAGGCTGGCAAGGACCAAGTCCCAGCTGCACGCACTGCAGCCAGCAGCTCGGCTCTCCCCACTCACCACGCCACTGCCTACCAGCCCTCTGAGCAGCAGAAGACACGGCTGCCATGGGATCAAAGATGCTTATGCCCCTCGGGCACTTTATTGAATGAACAGTATTTGACAAGGATTTTTTTTTTTAAAGAAGTAGAGATGCCCTCACAAACACACATAAAATAATTTTCTACTGCCCTTTCTGATGGGGGGGGAGCGAGTTTTGCTCTTGCGTGTCCAGCAGAGACATCAGCCTGACTCTGGACTGATCCAGAGAGTTGTTTCTGGAACCGGAGAGCATGGGAGGAAAGCCTCGGGACAGGAGCAGGTTGCAAGACACAGATACCGCCAGCTCAAAGGACCATCTTGGGAGGCCACCTGAGGCTATGAGGTGCTCAGGTCTTGGCTGCATTTGGCCTGCACGAGGGGAAGAAACCCTTTCCCACATGCTGGGACACAACCAGCCCTCCCCCCTTGCCTTCCCCATGTGTAGGGAGAAGGAGAGAGTTGACTGACACAGCTCAGAAACACTTGCCCCCCTCCCCGCCAGCAAGGAGGTGCTAGTGTCTGGAGCAGCCCAATGCAGCAGGTGTCAAAAGTGCTACAGCCAGGAAAGGATGAAAAAAAGCAACCACATCCCCGTGACAAATCTGGGAAAGAAACGTGAACGTCTATCAGCAAATGCAACTGCAAGCACTGGCCACATGAGCCAGTGCTGTGCAGAGGGCAGGGGATGTCATGAGACAACGGCAGCTGTGGTGAACAGGGCCCCATAGATTTCCCGTGTTTAGGAGCAAATGGCTTGTTGGAGGGTCAGCCATAGCATAGGCCATTATGGAGAAGGAGCAGGGTGAGTGTGGAGTTACTTGGCATCTCCGTCTGCAAAGAAGAAGAAAGAGTAAGCGCTCAACAACTTGAACAAGGCCAGAACCAGCCAACTCGTCCATGGCCTCTCCCCTGGGCTGGGGGGGCTCTCCTTACTGGGACAGTCCCCTGCATGCTCACCTTCATTCTCCTCCGAATGGCTGTTTGCCTCTTCCGACGACCGCCCTGGCAGTCCAAAGGAAGATACAGGTCAGTTTGCATGTAAGAATTGCATTGTCCATGTTTCTCCACCCCTCTTGGCGCCATCACCCCCAGATCACACTGGCGCATGAACAGCTCTCCGAGGTAGCCTGTGTCCAAGCCTCTGGCACCAGGCACCAGAAAAGCTCATTTGTGCTCCCATGTTTTGAATCCATTAGCTCCCCAGGAAGGAGGTGTTACAGGCTCTGTTAGCCAGCAGGAGCCACCACTGTTGGTCACCCTATTTCCTCGGCTCATCATGTCACTTCCCCCGAGCTCTCTCAGGGAGTGGAGGGTCTCCAAACCCAGACCCTTGCTCCAAACCCTCCTCTGCTGGTGTCTCTCTCCCTATCTCCCCCAAAGAAGCCTAGTCTCAGGTGTATAATCTTTGTGGACACCCCAAAACTTCTTGCATGCCCACCACAGGCTGTCTCTTTATTAGCCACATGGAGGTTGAGTTGGTCACCCCACCGCTGGAAACCCACCCGTGCTGGGTGCCTGGTATCCATCATCGCAGCCAATCTCCGGTCTCTTCTCGCTGTACCTGGCACAGAGCTGGGCGCTTCCTGCCTGGTTACAGCACCAGTCATGCAACTTCAGCTCCTGATCTAGAGGCAGAAATCAGAGTGAGAGGAGGAGAGCAAGCAGTGCTGGCTTCGAGGAGGGCAATTTGCACTGGCCCCAGCACAAGGGCTCATGCTGTGTTTTGTGGGTATCAGATCATCCATGCTCCCTCCAAGGGCAACAGCACATCAGGAAATAGATTTGCATGGAGATTAAAATGATTTACAGGCTGCAGTGATGCCAGCTTCAGCCACGCGACTTGACACAGGGAGTCCCTACTGCCACCCTGGTCTACCCTGACCTCTCCAGCATCACAGGCAAGGGGAGGAGAAGAAGGGCTTGAGTACATTCACCCATGGCACCGAGCCTGGGCAATGTGTGCGCATTTGAAAGCCCTTCATTTACCGGGGTAAAATCCCTTCTGGAAGAACATCACATCTTCCCCTTTATAAAGCCCAGTCTCATTTCACATCCATTTCATGCCTTGTCTGATTTCACGCCAATTTGTCCTCCCAGCCTCCTGGGTTTCTTGCTGCCTGGCCTCACCTCCTGCTGACTGCGGGGGGCTGCACTTAGCAGGGCTTAGCACGGCCTTGCTGCATCAGCTCCGCGTTACTAAAGCCATGGGATATAAGGGTGTGACTTTCAGCCCTTTCCCCACCCTGCGTCCTGCTGGGCTCCAGCACCTCCCTCAGGTGTAAAATGGCTTATAGCTAAAGATATTAAGGGGCCTCTGCAGTCCTCCGCAGGAGGCTGAGACTCCTAAGCCACTGAACATCACTGCCGTGTGTTACATTCGGGAGAGCGGGACCAGCTGCTCTTACCACGGTATGGGGATGCCTGCCTCGAGAATCGCCAGTATCTCTCCTGCCGCCCCTCGGCGAACTGGCCCCGGCTGTCATAGAGGCAGCGGATGCCAGCGCCGTACTGGTTCGGCGAGGCAGAGTGCAGCATCGTCAAGCGGGAGCCATCGAGCTGGCCTGAAACAGGGCAGTGGTGAGTATCCCGCCACGGAGAGGAGAGGGGCTCCCCTTCACCGTCATCCACCGCTCCTGCCACCTCCTGGGGGTACCAGCAGGGTCTGTCCCAGTGGCAACCCAAGGTGAGACCCCCACCACCCGCCACTGCTGTGTCCCTCCTCTCACAGCACCCGATGCCCCCAGTCTGGCATGCTTGGGTGAGCCCGGCCATCCCACAGGGGACCTGGGTTGGGTTGTTTCAGGGGGTGTCCCCTTGCTGGTCCCACTTGCCTCCCCGGGCGCTCCGGAAGCGCAGGTCCCGCTGCCCTTGCTGCAGGGAGCAGGGACAGGAGGGCAGGTCCCGGCTCCACACTCGCGGCTCCTGCTGCTGCCCCGTCCACGCCAGGCACTTCAGCCTGTAGTTGGCCCCCACGCGGCTCTCCAGCTTGTATATCCACAGCCCACGGAGATCTGCGGAGAGAAGTCACCAGCTGTCGCCTCCGGCCAAAGTTGCCCTCAGCTTAACGCGAGAGGTGAATATTCCTGGTGCAGAAATTAAGCCATCAGTCCCAAATATGACAAACAGCCATGCCAGGGAAGCAGCAGAGATGTTTCTCCCAGAGAAGAAATCCTGGACAGAGCCATTTATGAAGAGCACTGCTAAAAGTGCCCATGAGCACGGTAGGGATATTTCAGGCATCCCTCCCAGGCAGACCTCCCCAGCCACTCATACCCCATGCACTGTGCATCCCCACCTGTGTTGGAGCCCCTGAACTGGTCAGGGCGGTATTTAGCAGCCGGAGGTCTTTGAGCAAGGTCATCATTGTGGTAAAATCCATCCCCGCTGTGTGCAGAAAGAGAAATAAATAAGCAAAGTCAGAGATTCCACCTGCTGTGGGGGTGCGTGCCAGCCTGTTGCTTCCCTTCCACAAGGTGCCCTTGGTTTTGGGTGCTGCTGGGGCTCAGGGGCCTGGGAAACAGGGGGCTATACTGTTTGCAGAGCTGTGAGACAGAGTGGCTGCCCGTGAGCACTCGCACATAAATCTGCAGGCGCAAGCATGCACATGCTGCTTTCCTCACCCCAGAAGATCTCTCTACCCAGAAGCAGAAAACCAAAAATAACCAGGTCCTGAAGACTGCTGGCCATTGAAGCCCCAGCACAAAGCAGGTAGAATGCAACCAGGGCAGGAAGCAACCGCTCGAGCCAAGCCACTGGAAATCCCTTCCCCAAGCAGCGCAAAGTTCATTAAACACCACCTTTTCCCCACTTCTAAGCCCCAAACTGCCAAGGCACGTCCAGTCGCCGGCTGCAGTGGGATGTGAAGATTTTATCGTAAGCACAGCCCAGCAGATAAGAGTTTTGCAAGCGATCCAGCTAATTGGGCAAATATCCATGCACAGGGCCGCTGGGCTGCGTGGGCGGGCAGGCCTCAGCTGGGCTGCCTCATCCATACGGGGTGCTCTGGTGGGGAAGGACTAGACCAGCCGGAGCCTGCAGTTTGGCAGCGCATGGTGCTCGGAGAAGGCAGGGGTAGGAAATCATCCTTACAGCTCCGACTACCTGGAATAGCCGATAAGCACATTTGTAGCAGCAAGCTGGCCGTAATCCCATCTCATGCCTCCGTCTTGGTACAGGATCAGGAGGTAGGATCTGAAGCCGTCAGTGGTGAGCACAGCCTGGTATGTGCTTGTCTGTGGGGACACAGAGCAGTCAGCTAAGGAGCCAAGTAAAGCTGGTAGGTTTAATAATAATTCAGGTAGGGGCTTGCAGCAGCAGGTGGGAAGAAGAGGGACTCAGACCCTAATGTGCGAGGCAAGTCTGAATTGTTTTGCATTTGCAACAAGAATGACATTTTTATTCTGGTGTTGGTTCATGAGAACCTTCAAGTCAGGCAAATTTTTATAACTTAAAAAAAATAGTATTTCTGGTACACAATAAACTTGCCTCACATTAAAAATGAAGATTTCGGGGAGCAGGAGGAGTTCAGCTCTAAGTGTCCTCCCAAAACCTACAAGTCAACAAAAATGGGTCGAGCCCACTGCTTTTTGGCAAAAAAAAAAAATTTAAAAATATGCACCTTTTGCACAAAACCACTTTCTTATTTTCAGATATAGGCAATGTGAGAGCTGGCAGATACCTCCAGGAAGGAAAGAACAAGCATCAGCAAGGGCTGACGGGGACCCTGGGCACCAACACCAGTAACAAGGTGGGCTCTGCACCAGTGCCAGGAGCTCTCTGTTCAGAGCATCCATCCCTTTCTCTTAAATGTTCCCGAGGATTTTCAGGAAACAGCTCAGCCCTCTGGCAGCAAGATCCCACCAGGGGATCTGTGTCACAGCCCCACACACTCGCACACGAAGCCGAACATGGTGGCAGCCCCCTTAAGCTCCAGTTCCTCACCCTCCTGGTGTCTGTCCGCGCTGTGTGGGCAGGAGCCTTCTCCCAGGTGATCTTCAGGGTCCACACCGCCGAGTATGAAGTTTTCATGTACCGTCGAATCTTGGCTTCCACATCAAGGACAAAGGGAGGTTTGGCAGAGTTCAGGGTGAAGAACTCCTGTAGTTTGGTACGTGCACACAGATGTTATCTCCCGATAAAGCAAAAACATTTCTAAATTTGTCACTGCCTTCACATCCCAAGCCCTATCCCATGGCTAGCAGCTTGAATGGGCCTGTGAGAGCAGAGCACTTCACTGTTACATCTGGCCTGAACACAGGAAAAGCTTCTCATTAGCTCAGTTAGTTGATTATACATCCCAAGGGGCATCCAAAAAACACACAATGAGTTTATCATTGGAAGGTGCTTAATGCAAAAGCCCTCAGCACAACCCAAGTGGCTTCACTGACCTGGTAGAACGTGGTGCCAACCCCTCTGGAGAAGTCAGCATCGTCCCAAAACACGGCGATCATGGGAACCTTCTCGCGGCCATTAAACCCACCGGGAGGTGGGCTGGAGAATGGGAAGAGGTTCTTGTCTGAGGCTGGGAAGATGATTTGTCCGTTGTCTGTGAACTGAACACAGATCCATGTGTCATGCCTTATGTCTGGCAGGCAAAGGCAGGACAAGCTGCTCAAACATGTGTGGGCCTGGCCAGACCCTCGGCTGCTTGTGTGTTTGTCCCAGCCCCAATGCATGTGCAGCATGGTGGGATCCCCAGGACCCCACACAGACTTGATGGGGCCTGGGAACTAGCCTGTGTTCCTATTGGAAACTATATCACAGGCAAAAATGATTAAAGCTTTGGGTTCTCTGTTGAGCACTCCCAAACCAGCCACTGGAAGCCACTTTATAAAATAGGCATGAGAATGGCCCCAGCATTTCTAACAGTGACATCCAGCAGGTGTTTGACATTTGTGAGAACAAAAACAGAAGAAGGCACTGCCAGCCCCCTGAAATAACCACAAAGTCCCCATCCACTGCAAACAGGCACTGAAACATTCCCGCTCTATTCGCCTCTCCGAGGAGCCCATCCTAAGTCCTCACCTCCTAGGTTTTTGGGTGATGGCCACCTAGAGCAAGCCAAATCAAATAGACTCACGTAGAGAGAATCACGCAGGGCTTTCCCAAAGGGGAATCCGGTCTCAGGCTTGAAAAGTGGTGAATTGAAGTCCACTCGTCTTTCCACATACTCGCGATCATTTTCCCTTGTTCCGTATGAGTAGAGGGGCACCGCTGCAGTCAAAAGAAAATGCGTACAGCAAGGGGATGCAGTGTTTAAACACCCCATGCCTCTTTATAGAGACAGCCATAGCCTCCACCTCCAATTTCATGTCTGTTAAATAAAGTATTTGGAGGGGATTTCTTCCATACGACGGCAGGGAAAGGTCTTCTCTGCCTGATGGAAGAGGCAGGTTCCTGCTGCATGTGCTCAATGTACCAGGCTCATCCAGGTGCTGCAGGAGCTTCTAATGGCACATCTGATCCTGGACCCTCATCGTGACCCCCCCTCAACTCCCCATCCCCATCTTCCCCTACATGGATCCATACCCACCACTGCTCCCACACCAGGCCACCCTACCTGCAGTCACAGGCAGCGGGACGGCGGGGGCCACGGGACCCCCCAGCGGAGCTGGAACCACGTTGGATGACCCCTGGGGGAGCAGAGCAGCTGCCCCGTTCACTCCTGGCTTGGGGATCACCTTGCGAAGCGAGGCTTGTGAGGCTGGGACAGTGGCCACGGGGCTGCAGGACACGGGCGGGCGTGTGGTGGCTGGTGGCCCTCCCCGCGCTGCTCCTTGGCTTGGCACGGTTCTGGGGAGACTCGGCCTAGCAGCAGCAGGGCCAGCAGCAGCTGCGTGGCTGAGGCCCGCGATCGCCTTGCTGCTTGAGGAAGGCTGCAGGACCACGGGTGATGAACCACCAGCGGATCCTGCTCCTGGGAATTTTGTCAGGGTGTTTCCAGCAGCAACCCCAATGGGAGCAAGGTCAGAGGACCCTCCCGTTGAGCTTTGCACCATCGAGGACTGAGCAGGGGGCCCAGCGGCTGTTCTGGGAGGCAGTTGAGCTGCAGCCCCCGGCCCTGCTGCCGCACCAGGGAGCTCAGGGCTCAGCTGCCCTGGGCTGTCTGTGTCCCCTCTCCCGCCAGCAGCTGCAGAGACGGATGGGACACCAGGACTTTTGGAATGGGCAGGTGGCAGGAGCAGGGCAGATCCATCAGGATCTGCGGAGGCTATCCCAAGAGCTCCCTTTTCCAGCGTGGAGGGTCCTGCTGTCAGGTCACTTGTTGAACCTGGAGAGGAAAATCTGGAGACAGGAGACAGGCCCTCAGCAGCAGGAGGCACCGCTGGGCCTACGTTGGGAGACACAGGGGCAGCCGGGTGCTCTTCTGAAGGTGCCAGCATTCCTGAGGCCATCTTGCTGTCAGGAGACCAAGGGACGGTGGTCTCAGCACCGGCCAGTGGCCCGTGGAACACCTTTGCTGCAGGCAGCAGTGCGCCCGCCGCTGGCCCGCCTGTGGATACTGGAGGGAGAGGGGGGCTTCTCCTTAGGCACCAGCCCGGGGCTTCCTCCCATGCCTTCCAAGGAGGCAGGCAATGCTCCAAGCCCGTGTGTAGGGAGCAGCAGAGAAGAGCCCAGCAAGCTGGCAATGCCAGCGGTGGCAACACCAGTGTCTAGAGCCGGTGGGAGCAGGGTCTGCACCCGCTGCGGTGAGGCAAGGGCCAGGGGGGCCAGCACTCCCGGTGCTGCTTGCACAATTCCTCCTGCTCCAGCTCCTAAAGTGGCATCAAGAGAAGCTTCATTATCAGCAGAGACTCCCCTTTCTCCCCCAGGCAGGTCCACAACATGGGCTTGGCTCAGTTTTCTTTCAGAAGCTCCAAGACCTGAA
>NW_010579600.1:27691-43774 GCF_000705375.1 Tinamus guttatus
GAGCACTCTCAGCACCTGAAGCCCCTGGGCCAGAAACAGCTGTGTTCGAACCACCGGCTCCTCCACTGGCGTCGGGAAGGCCTGTCCCCTCCATAGTCACGCTGGCTGTCCCAGATGATGAAAAGCCTCCTACAGATAGAGAAGAGGGTGCAGAGTGCTCCACAGCTCTTGCTGCTCCATCAAAGGCTTCCAGAACAGATGTTCCGTCTGCAACAGAGCCCTGGGACTCCCCAGGGGATGCTCCTTCACCAGGAACAGCCTTGGCCAGTTCACCTGCTTCCTCTGTGGCAGGAGGGAGCTCAGGCTGAACACCCCTTGAGGGAGGAGCACCCCCCGAGGCAGGCTGTGAAAGGCCAGGAGCACTGGGAACTCCTCCAAGGTTGTTCACACTGACACTGTCCCAATCTGAGGATGCTGCAGCCACATCACTGGCAGAGGCAGGCCCAGACGGGGACCCAGCATCAGGCAGCTGATCCGTCCTGGTCGCTTTGTTGATTCCCAGAGCAGAGCTCAGGGACTGCTCAGCCCGGGCTGTGCTGCCACCTCCTCCCAGGATCTGATCCACCATGTCGACTTCACTTTCCTCCACTCCTTGTAGTCCTGGGCCAACGCCAGGAGAGCCCGGGGGGACGGGCAACACGGGCCCCCCCAGGCTGAAGGATGCTGGACTTTGGGCCTTCAATGCTGGATTCAAGCCAGGTCTACTGGTTCCAGGGAGGCCTGCTACATTGGAAGTGCTGCCGACCATCCCCTGTGGCTCCAACTCTTCAAGAGATGGGACCACAGGAGAACTGAGGTTGGGATTTGCTGCTGTCTCTGCTCCATTCTCAGCCCCAGGCAGGGTGCTGGCTGCAGCACCTGGGGCCAGCTGAGGAGAACCACCAGGAGCTGCAGCAAGGTCTGGGCCACCCTCTCTGGCCAAGGAGACCTGAGAAAGACCATCAGGGCCAGAAGCTCCTTCTGGGATGGGTCCTGCTCCATCAGTCTCTGAAATGGCGGAAGCTGCAGCCACATCAGTGGGAGAAGATGGTCCTGCTGGGGACCCGGTGTCAGGCAGCTGATCTGCCCCAAGTGCTGTCCTGCTGCCTGAGATGAAGCTTGAGAACGATGCAGGCCTGGCTGCACTGCCACCTCCTCCTTGGGCCTGCTCTGCTGCGACGGCTTCACTCCCCTCCTCTGCCGGCAGCCCCAGGTTGGTACCAGGTAACCTGGGTCCATCAGGTCCAAGGGACACTGAGCTGGAGGCATCCAGTGCTGGGTTGAAGCTGGTGCCTGGTCTGTCAGCCAAAGGAAGTCCTGCTCCCCCAGGAGAACCACTCACTGTCCCCTGCGGCTCTGAACCGCCAAAGGACAGGGTCTCAGCACCAAGGTTGGGACTTGCTGCTGTCTCTGCTCCATTCTCGGGCCCAGGCAGGGTGCTGGCACCTGGGGCCAGCTGAGGAGAATCAGCGGGAGCTGCAGCAAGGTCTGGGCCACCCTCGCTGGCCAAGGAGGCTTGGGAATGACCATCAGGGCCAGGAGCTGCTTCTAGGATGGATCCTGCTCCATCAGTCTCTGAAATGGCGGACGCTGCAGCCCCCTCATGGGGTGCTGGTGACCCGGTGTCAGGCAGCGGATCTGCTCCAAGTGCTGCCCCGCTGCCTGAGATGAAGCTTGAGGACGATGCAGCCCCGGCTGCACTGCCACCTCCTCCTTGAGTCTGCTCTGCTGCGACGGCTTCACTCCCCTCGTCTGCAGGCAGCCCCAGGCTGGCACCAGGCAATGCAGGTCCATCAAGTCTGAGGGACACCGAGCTGGAGGCATCCAATGCTGGGTTGAAGCTGGTGCCTGGTCCATTGGTCAAGGAGAGTTCTGCTCCCTGAGCAGAACCACTCACCGTCCCCTGTGGCTCCGACCCTCCAAGGGACAGGGTCTCAGCACCAAGGTTGGGACTTGCTGCTGTCTCTGCTCCATCATCAGCCCCAGGCAAGGTGCTGGCACCTGGGGCCAGGTGAGGATAGTCAGGAGCACTGGGAGGCTGGCCGGGCAAACCGCCTTGATGTGCGTCTGTTCCAAGATCGGAATCCAGGCCAGCACTGCCAGGAGCTGCGGGACCAAGCAGGGACTTTTCTCCCAGGGCTGTTGCCTCTCCTGCTCCACTCCTGAGAAGAGGTGGAGGGGACAGTTCAGAATCTGTCAAAGCTCTGGCTTCTCCTGCTGACAGCTCTCCCAGAGTTGCAGGATCCTGTTGTGGTATGAAGGTTGGAAGACTCATGTCTATATCAGGGCTTGTGCTCACGAGATTTCCTGTCTCTGTCTCTGCCACAGCCCCAGCAGTCTCAGCCCCCAGACCTGCAACAAGGTCTGGGCCACCCTCGCTGGCCAAGGAGGCTTGGGAATGACCATCAGGGCCAGGAGCTGCTTCTAGGATGGATCCTGCTCCATCAGTCTCTGAAGTGGCAGAAGCTGCAGCCACATCAATGGGAGAAGATGGTCCTGCTGGGGACCCAGTGTCAGGCAGCTGATCTGCCCCAAGTGCTGTCCCGCTGCCTGAGATGAAGCTTGAGGACGATGCAGCCCCGGCTGCACTGCCACCTCCTCCTTGGGCCTGCTCTGCTGCGACGGCTTCACTCCCCTCCTCTGCCGGCAGCCCCAGGTTAGTACCAGGTAACTTGGGTCCATCAGGTCCAAGGGACACCGAGCTGGAGGCATCCAGTGCTGGGTTGGAGCTGGTGCCTGCATCAATCTCTGAAGCAGAGGATGCTGCAGCCACAACACTGGAAGAGGCAGGACCAGATAGGGACCTGGTATTCTGATCTATCCCGGCTGCTGTCTCACTGACCAGAGCAGAGCTCAGGGACGGCTCATCCCCAGCGGTACTGCCAACTCCTCCTAGTGCCTGTTCTGCTGTACCAGCTTCACTCCCCTCTGCCGCTGGCTGTCCCGGGCCTGTGCCAAGCCAGCCCTCAGGGACAGGCGATGCAGGTCCAAGGGATGCCAGGCTGGGCTCATCCAATGCTGGATTTAAGCTGGTGCCTGGTTCATCCTCTGAGGGGAGTCCTGCTCCCTCAGAAGTACCAGCTGCTATCCCCTGTAGCTCAGACTCCCCAAGAGATGGAGACACAGAAGTATTGATGTTGGGGTTTGCCAACACATTTGCTCCATCCTCAGCCCCAGAAAGGGTGCTGGCCACAGCATCCAGGGCCGGCTGAGGGGTGTCAGCAGTGCTAGAAAAGGCAGGAGAGGATGAGGAGCCATTGGGGATGTCCACAGAGGATGGCAGACCTCCAGCAGCAGCATCCCATGGGACAGGGAGCAGTGAAGGCTCATCCATAGCTGCAGTCCCTGCAGGCAGCGGTGCCGTGCGCGCTGGGAGCGCTGCCGTGGCCGGGGAAGAGGAGACACTCTTCACATCAGGCTCGGCAGGGGCTGCAAGCACCTCACTAGCTGCAGGAGATGGAGCTGAATAAGGACCGTCCAAATCCACCCCTGGAGATCCCTGTTCAACCCTGTCAGGTCCTAGTGAAGTTTCCAGGCTTGGCTCTGTCTTGCCAGCAAGGCGGGAGGTTTCCTCTGGGTTTCCCACTGCTCCTGACACAGTCTCGCTCTGCAGAGACGGATGGGACAAATCAGGTGCACCAAGAGCATCACCTGGTGCGTCTCCTGCATTTCCAGCCCCTAGAGGAGCAGGACGTTCCTCAGCAGCTGGGGCTGTTTCTCCTGATGGCTCCTGGGTGACATGGGTGACCTCACTTGCCTGCTCGTCCTGCTGTGTTGCAAGCAGCTCCCCAGGGTTTGGACTCAACGAAGGGGCACTTGCCCTGCTCTGGAAACCCACAGCGAAGGTTACCCCTTCCTTGCTCACTCCCGTTGTGGCCGTATCCAGCTCTCTGCTTGGCAGCGCGGTGATGCCCAGACCCAAGGGGCTGTTGGCAGCAGGGTACCCCATGGCCCTGGGTGTTGGCTGTGTCCCCAGAGCTGATGGGGAAGGGAAGTTTGGGACAGATGTGGTGTCAGGAACAGGCTCCAAACCTCCTGCTCCCTCTCTTGTCAGGGATGCTGAAACGTTGTTACTGACGTCCACAAATTGTGGGGAGGCCAGGGTAGTACCAAGGGATGTGCTAGGAGTAGCTCCCATGATATTGGGCTCTGCACCACGGGAGAAAAGGGGCTCATGTGTGGAGAACGAGGCAGCATCTGCAGCTGCGGCATCATTTTCCTGAGACACGTTAACAGAGCTGGTAGCATTTGTCAAAGCTTGGAGGTCTCCGGCAGGCACCTGTGTTTCTTCTGGCTCTGAAGGAGATGGACTGGCCTCAGCATCACTCCCTGCCATTGAACGGGGACTATATTCGCTTGCTGCAGTGGCTGCTGTTGCCATGTCGCTCAGCTCTGCTCCGGTGGCGAAGGCCGGGCTCGTGGGTCCTCCACCGAGGAGGCCATCCGTCAGCGAGGCAGGGACGTCAGCCGTGGTGGCCGGCGGCAGAGGCACCACGGTGCTCATCTCTGCAGTCCCCGGCACCAGGGCACGGGGCGCTTGGCTCTCCACAGCGGAGGGAAAAACTGTGCCCGTAGCAAGTGGCCCCTCCGTGGGGACAGGGATGGCAACGGCAGCATTTAGACCTGCAGAGAAATGGAGCGGAGCCGGGTTAAGGAGCAGTTGGCCCCACACGTCCCCGCAGCCAAGCAGTGCCGGATGCTGCTCCAGGAGGAGCAGGGCAGGGATGCTCTGCAGCCCAGGGCTGTCACCTCTTGGCCTCAAGGTCTGGGAAACACCTAAGGGGACCGGCAGGAAAGCAGGGAGCTTTGCTAAGCCCTGTTTTCTCCTGCTGCCACCTTCCAACATGCTGTCTGTTTTAAGGCACAAGAATCACCATCCAGGCTATCATGTACGCAACGTGGCAACATTTTGCATCCTGCCACATTAGCACAGCCAGCTGAGGTGGGACACAGCTCAATCCAGGCCAGGGAGAGGCACTTGCACAGGCACAAGGGGCTGCAGAGTGCTCGATACCGCAGGACGGTACAGCCCAACCCAGATACACCACGAAGGGATGGCCCTGACTGGCGGTCACCTTGGAAGAGCCGGGAACCTGTAAATCTAGTTCAAATTCCCACGAGCGTTTTAAAGTGCAATCCTAGGAGAGTCCTTAGTACTCCATCCGCTTTGCAGGCATACCTCAGAACAGACTTGTTTCTGCAGAGCCTTTCTGTTTCATAAGTTTTGCACTTTTGGGATATCTGGGATAAATTAAAATGCACTTTCCTTAAAGCTCTTTGGCAGGTAAGAAATCATATTTCAGTGAAACATTTATTTATTGCAAAATGTCTTCTGACTCACTTATCCAGAGTCATCAATCCTTTCCTGGGGCTGAGCCTGTGTGCTCCAGCCCAGGTCCCTGAGACGGGCTAATACTGAATGCTCTCATCAAGAACCAAGGGGGCTGGTACACTTGGAGGAAATATCGAGCAGCTCCCAGTCTTCTTTCAGGATGGGGATGCAACCCTTGGGATGCTGGCTCTGGGAGGAAGCTAGAGGATCTGTTGACACTTGTCTTTATGTAGCTGCAATTAGGGGAGACAAAGTCCACCCTGAGGGTGAGACGGTGCCCTCAGCACCATCCCCACAGCTCGAGCCTGTTCCTCACCCTGGCACTCCAGCTCATCAGGTTCCCTGCCAGGGAGACAGATCCCCCGAGCACTGGAGATGCCTCCAACCTCACTGCTAGCCCAGCTCGTTAGCTTGCTGACGGCAAAGTTGTTAATGAAAACTGTCTCTTATCCCAGACCAATCCTCATGGGATCCATCCTCCTCCAGCCCCCCATTTCCCTTTCCGACAGGCCATTTCCTCCCCTTAGCCCCGCTGTACTTCCCCCATCTTCGCCTGCTGAGCTAAGGCTTGTGCAAAAACCAGCGCTTTCCTATCAGCCAGAGATCAGCTGCTTCCCTTCTTGACTCAAGGAAAACAAAACAAGGCAGTTGTGTCCCCCTAGGTAAGCCTGGCATGCTCCACCCCTATATATCCATGTTTTTACTTAACTCTTCCATGGACAGCAGGAAACGCCATCCCTGTGGACTGCTGACCTGAGCTGCAGATTCACAGGAAGTTTCTGCCAGAGGAGCCTTGCACCAAGCACCAGACCTCCCTCTTCCCCAGGGCATAGGAGAGACCAGAGCACCCCTGGCAGACCTGGTTTGTCAGGCAGCCGCTCGGTTTCCTGGCTGGAGGGGTGCGTGGCAGCATGGCCGGCTCCCTGGTCTGGGCTCCCATCTCTCCCATAGGAAGGTGCAGCCTGAAACTGGCCTTGCAGCTGCTGCAGCTCATTGCAAAGCCAGGGAGATGCCCGTCCAAGAAACACTTTCCTCGCTTTTTGGCTGCAAGTGATGCTCATAGGAAAAGCTTCCAATGTAATCACAACCTTTCCTGCTGGCTCAGGGAGCACTAGAGGATTGGTGGGGAAGGAAAGAGAGGACGTACCGTGCAAAATCCACGCGCAGCATCCCACGAAGGTGCGCAGCATCCATGCTCTGGTCCCCATGCCCCAGGTTCCTCCCCGGCTGGGAAGGCTTGGAGGGAGGCAAGAGCAGCAAGGGCAACCTCGTCCCTGCCCGAGTTCCTCAGGTGTAGTCCTGCTCCTGGGCCCTCCTATTTATAGGGATGACTAAAGGAGGCAGGTTGCAGCCGCTGTCCCCTCCCTCCCCCCTGTTCTTTCCACGTCCCTGTCACCATTCCCCTCCTGCAAAACCCTGCCCCGAGGGCCAGCGGGGGCACAGAGTGAAGCCCTGCTCTCCCGCAGGGACGGGGGCGGGAGGGCGCATGGGGAAAGGCCCCGTTCAGCAGAGATGTGCCCTGGCGTTTGCTGCATCAGTGTGGGAGCTGCCACGCAGAGAGCAACCCGCCACAGTGCCCACGGGGACACTCTGGGCTTCGAGACCAGCTACCCAGCGGGATCCTGCCCTGGTGCAAGGCAGGATTCAAGTTCCTGCTTGGCTCCCTGCTCCTTCGGGGCCTCGGGTAGGTTCGCACACCCCAAGGGGCAGGGCTGGGGACAGGCCCTGGGGCACCCATCCCTCAGCTGCCACTGGGAGCACTGGGGTCCCAGTGCGGGCAGCCAGCACAGACTTGAACACCTCAGCGCTGGGTGGCTGCAGCTGCAGGAGGGAAGCTCCACTGCAAGGTGGGACCAGTTTCCCCAGTGGTTAGAGTGGGGAAAGGCCCAGTCCTGGTGCCTCTTCCCCACTGCTGGCTCAGCTTCTGGCTCACCTCATCCCTGTTCCTCTGCATCCCTCCTTTCCCCAGCTGTAGCAATTCTGCTCCCTGCCTGCAAAGTCCTTTGAGCTCCCCAAGTGCAAAGCATTATGCAAACACCCACCATTACATGCTTTTGTAATCAATTAAACGCTTCTTAAGCAGAAATGCCCCAAGCGATGCCTGCAAAGTGTTATTAGAGGTGTTGCAACCCCAGAGCTTTGAGCACACAGTGTCCCACTGGAGCCTGCCCCTTATTAAGCGGGCAGCCGAGTCAAGGCACACCAAGGGACACATCCCAGGCAGGCAGCCTTCCCGAGGGAAATGCCAAGGGAAGCCAAGTCACGGTCGATGAGTGCCCATGGTACAAACCCACGCATTGCCCCTGGCGCGGCAGCCCAGGAGCAGGGCACACTCCATAAATCAGGACCAAGCACCGCTAGCCTGGAACGAACGCCCACCGACAGCATTGAAGCAGTGGCACGGCCGGCAGGACGACGTGGTGAGGGACTGTTTGGGCAGCTGTCACACTGGGGCTTGGGGGAGCAGAACTCTTTACTATATCTTCAGGCAGCACTGACGACCCCATATTGCTTTGGAAAACCTATGCCAAAGAGGAATATTAGCTTGTGGCAGGAGGAAGTTGTTTGAGGTGCCCGGTGCAGCAGGAGCCGCATGTGTCACTGTAAACTCTCTGCTTGGTGAAATAGCTCCATTGGCATGAAGAGCTTCCAATCTGCCTTGCTCTCCAACCTCTTGCAAGCTCATACCTGGTGCACTGGCACCAACACCAAGTGGAGCCCCTCGTGGCTGCTCCTCCAGCCAGTGCTGCCCCTCAAAAACCCTATTCCCTGGTGTTCCTTTAGCTTTGGTCAGACCTTGGAGTAAATGCATGGATGGGGTGTCGAACCAAGCTCATCCTTGTACTCCAGTCACTCCGGGAAAGCCCACAGCTCTGTGACAGCAGATTTGACCATCCTTCATCATGAGGTTAGTGTCCCATCCCCACTCTGGAAAGGGTCTTTCCGAGGTCCCTCTGTGATGCCCAAAAAGCAGGTCCCCAGCAAGCTAGTGGCTCCTGCAAGGATGGTAACTGTGGTCCAAGGCTGGCCAGGGCACCCTCCCCATGGCAGCGATGTGGTGAGACCAGGCGGAGGGAGCAGGATCTTCCCAGGTCACTCCACAGGATGTTGAGTGGCAAATGTGCATGAACCTGCCCCAAAGGACTCCACACAGGGGGGACACCAGAGACGGATAAGAAGGAGGAGATCAAGCTTGAGCTCTGTAGAAGGAGTCTGATTTCTGGGTTGGTGACAGCAGAGTCTTTTCAGACCCAAACCATCAAGGAAGGCCAACCAGGGAAAGGTTGGTTTTGGGGATGGGAGCAGGCGCTCTCGCTCAGCAGCCCAAACCTGGAGGGCAGCAAGGCAGCAGATGCCAGCACAGAGCATCCTGCTGGGCCTGAGCAGCAGCCCTGCGGGGTGCAGGAGGTGAGCAGTCACTCAATGGGTCTGCTCCGGTGTCCCGACAAGGGCATTTCGAGGAGGAGGGGGACCAGGTTATCCATCAACCCTGCCGGTTCCGGATCATTTGGTATGCCATGGCTACAGGCAGGGATGAAGGAGAGGGTGACGCTGGAAGGGCCACCTGAGTCAGAAGGGGCTGGTGATTCAGGAAGCGGCCCCTTGACACCGCTCCAGCTGCCCTGGGAGGATTTTGTCTCTGGGCACATAAGAGCCAGGAGCCCCAAGGGGGAGCAGAGCGGCTCTAGGGGACGCGGCTGCTCTGTGGGCTACAGCAAAGAGACTGAGAAACGATTTAAGGGCTGGAAAAGCCCCCGGCTGTGGGGGACCTCCCCAGCTCAGTCTGTTTAGTTCATCACAGAGCCCTGGTTACAGCCAAAGCCCATCCTCCTGGGGAGGCATGGGAGGAAGAAACCCAAAAAGACATCCGTGCCCGGACACGGAGGCCAGAGCAATCCAGAGCGGGACCGGCTGCGTGGTGCAGCTGGCAGCAGTTCAGCAGTGAAGGGCGCCAAGGGCCCCCGTAGCTCCCCTTCACCAGCAGCTCCCAGCTGGGAGCAGATGCTTGGAAGGATGCCCCTTTGCTGGGTAGTTCTGTGCTCAGGACCCCAATGGTCCCTGAAGGAGCCAGGTGTCCATGGAAAGTGAGAGGCAAGCAGCCACGGGACACAGGGGTGTCCAGCTCCAGTGGGATCGCCAGCACAGAGACCCCGGGCATCTGGCAGCGCTGGGAAGGGCTCCCCTTGCAGCCCTCTCACCATCCCTGGGTGCCCAAGGCTGGAGCATTGTCAGAGTCGCATCCCTGCTCTGCATCCCGGGCCCAGAGAGGGAAGGACCCACCAGGACAGGAGCATCTCCTGTCCTGCACTCCCTCATCACCGCAGCACTGGGAAGGGGCTGTGCCGGTCAGGGATAGTAAAGTGCCCCAGTCACCTTTTCATCTCAGCACTTCAGGACCTTTTCCTCCCTTTGTGACGTACTTTGGCTCCATTATCCCAGCGTTGGCCCCGTTCCATGTCCTGGGGTCTGAAGTTATGGATTCAGCAGCCGGAGAAATCAGCCCGGTGGGACTTGGCGTGGGAGGACTCTTGGCCTCTCTCCACAGCGTAGGCTGATCACGAGGAACATTTCCCAGCACCCCAGCAGGCATCCGGCTCGGGCATCCCTTCTAGCACCCTTTTCCCTGGCTGCCTGCACACCTCAGCCAGGTGTTCCAGGGTCTCAGGGACCAGTTGTGCCATGGTGCTGACAGCCGTAGCAAGAGCTCCAAAAAGTCAGACAAAGCCCTGGAGTAACGGGATGCAAGGGGCATCCGGGATGCGGGGCTGGCTGTGCTCTCCGCCTTTCCTGAGGGGGAGGTGGATACATCTCCAGGAACCGGATAAATTCCTGAGGAACGAGCCTTACCCTCTGCCCCATAAAGATGCAGAGGCTGACGGCAGCACATCCCCAAGGCAGCCTGCAGACAGCTCCAAGCAGTGGCCCCTTTGGCAACATGACCAGGGGGAAGAAGCATCGTCCCTGGTGATGGGCAGCCCGTGAGGAAGAGGAGGACATGGCACAGCACAGGCAGGGTCCCAAAGTGACTGCCGGAGCCAACAGAACGTGGGATGGTTTCAAAGCCCATCCTGCCTCGCTGTTGGCTTCTTTCCCAAACGGATAATTACTCAAGGGGACTGGAGTCCCTGAGTCTGGCTTCCCATCAAAACCCTCCTGCAGCCCTCTCGCCATCCCAGGTGCACCATCCCAGCTGGACTGGCACCTTCTCACCTGCCTTTGCCACCAACCTTTTCCAGGGCCTCATAGACTGTAAGCCCAAGCAAAGGCTGCACAAAGAGATCAGACAAAAATAACCCCTAAGAACAGCACAGCTATTTTGCTCATTAATTTAGTTTTCAATCTCCCCATGAGGTGACTTACTAAGGGTAATAATTGCTCCAGTTTGATTTTATCTGCCCAATTAATCAGTTAATAAATGACTTTGCTGCAGGGGGACAGACACTACAGCCATCTCCTTGGCTGGAGACTGGGAAAAAAACAAGGGGAGAACCACAGCCTGTGGGGTTTCCACGGCCCCACTGTGCACACGGCTGCACCAGCAGCAGGAGGGCTGTAATGGGCCAGAGAGCAGTGAGGCAGGGGGTGCCACAAGCCCTGGGCCTGTTCAGAGACTGGATGTTGGAGGCCGAGATCCACCCACATGGAAAGGCTTTTCCCATTCCCACCCTCACTCTATCAGATCTGCAGCCAGGCAAGTTTCCCTGGGGGCTACCAGCCCATCACCCCCAACCCAGCTCCTTGCAGTTGGGTTCTGGGTAAGAAAATCACCTACTCCGCTTGGGGGAAATTTCAGTCTCCCAGCCCATCATTTATTTCAGAGAAGGAAGCACATAAATAAAGGTCCAGCTGTGCAGGAGCTCATTCTAGATGGTGGCCACTGCTGGTGCCTAAGGAGGAATCAGATCATTTGGTTCTCAGTTGGATCCAGTTGCTTTTTCTCCACTGTACCTCTGCTGGCGAGCAAAGCCAAAAATCCAGGAAGGCAACTTGGAAAAAAAAGAAGTCATCATATTTGCATAGAAAATGTGGGATTTCTCTTTAGCCCCCTGCCTGCGTTGGTTTGAGTGCATTGCTTCATTACCAATACCACAGGCAGACCCAGGGGGAGAGGTGATGAGCTTCATTTTCACTCAGCCTCCACACTGCAGGGCTGAAGAGCATGACTGGCCCCAGGACTGTATTCAGCTGGAGAAGGGGGGCTCATTTCCTCTTCTGTTTCATTCCCAGAGCCACCCCCATACTCCATCCTGGCCCCGCTCCGGACATAAAGCAGCCCTCTGACTTCTTCCCATCTAGCAGCAGCTCTCCAAAGGTTCTCGTATTGCAGTATCTCCAGGCTCCAAAGCCTTGGAGGTCACTACTACCAACATGGAGACCTGCCACCTACCAGTGTTAACTAACCCAGGAGCAGGATCTCCAGGTTTCCTTTCTCTTATTTATCAGCCCCAGTGGTGGCTTTTATGACTCAGCCATCCCTCTGCCAATCCAGCCGTGAAAGCCCAGCCCTTGCAGGGTCTCATGGGCAGCCTGACTCTCTCCTTCCAGCCCCCTGAGAGAACCAGGGGACAGCAAACGGACACAAAAGTGGACATCGGGACTGGTACAAGGCCATAGGAGAGCTTGAGCTCTGCAGAACGGAGCAAGATGCAACGGACTACAGGACATGGCAGGGACCACCCCAGCCCAGGGGAGCAGTGAGGTGCAGGGTGTACTGCTGGTCCTTGGCAGGCAGGGATGCAGCGTTAAATCAAACTCGGGGTTCATCAGGAGCTGCATGTCTGCCTGTCTTACCCTAGAAAGGCACACCGACGTGGATTAAGGAATTGACAGAAGGTTTGCAAATTTACTTAGGTCCCTGCCCTGCAGGTCCTCAGGCTGGGAGGAGAGCGTTCAGGTCCTCCTCTTCCCTCTCCACGCCACTGTGAAGCCGGCGCACGGGAACGCAGTCTGCAGATCTCCACGGAGCTGGAGAGAGAGGACAGCCATGAAACTCTCACAGCATTTAAAAACAGCCTAGGTGGGCTCCCTGGTATCCATTTCCCGCCAGGAAAAGAATTTATTTCATTTGAAAGGGCTCAGGGTAAAACTCAATGCAAGCTACAGCCATTCTCCTTGCTCTGGCTGTGACTCCCTCCCTGCTTACCCTACCTTGGTTGGCAGATGCAAACTGGCATCTGCTCTTCAGTGCACTTCTAGAAGGTCTCACCTTGGACAAAATCAGCTCCTGAGCCATGGAGTTTTCAAGGTCCAGGGGAACAGTTAAGCGCAGTGACAGGAAGAGGTGAGATGCATCTAGGAACAGAAAATGTGGTTCTTGTTATCCTTTCCAACCCTTCAATTGCACTGTGGCAAAATCTGGAGCACTCTCCCAGGGACCAGAGCACCCTGCTTCCAGAGCAGTGTTGGTCATAAGAGACAGTCCTTGTCCCCACGTGGGATTTATATCAACATCCATACGGTACAGGGAGGCATGGAGAGATGAAATGGCTTGTCCAAGGCTATGCAGCAAAGCAGATGAGAAAGCAGAGGGAGCTAAGGGGACAGATGCCAGCTCTCCAGTCCAGAACTGACACTGAGACACACAGGCCCTTCTCTTAGACCACAGGTTGGTAATGTCATGTACCCCTACACTGGCAGGTGAATGAGCCTCCTTGTGTACAGAAAACAGGGCTGCTGTTCTCCACCTACAACACAGCTGGGAAAACACGCATTGCTCTCATTTTGTCCATCTCCACTGGCAGCAGGAGAGAGCTCAAGATGGGCATGTGGAGGGAGGGGGTATGGAAGAGGTCTCCCTTCCACCATTCAAGGCTGGCAGGTCTTTTCAGATCTGCTTTTCAGGCTGCTGCCTGCCTCGAATGTTCCCAAGGGACCAGCACACATCTCACAGGGCATCAGTGTCTCCAGACCAAGAACACAGCAAAGGCGCTCGGCTCCACAGGCCGACCTGAACACTCACATACTGGCTGCTGGAAGCCCTATGGCTACTGCAGTGCTGGGGTGATGGCAGCACCCAGGCAGCAGCAGGACACACACAGCTCTGTCAGCCCAGCTGGAGGAGGGTTGGAGCCCTAGAAGGTGAGAAGCACTTACTGGTGTTAGTTGCAGCGCTGGGGCAGACAAGAGGTGTCGCTGGCTCATCTGCGGTGGTGCTGATGGTAACCTCTGGACTTGGGGTTGAGTTAGTGACAGGGGAAGAGAGCTCCGTGGATGCGTAAGGTGAGGTTACATCAGCGGTGCCTGCAGAGATGCAAGATGCTCCTACAGTTTCTAGAGGTGTGAAAGGACTAACCAAAATAATAGGGCCTCCTCTGCTGCCAGGTCCCCGTTTCCTGGAGCGCTGGCAAGTGCATACACAGCAGGGAACTGGGCATTGTATTTTCCCACCTGCTGATGGCTTTTATTGCTATATGATCACGCAATTTTTTCTGCAGGACTTTTCGCCAGCATTTCCCCAGCAAGCTGTATCTGCCAGTGATTCTGGCATCCTACACATGGCACCAACATTCAGACTGCTGTGTACTAGCATGGGGTGCCTGATCCACTCTCTCTGGAAGGCTGTTGCATCTGAGTTGTACCAGGACTCTTCAGTGCCCAGATGCTTACAGAGAGGTGGCAAATACCCTGGGACCAGCAACAGGAGACAGGCGTGCAGATTGTCTCTGCCTCAGCCAGAGGACACAGAACACGAGGCCCAGGATGAGGTAATTGGGTACCCATCAGGAGCAGGACTGGAAATCCTTCATCTGATCCTCACACACAACCCTGAGTGTGTCTCCAGTCTCTAAGTACCCCCTCAACTGTACTCACTTGTTGCTGTGCTTGAGGCTTGAGGTGCTGTTGTGGTGTCCAACGTTGTCCTTGAGATTGAGGTGGAGCTGCCAGAGGTGGTCCCAGCTGTGGTCTCTGACTGGGTGGCAGTGGGGCTGCTCTCAGGAACCACTGTGCTGGTGACAGAGGCAGTCATGGTGCTTTCCAGCAATGTCGAGGACCCAGCTGAAGTAGCTGTCTCTTCTGTCATGATAGAAGTAGTCATGGTAGTGGGAGCTACACTACTGGTCTCCTGGAATGTCCTGTGAAATGGGGAGGTTGTGGATGGCTCTTCACTGGTGCTCCCAGCAAGTGTGGTGCTCTCCAGGGTAGTAGTAAGAAGAGAAGAGGTGGAAGGAGGCATTGTGTTTGTGTTGTCTCTGGTTGAGCCAATGCCTGGATTTGTGCTGGTCCCCATGAACGTGTGGGTTGTTGTCTCAGCATCAGTGGATGTCACAGCTGTAGTGATTGAAGGCTGGGCATCAGTAGTGCTCCTCCTTCCTGTGGTGCTAGGTGCCATCTGAACTGTGGTGGTACCAGAGGGCAAACTGGCAGAGCTGTAGGTCTCTGTGTGTGTCGCTATGGTGACACTAGATGCTGTGGGGCTGCTGCCCCAAGTGGTCGCAGTGCTCTCTGTGATGGTGTATGGGGACATACTGGACCTCTCCTCTGGGGTGGAGGATCCCACCTCAGAGCTGGAGGGAGTAGTGGTGGCTGTGCTGGTGGAGGTAGTGGTGAGCAGAAGCGCTGAGGTCTCTGAGGGTCTCGAGAAGGTTGAGAAAGTTAGGGGTGTCTTCACTGTCACATCTACGTCTGTGGTCCCTGCAGAGAGGTTGGAGAGTGAAGCATGCAAAGGCTGGTCGTGAAAGGCGGCAACCATGGCAGTGCCAGACACGGCCCAGCATCGCCACCACACTTGAGCTCCCTAAGGGACCCGGAGCCACCAAATGGCGGGAGAGGGGATTCACCACACAGTGCCAGGCATAGAGGTGCAGCACGTCACCTATAACAGCCGCTGGCTCATCTGCCTGGAAGGGTGAGCAAGTCTCCCAGGCTGACAAACCAGGAACAACCCATGGATATCTCTAGTCTTGGGGCAGAAACTCCCTGTGGCCTCCAAGATAAGTCACGTTCCACCACCTTGGACCATCCCTGGAGGAAGTTGAACAAACTCGTCCAACAGGAAGAGCAGCTGTTCAGGAACTGGTTACCACGAGACACGCTGGTATCTCATCAGGAGCTTATACAAACATCTCTGGTGCAGATATTCAGGAACTGATAACAAGAGGCATAAATAATGCGAGCGGGGAAAACCGGCCCCACTGAACTGCACAGAAGCACCAACGAAACCCCAACTTGGGAGCTCGGGGGCGAGCCGAGGGACATGCTGCAGCCCCGCGAGCCCCGCGTGCTGCTGGGGGCCGCAGGGCCGGCGCGACCCACGGCGCGTGTGCTGCCCGGACCTGCTAGGTGCCTGGGAGCTGGCGGAGGAGCCCGGCGGCTCCTCGGGAAATAAGCACCGCTGCGGCTTTGTTTGCAGTGCAAATATTCAGGCAGTGTTTGCCCTTTTCCAGGCCCATGTGAACCTGCGTGGGCTGCTGCCCGCGCAGGGCTCTTTGAGGCAGCCAAGGCAATGCCATGAGGGTAGCAAAACCCATAGAGACGAAACCCAGGGGACACGGCCAGGCTGGGAGCACCATGCAGAAGCTCCTCTGTGGTCACCCCACAGCCACGAGGGCCACCCAGTGATTTTTAGCCTTTCCAAAGAGATGAATAAAACACCCATCTGCCAGCGAGGGGGATGGTTGCGTGTGTGTGGCCGCAGGGCCTCGCTGCCCTGTCCCGTCCCGCGTGCCCCAGGGAGCGCCGGCACCGCGTGGTCCTTACCCATCACGAGCGCGGCGAGGCCGGCCAGCAGCAGCAGCAGCGGTGACGGCAGGGGGAGGCATTTTGCCCGGGGG
>NW_010579600.1:51451-79837 GCF_000705375.1 Tinamus guttatus
GGCGACCGTTGCGCTGCTCCATTCCCAATTCCCTCTCCGCATGCGCTCCCGGTGCAGGCAGGCACCCCTACCCACAGGGAGCTGGAGAGGGGGCACCTGGCAAACGGCTGCCCTGCTCAGGGACGAGCAGCAGGGAGCAGAACAGCTCTGCAGGTTTCTGAACCAACGAGTGCTGCGCAGACTGCAGAGGCCCTTCAAGCACCACCGTGCAGAGGGACAAACAGTTAAAAAAACAAACGGGCATATTAAAAAAAAATAAAACCAAATCTGGCAACTTAAAAACAACCTAAAAGAACAAACTGAGACAGAGGCTGGGGTGGGGGAAGCCCATAGAGGGCTGAAAATAAACTTTGCACATATCCCAAATGATCCCAGTTACAGGATACCTGCGCACTGGGCAAGTGCTCCTGCCGCTGTCCGGGGTGAGGTCACACGTGACCCTTGGAGGGACGCGTTCCCCAGGAGGGCAGAGCAGGAGAGTGTGGAGGAAGGGCTGTGCAGAGCTGCTGGGCACTCGCTGCCATCACGGCTCAGCTCGCTTGGGCCACGATCCCTGCCTTGCTTCACCTGCTGCGTGCTCCCGCCAGGCAAACCTATCTCGGTGGATGGCCCTGCCACACTGTCCCCACAGAGCTGACCGGCTGCTGCCTGCGTGACGCCCCCCTCTGCAGCACCCGCTGCGCTGCAAGGGGGAGAGCAGCCCCGTGCAGGCAGCACGGAGAGGCAGGACAGACACCCGGCCTTTCCTCTGCGCCTCCTCTGCCGGGAGCTGGAGTGGCAGCAATTGGTCTCTGGCGCATTGGACCCCCTGCCCACTCTCAAGGCTGATCTGAAGAAGGAAGTCGCCAAATCCACAGTCGTCCCCCAAACGCAGCCCTCCTCACCGTACGTACGCACATCAGCAGCAGGACATGGGTTGGAAGGAACTGGAGAGCTGATTCCAACTCCAGGGAGCCACGGCGAGAGCTTTTAGCATCCAGAAAGTGCTGACCCCGCTGGACACCCTGTCCAGGGAGGAGGGCATGAGGACTGGCAAACAAACCCTGCCTGGCCCAGCAGCACCCAAAGGTGAAGGGTGCGGAGAGGCACATTAGCAACTGCTTGGTAAAGGCCCCTGTTCTGCCTGCAGGACAGACAGGAGGAGCTGCCTTTCCCCAAGCAAAGGCATTGGCAGGTGTAACTGGTGCCTGGAGCAGACCAGATAACAGAAGATTCCCCCTTCCCCGACTCAGCTGCTGCACAGGGGAAGACAGATCCCTTTGAGACAGGGCTCCAGGTACCCGGCAGGCCAGCCCTCTCACTGCTCCTCCTCATTGCAGGTCCACTTGGCTCGGAGTCTGCTCTGTCTCCAGCGACGAAGGTCACAGGCACAAATAAATCCACTATCTGCTCCTCCGTTGTGACACGCTCATGTGGCTGCCACTGCTTCCTGCTGCTCCAGCTCATCCTCATAGTCCGAGACATAGGACTCCATGCTCTGCTTGGCCAGCAGCTCTCTCCGGGCTTGGAGCCGCTCACAGCGGGGGCAGTGGGAGGACTTGAAGCAGGACTTGTGGTAGCAGGCCTTGCACTCTGCAGGGGAGGGGAAGAGAGCGTGGCTGACAGCTGAGGGGTAGCCCAGTCTGGACAGACTCCCTATACCCTGCAGTGAATGCTCTAGACTGGTGCAGGAGGATATTTGAAGCAAAAGCCACGGCAGAACAAACATTAGAAGTGGGGGGCTCTGTCACGGTTCTGGAAGCAGCACATGCTTTGCTGCAGAGCTGAGCTGTTACCCTGAAGGCTGCAATTGGGACTGGCAGCACATTGCACGCTCAGGAAGGCAGCTACACACTCCACCATATCAGCAAGTCTGGCCAAACACCATTATAATGCTGATTTGCTGGTGCAGTGCAGAGAAACAGGCCGTGCACACAAGCACCTAGTCTGTCTGGATCCATCTTTGGCTCAGTGCCTCATGCTAGCACCAATGCCTTTAGAAAACAAACTGGGAGATCTCACCAGCCCAGGAGTCTGTCCCCTCCCTATTTCTCCCCCAGCATCTCACCTTCACACGTCTTGCACTTGTTGAGCTCAAAGGGGAAAATGATGTCGTCCTCATTTTGGCAGAACTCACAGATGAAGCCTTTGGCTTGGCACAGCTAGAAGGACAAAAAGTGAAGAAAAACTGGCCAGATGCTCATCTCCCTGGCAAACCAAGCAGGAAGCAGAGAGGAGCTAGACAGTGAGACATGTTGCTCTGCTCCGCCCAGCAGGACTGTCCCTCCCCAGCACTGAGCACAGCAAGGCAGAATCAGCATGTGTTGGGGGACAGTGTCAAACCAGGGGAAGAAACAATGTGCACAGGCAAGTGGCAACTTGGTGGAACAGGCAGGGGCTCTACCAATTAACTCATTTAATTCTACAGTTGTCCAGCTAATCAAAGGCATCGATTATTTATGCAGCAAAGCTTGCTGTGCTCCAAAGGGTGCCGCAGAGGATGCTGAGCTGTGTGGAAGGCAGGTCAGGAGGCCTTACCATGCACTTCTGAACGTGCAGGCTGCCCGCCTTCAGGAGCTCTGTCAAGCGAGGCACCAAGTCTCCCTTCTTCGTTGCACTGAGGTCGCTCAGGGAGTAGAGGTGCAAATCCTCTGTCAGATGTCCTGGCACTGCATCAAAGGAGTCAAGGAGGCTGCGAGGGCAGAGAAGCCAGACCTCAGAGGGAAGAGATTCCACTAATTCAGTCCCCTCTCTTCACTGCTTCTTCTTTTCCTCTCCCTCCACCCACCTCCTCACCCGCTGCTCATTCCCCCCTTCCCTGGCTGCCGCAGCACAATTGTGTCATACCACTAGACAGGGACTGAGAAGCACTTGCTTTAGAGGACGTGGCAGTAGCAGCCAGCAGCTGGGACAGAACAGTCAACATTTTAGTCTGCAGGGTCTGAGTGAGCTGAAGAGGCATAGCGAGGGCACAAACAGGGTCAGTGCTGGACACTGCCTTGTCCTGAAGCTTCAGATACTTTCTGCCCACCATCACATAACCCTGCTGGTTTCAGTGGTTTGCATTTTCTTCCATAAGGAAGAATCTGGCTTGTTGATCTCAGTTTGCAGATGGAATATTTAAGTTATGCAGTCACTGGCAGTGGGACCCTGGAATGAGCCTTTAGGAAGTGAGGGATGCCAAGGGGACCCTGAATCAGCTCTCTTCCAGGCACTGCAGCTGGTTAAGTGGGACCAAGTGCACTTTTCAGTCCCTTGAACTGGGCTTCACCAGTGCTCACAGGCCCCCTAGAACTCTAGCACTTCAACAGTGCTAGAGGCCAGAGACTGAGGTCTCAGCAGTCCCAGAGACGTTGAGATAGACTTTGAAAGACCCTCTTTACTCACAGTCTGCACAGATCCCCACTGCAAACTGCCGTACAACATACGTAGGACAGCAAAAGAGCTTAAACTTGCACCCCGGGACTCACTCTTTAGCCAGTCGGCAGGTCTTAAACATGTTCTTCATGTGAAAGAGCTGGATTCGCAGCAGCTGGGGAGGAAGAGGGGACACAAGACTGATAAACAGAGCACAGACCTTAACTAAACATGTGTGCTCCACTTCATGCTCTAGTGAGATGACTGCTGCTGCTCCTCAGCTGCAGTTTCCCAGTACAGAAATATTTACACCAGGCTAGATAAAGCAAGTACAAGTCATCCCATGCTCCAGGGAGCACACCAAGGTCCAGCTGGCACCAGACAAGTTCCTTCCCGCTCTACGTTACTGCACAGGGAGCAAGTTGCAAAAGAAAACACACACTGCAAAGGTTTTTAACCCTCAAAAATTAGAATATCTGCCTTTCCTCAGCTTCTCCAGAATGTCATTTACAATTGGAGAGGTCAGGACAGACTACTTCTACCTCTGCCACTCACTTGCTGTTTGATGCTGGACAAAGTCACTCTCTTATATCCTCCCATACTACCTGGCTCCTTTTACCAAGCTCTGAGACCTCTGAGAAAGTCCTCTGCAGAAACAGCAGTTGAGGACTCTCTAGCAAAACTAGTTCACTGCTCTGTTCACAGAGCAGTGAAAATGGCCACCCACCTCACCCAAATCCCACTACCCTTCTCAGGAACTCACGTGAAAGGGCCTTACCCACACTTGGTTGAGAGACTTCACCTTCCGGTACAGGGCAGCATTGATATCCTGCACGTTGAAGAGCGGGTCGCTCCAGATCTTGCTCAGCAGGTCCTTGGAGAAGTTGCTCACGTAATACTTGCTGAAGTCCCACTTGCGCAGGATGCGGCTAGGGATGACTGTCTGGGCATTCTCGTGGCAGCACTGGCAGAAATATTTCCCCAGGTATTCACAGTACCGCAGCCGCTTGATGTAATCTAGTCGAGCCAAAGAAGATGGAAAAAATTAGTTGAGGTGCAGGTAGCTTCTACCTAGACACGTATTGGACTTCAGTGTTGCTCAGTTTCCAGCAGACAAGACAGCCTTGCCAGTTTTTCTTCAGCTTCAGACTGGGGTCTGCATAGACTGTCTCTGGGCTTGCAACCTGCCTGTTGGACACAGGGAGTCATATTCACCTACACAGTTAGGAAAGGCAGCTGCTTCAAGGAGCTCCACAGTTGTACCCACAGCAGATGAACACTGCAACAGTACAGCTCTGTGCATGGCCAGTCAGCCAAACTTGGAGTTTTAGAGGGAACCTGTGATCCGAAGTTGTGGATACAGCCATTGGGGACCCACTAGTCTATCAGACAGTACAAAGTGTGCAAAGTCCCTTGCTTTACAGGGCTCCAATAGATGATTTTATCTTAGACAAATCAACATAAAACTCCTCAGAAGGGCAGGTCAGCTCCTCCTTGCCTCCCCCAGCCCCACAAATGCCTGGGGAAGGAGGCTCCTCTGTGGGTGGTACCTGCTGACCTACACACAGAGCCTGAGTAATTACAGTGGGTATGAGCACACCTTTTTTCCATGCCATAATCCACCCACTTTTTTCCATGCCGTAATCCACCCACCCTGTGTTTTCCAACTTATTGACTTTCCAACTATGGGATGGGGGCTGAGCACTCACCAGGATCAGTCCGGATGCCACAGCCAGCACAGCGGTAATTCTGCTTGGCCACAGCCACCTTCCTCCTGCCCAGCAATAAGAAAAGACACACAAGTCCAGCACCAATAGCAGCTGGCACCACAGCACGGGCATCGGCACATCTGGCTTTGCCAGTCAAGCATAGAAAATACTGCAGCAGAGGGGAAAAGCCCCTGTTGTGCCCCGGTGCATCACAGCCACGGCTGCGAGCGCTGGCTCTGCCTTGCAGCACCAGCAAGGCCATCAGGCTGAGAGCAGAGAGCAGTCCCACACGCAAAGCAGGAAGGAGAAAATAATCAACTCCAGGAAAGGGCAGGTGCCTGGAGAGGCTGCTGCCCAGAAGGTCCTTACGTTGGGGCTGGGTGAATGTTGAAGATGATCTGTGGCCGCGGCGGGGCCCACTCCAGGTTTCCACGCACACGAATCCTCAGCTTGTAGATGTCGGCATGTTCTCCGTCGTCTGGAGATATGGGTAGAGAGTCGGGGATGGGCAGGAGCTGGGAGAGGCAGGCAAGAGGGTCAGATCCCTGCCTGGCACCACAAGGGTAATGCAACAGGGTGGCTTAACAGGCGTTCATAAATGTAGGTCTCTGGAAAAGAGCCTGGCACCCATTTCCTGCACCTGCCCCAAAACTAGGCTGCCCCATCTGAATGGAGGGACTGCAGAAAGGATTTCCCTGGGGATCTGAGCACTCTTGCTGCAGGATAACCCAGCAGCAGAGCCCAGCTCTGATGCACTCATCTCCACAGAGGCTCTTCCTGGCATTTTCACCCCCTCCTACTCTCCAGGCAGGCCAGGGAGCTGGACAAGTCTCTACATGCTTCCCACACAAAGCTGGTTTCCCAGCTCACCAGGCTGTGGATGCTCCAGCCCTGCAGGGCATGAGCAGGTGAGGAGCAGGCTGAAGAGTTTAGCAGAGAGCTCAGCACCAAGCAGGACAGAAGACAGTGATGCTAAGTGAGGTGCCCTCAAGAGCAGGCCACTCCAGAAGGACATGAGCATGTCTTTGGTGTGGTTAGGGCCACAGGAGGGAGAGATGCAGCCTCTTCCTGCTGTGAGATGAGGCTCACAGCAGAGATGAGGCATAGCGTGTCTTGCAGTTCCATGTCAGGGCACTGCAAACAGACCAATTGGTAGTTGCATCCATCCCTCAGACAGGCACCAAAGCCAAGCTCCCTGGCACCAGAGGGGAACGTGCTTATGTTACCCATTTGGACATGGCTCAGTTGAGACTGTTAGTGCACACTGTGGTCCATGCACATTCCCTCCAGGCACACTGTACAATCCCCACATACCAGAAGGAGCTTTCTTGAAAGCTGCCTTTTCTTATACCAGCCAGGGCGCCTAAAGAACATTTTTAGAGACTGTCCCAGGCCCTGAAAACCAACAGCGAATAGCGCATCAATATGCTCCACAAGAGTGGCCAGGGAGCAGCTGCTGCAGGCTGAGCCACTGCCCCAGCTCTACCCTGCACAGAATTGCTGCCGTTCCCAGATTGCTTCCTCTGCCCTTGCAACTGCCTGGCTACCACCCACTGCACATAGCAGTGCACAGTAACTGCCACAGGCCAACACCACAACTCAGGCGCAGACAAACAGCCAGAGCAAAACCCGTCCTTCCCTTCACCTGGAAGAGCAAAGCCCTTGGGCAGTGGACATGAAGTGGGTGCAAAGCCAGGAGTTCAGAAAAGAATGATCAAATGTATTCAGTGGCTCTGGATTTCTAGAGCGCAGTGGGAGCTCTGCATTGTGTGCTTCTCCATCCGGTGTGCTTCACTGCTGTCTCCTTTCTGCCCTGGCACCTCCAGACAGTCCTGCCTGCTTCCATGGAAGTTTCTCAGCAGCTCTGACAACCTTCTGCATGTGCACGCATGCACACACACACACTCACACTTACCTTCTGGGGGGCATCGTGCTCCGGAACCAGCCATTCCAGCTCGGAGGCAGCTGGGAGCTGCATGCCTTCAAACTGCTTCAGCAGACCCATGGCCACAGCCTCTGCTGAGTTCGAATTGAGGAAGGAGTGGGATCTACACAGTGAAGGAAATGGTTAATTCCAGGTGTCTCAGAGTGATGCCAATTTCACAAACATCCTTGCTTGTTTCAAAAGCAACTTTTAGTAGTTGTTTATAAAGCACAGAGGGCATCTGTATGAGACAGAAGTAACTGCTCTTCCAGTACTAACCTACCTGAGAAGCTGCCAAGCAGAAACAAAGCTTTTCATCTCACCCAACATACAGAGCATCTCTGTATCCCAAAGGGGTATTTTCAGAGCAATAACATGACAGCTAAGCTTAAAAGGGTTTGTGATTTACTTGCCCACCATTCCCACTTCTCCATTCTGGGGCAGTGCCAGGAGAGGACTGAGCACTTAATACTTAAGCTGTTGTTGCACTGTACAGGGAATTGGGAAGCACTGGGTCACAGCACAGCAGCAAGGGCTGAAGAGGAGGCAGCTGCAAGCCAGGAGTAAGTCTGTCTGCTCCAAATCATGCCAGCTCCTCTCCTCAGGCTCTTAAATACTCGGAGGTACAGGGATCTCTCCACACCAACCCATGTCATATCTGCCTCACGCCCAAGTAGCATGCGACTTATCCTGAACATCCCAGGTGCTGCTTCCCAAATTCAAGACTAGGATGCACCTGTACTCCACTCCTAAGGTACTGTGGAGAGGGAGGGAGAGATGCCCACTCCAATGTAAAGCAGTAGCAGATGCATTTTGAAGAGCAAATTTGGGCAGGGAGGGGAACTTGGTACCAAGATGTCTCACTATGAGTCAAAGACGTACATGGATTCAGAGGACCGAAAGGACTTCCTGCTGGAGGCTGGGTTCCTCTTGATGTCTGCATCTGAATCACAAACAGGTACAAGGTGAAGACAGCAAGGCAGGGCAGGAAGATATACTCACTTCAAGCCAAAGCTTCGCTTTAAAACTCATCAAACTATTTAGAAACACGTAAACTACAGCTTCAACTTCTACCAGTGACAAGGAGCAGCAAGGAGAGGTGCAATCTAACCAGTCACCTGGTAGAGCTGCAAGGGAAGGACGTGTGGGGATGCTGTGAAAACACAGGGAACCTGGGGCTGGGGGATGAGAAGCGAGTGTTGGTACAAGTCACACACCAAGTCCCAGAGGTTACATAGCCTGAAAAAGTACACACACACACACACACACACAGAGTTGGAACGAGGAGAGCAAGAGAGCAGGGTTAGCAACAATATTTAGTATGCAGGAGATTAGCAATGGGATGCAGAATATTTCTCACTGCTTAACTGAAACCCATAAGATAAAAGCCTAGCCATGCCACAGCTCATCAACAGCCCACACAGTGAGGGGCCCTGGCTGCCTAAGCTCAGCATCAAAAGACATGTCAGGATCCATGCAGTGAACTGGCCAACAACTGCAGCAGCCAAGTGTCTGCAGAGACCATCACAGCTCTCTAGGAAGGAGGGTCCAAGTTAAGCTCTTGCAGGGTCCTTTTCTCCTCCCATCGAATGTGTCTCTGACAACCCAGGGCTGTACCACCCTTCCAGTCACATACTCCTCCTTGGTGCTGGCCTCAGGACCAGGGCACTCTCCAAGCGCTACCTTCATCACTCGTCTGTCACTCCAGCAGGTTTCTCTGTTAAACCCTGACAGGGGATTAATCTGAATGGTAGAAGAACACTGGGACAGGACACACTTTGAGCAGTACAAAGCAGAAGGAAGCAGATGGAAAGAAACCCTGTTTCACTATAAACTTCTAGAAAAAAGGGAAGAAGGGATGTGAAGGGAAAGGACTCTAGGTCAAGGAAGGAAAGAGGCCAGTGCCACAGCCCCAGCAGTTCTCCTTCTTTGCATCCATGGAAGCTCTAGGAATGAGATCTGTAGTGACCACAATTAACACAGGCACAGCCACAAGCAGCTGCTCTCCTGACCCAACTGCTCAGCATGTGGCACAGGGAAGCTCCAGGGTCATTCTGCTCATCTACCCAAAGCAGGATGGCTACCTGCACCCAACGCAGTGCCCATCCATTCCTGGTCTGGCACCAACTGCTCTCTAAGGCCCATAAGGTCGCAGTCCAGCCCCACAGAGAGAGGCAGCAAAGAGAGCAACTCCTGAGCTGTCCAGGAGAGCTCGGCTGCCTTCCAGGGCTGCCCTGGCACAAAAAGAAGTGGGACTTCCAAAAGGAGCAGAGCACCCTGCAGGTGTGAATGGCAGCAAGTACCTTCACCCAGAAAGGGAAAAAGATATGCAAAGAACCAAGATAACCTTCATAGTCCTTACAGTAAATTCCCGGCATCATGACAGTGGAGCCCAGTATGGACACTTAACCCTCCTTGTTTGACATCTGTTATTAAAATCGGGCACATGAAAGCATCCCAATGCTAAGCAATCCACATATTTCGATCACACGGATTTCTAGATGCAGAAAACGGAGAAGTCGGCAAACACAGCCTCCCAAATACGTACAACACAAGACAGACCATCTGCCATGTTCTGCTGCCTTCACCTCTGTGCAGAAAGGCACTCGCATGGTCCTAGACTATGACAAACTCAAGCAAACAGTAGAGCACACGCAGTGTGGGCCAAGTATTACAGGTGGAGCTGTGGGCAGAGACTGGCATCATCTCAGGGACAGGAAAGGGAGATGGATCTGGGCCTAGGCTCCATTGAGGCTAGCTCTGGTATCACTCCTGCCCCAGCCTCAACTGATGCTGGATGCCCAACAGGATGGATCGGCAGCACAAGCTGAGTGAAACCTGGCTGCACGTGACCCCCATGGGCAGGGCCTCCACTGGGAACAAAATGCCTGCACCGTCTGCTCTCCCTTACTCTTTCTTTCAACACTTCCTTGTGGAAGGAATCTTTCCTATGGCAAGTCTGACCAGGATGGGAATGATTGTCCATGGTTCAGACCGGAGTCAGCTCCACAAAGTCAAAGAGGGTAACTTTCCCCAAAATACCAGCTGCAACTTTGGTCCTGTGCTAGCCTCACCCGATGGATGAAAGCTGACAGCAGGGTCATTTTAAGAGCAAGGCTCCTTCCCTCCTGGCTCTCCCTGTCTTGCATATGATCAGAGAAGCCAAGATTTACAATGGGAGCTGCAGGGCAGCTCCACTCAAAGCCGTAACATTGAGGGACAGACTCTCTGGGATGGAGACCTGGTCCCAGGTCGTAAAAGGACTGTGCCCTCACCCAGCCCACAGCCCAGGCTCCTCCCCCAGCAGCTACGGAGCTGCAACGCTGCAGCATTGCTCTGCTTAACCCAGTCCCAGGCAAGGCAGGTTATCACTACAGTGGGTGTGCTTGATATATCCAGAACATTGTACAGAAAACACGTCCTGGGGATAGTGCCCACAAGAGAGTAGCTCTAGCTCCTCTCTGCTTTCCTGCAATGTATCACCCTTCTGTGGCTTTTCCTACTGTTACTTGGACAACGTTGTTCCCAGTTCCTAAACCAGGCACACCAGAGCTTACAATGAGCTGGTCTATACGTATAGAGTAGGAGATGAGCAGAAATACCCTCATCTCAGACGCCCAAACGCTGATCCAGACCTCTGCTTGGCCTGTGACACCAAAGGGGACACACTGGGAAGGGTGCATGTGCGCACGCACACACACACCTTGCACACACACGCGCGCGTGCCGCCAGGGAGCTCTGCGGGTACTACCTGAGAACAAGGAAGCCATTGACACTGAGAGGCCGTTCTTGGACATTTGAATCAGGTTAGATCCATCGTTACCATCTGTATAACACGGTGATGACAAAACAGTTCACTTCAGTGCTTTGGCCAGGCCAAAGAGAAAGGGCATAACACAAGAGCAGCACTAACATCAGAGAAGCCCAGAACTGAATTCACACACCCCTCCACAGACTTCAGAACTGAGCCCAAAATCTAGCCCTCAGGGACCGAAACAAGGGCTCTGTTGTCAGAAGTCAGAGACAGGAAGATTGAGCGTTTATAGCTGGACGCTGGACTGCACTTATTGTCATTTACAGACAGCCTGATGGAAGCATTGCTGAGAAATGAATCCACCTTGGAGGATGAAGCAGACTTTGAAGGAAAGGGACACACAGGGACTCATACAACTCTCCTGCAGGCAATAAACTTGGCTACTAAAGCTGCTAGGAGCAGAGCTCACAGCTATTACAAGTCAGGATATGATCAGCATTCATTGCTCCTACCCAAGAGGAAAAAAAAAAAGTGTTCAAAACTATGACTTCTGCCTGGGCAGAAGAGCAGGGCTCTCCCATCTCTCTCTTCTAAACCTGAGACGCCAGCTCCACAGACCTGGCAAGTGAAGCAGGAACCTCATACACACTAGCGATGCTGTGCCCTAAAGGATTATAGAAGATCCTGAAGGGAAGTCATGTCACCACACGAGGGAAACTGGTTGCTCTGCTCATGCTCAGGTTTCAGCCATCTGCTTGGAAAAAGCCACCTCGACGGCCAAGGGACATGCTCCTCTTCAGTGTGACTGACCTCAACACAATCATACCCAGGAGAAGTCTGGTTCTAGGCAAGCACCCAACACAGCCATTCCCTCTTACCTTGGATCTCATACTCTTCCACATCCTCTGCAGAGCCTGAGTCAGACAGTCGCATGGAGCCATGGGAGCTGAACTGGGACTCGCTGTCCGTTGCCACAAGGCCTGGGAGACAAAAGAAACCCAACACAGCGAGGCCATCAGTGGGAGCAGTCTGAAGGGGTCACTGCCAGCTAGGGGAGAAGCTGACACCCAGACAGGCCCAGGGCAAGGAGGGACAGCTGTTAAGCGTGGAAAATATTATGGGTTCCTGGTGAAAAGGCATCCCACAACTCAACGCCAGCGTGGCACAAGTGTTACTAGTGTATAGTACCAGTCCTATTAAGGTCTTCCAGAGTTTTGCAAATCTCTGCAGCACCCTGATAAAAATATGATTGTTTCCCATGAACAGACAGGAAGACAGGCTACTGTAAGGACAGGCAATGGGTAGAAAACCCACATCCCACCATTTCATGCCCCTAAAAGACATCACCCACTGTCTGAACCCATCTGGCAGGTAGGGAAGAGGTGCTTGGTGCGGATCTGCTGGCGCCGGATGCGAATCTTTTGTTTAAGTTCCTGGATCTCCTTGTCACTGTCTTCTTCCTCCTCTTCCAGCTGCCGGCTCATCATGTTGCATTTCATCAGCTCAATGGCAGCAATCAGTGACTCTGAGATACTGAAGTGGGCATTCTCCTGCGAGGAAAAAGCAAAAGCTTTTGCTTTTCAGGATTGCATCACAGGAAATCTGGGGACTTTGGGGAGAACATTGTTCTGACATCTGCGGCAGGAAAGAGCTGAATATTCCTTGACGGAGGTAAAAGTACCTTGATCCATGCTGACCATATGAAACCTGACTCTCCTATGAGGACCTAGAAACTCAAGCTCTCCTAGCCACCAGAATTCTTGTAAAACACAGAGTAACCTACAAAAAACCATGTGCAACACGTTCACTCTGCAGGAGTCCTTAAAGAGCCATGACATCTTGCAAAGCTGCCATGTGTAAGCTACATAGGCTGATACCGACTGCCAGACACCAATGAGCAACTCTGACCATAGATTCAAAACAGAAGCCCTCTGAATAGTTCTAAGGCAGGAGAAACTGTAGGATTTTCTTCCCAAGGGAGGGAAAAATTGCAAATATACTTTCTCCCATTCACACTTGCTTCTGCTGCATTCCTCACCTTCTCCAGGTCTGCACAGCTGCCAAAGTCCTGTTCAGAGAGATAGCTGATGAGGGACTGCCCTTCTGAAGGTCTTCTGAACATCCCTTCCCCTGAACTCAGGTACTGGCCAGAGTCTAAAAAACAAAAGACAAGCCTATGAGGGAGGGACTTGGAAATCCACTGCTGAAAGCACCGGGAAACACCCCACACTCTGCACTGAGACACCATCAGGCCCACACAGCCGACAGCTAGTCCATCCCGCTGTAAGAACAGAGCAGACTGATCTGTGTTCCATCCACCCTAGTGTCTAACGGGAACCAACATGAAGCTCTTCAGATGACAACACAAAAAATCACACAGCTGGCACCCTCACATCACCGGAGCACAAGGACTCCTTGATCTCACAAGGTCCAAGGTACCATCCAATTCAAAGGACTCAGCAGAGAAAAATCCTGGAACAACTTCATCAGTTTAAGCACTGCTGGGCCCACAAGGCTACTGCAAAGCCTCCATCTCCAGTATCTCCTGTCTCCAGCATTTGGGAGTATCCAAATACTAGCATATTTGGAGGTCTTCATTAAGTACAGGGCCACACACACCTTTTGGCTGCTTTCTCCACACAAACAAGCTCTGCCAGACCCAGCTAGCTCACCACAAAGCCACCTCCTGTCTGCCTGTATGCCCCAAGCAGGTGTCAGAAGCTGAAGAAGCTGCTGTACATGGAAGAGTCTTGTCACAAGCCAAGGTCCCCCCTGGGGCTCACGGTACTCACCATACTCCATGTAGAGAGAACTGGGTGTGCTCACTTCACTGCTCTGGGCGGAACCGGAGACGGGCCCCCTTCTTCCGCCTGTGTCACCATGGGACTCTGTAAGGGATGACAACACCACAGGCACATCAGTATCCAAGAGGCAACTGTCCCAACCCAGAGTACCATGTGAAATGGAACGAGCTCATCATCACAGGGGCACACACGAATGGATGGAAATCAGCGGGGGAAATTGTCCACTTGGCTGGTGCCAGACATGAAATGGAGCAGGGCACCAGCCCATATGCAAACCCATAAGGAAGATAAAACTAAACGGGCATTTAAGGCAGGTAAAAAGCAAGCTGATGGCAAAGGGTCACTACTAAACTGCTGTGCAGTGCCCAAGGGCAGCTTCTCCTGAGAAGAGGAGAGAAGGGGAAAGAAGGAGAGAAACTCATGAGAGCCACAGATGTGTTGCATCCATAGCCACCCTCTCTTTAATCCCTAGCAGAATCAGGGAATGCAGCTGCCTCTAGCAAGTGCCCTTACCAGCCTCCTCTTCTGCCTTTGAGAGCATCTTCAAGGGCAACCCACAGAGCAAGGAGTCAGGATACAAAGGGAAACCTGAGCAGCCAAGGGATGTGTGGAGCTCCCAGCCCTGGAGAGCAGCCTGGACAAAGGCGGCAGGAGGCAGCTGAAGGACACGCTGATGCTCAGCTAGAAAAGGCAGGTTCACTGCACACAAACCTCACTAACACAACGTGTGTGCACTGAAGGGCTCAAGGTGAGCTGCACACGCTGCTGCCAGGCCCAGCTCCTGTGCTGGTCACTGCCAGGCTGAGCCGGTAGCAACTGCCACGAGCCAGCGCAGTCCCAGATAAACCCCCACGGCTGCTCCAGGGAGAGCAGCGCCCCTGGAGAACACCCGGACGGAGCGACTCAAGGGCTGCTACCACACAGGACCACTCAGACAGCTAGGGGCGAAGGAGACTGAAAATACCCTGGAAAGAACAGGGAGGGGAAGGGGAATGGGAATGGGAACAGGAACAACAGAAGGGCAAACACTGTCCTTTGCACCTCCTACCCCTCTTCGCCCCCATCTTCATGCCATACCCCTGAGAGGCTCCAGAGGCCAGTGACACCGGCTGCTCCCTGCTGAGGCCACAAGAAGCAGCTGCCAGGACCTGGCCTGGGACCAGGGCACCCCACACCCTGGCCACAGGACAGCAGCCACGCGTGAGACCTGGGTGAGAGGCTCTCAGTTAATTGCTGCAGCCTAGCGGGCTTCATGTGAACAAGGTCGCCCAAAGCCACATCAGCCCTAACAAAAGACTGAAAAAAAGAAAATGACCCTTTTTTGAGACTTTATTCCCTACGTGAGAGATGGAACCTCTCCTGGTTGCTAAAGAAATGGGGAGTGGAAGAGAGGTTAAGGGGAGGCAACACTTCATAACATCATGCAGGAGAGCCAGACACCATTCCTGGTGTGAGGTCCTCAGTCAGGTAGCATGCATTAACTTAAGGAATCCTTCAAAGCATCATTTGGGACTCAGGAAAGAAACTGTGTTTGTTTTTCTAAATGGACACCAATGGGTTAATGGAAATCCTGAATTTAATGCAGTGATCACTGATGAAGGGCTGTTACACTGGCTCCCAAACCTGCCACTGGATCTTCTATTATAATGGTGATATCCCTGAGGCCTCCTGGACACACAGGAGGAGGAGGGCAGCATTAAGGGAGAGAAAACAGAGATAGATTGGTTACCACTCAGCAAGGATCTGCCATTCGCACTTGAAAGCGGCACCAGCAGGGCAAACCTCAATGAACTGGTTGCCCCTTCACAACCCACTCCTCCCGCCATCTGTTTACCCACTCAGGAGCATAAGCAGACCCAGCAAATTACCAGTAAGGCGGATGTCAAGAGGCCCAAGCCCCAGCCCCATGCCCTGCCGCGGCCCCAGGCGGGCAAGGCCGGTGGGAAGGCAGGAGAGCTGGCGTCACAGCATCACTGCCATTCCCCAGGCCTCCGGGGAAGGCCACAGGGCAGCCAACACCAGTAACGGATGGGCACAAGGAATTCTATTCTGGGAACAAGAGGTCAGTCCGCCTCCCAGCACACAGCAGGCAAGGTTACAGCAAAGACCCCATTTCCCACCTGCCTGCCCACACGTCCCCTAACTCATCTGTGCTGCATAGTGCCAAACAGCAGCCAGTACCAGCCTCTCGGTAATGGCACTCCTGACAGGCCACATCTCACCTCTGTGCCCGCACCCCAAAGCCAACCCCATGCCCAGAAAAGCAGCCCCCTTACCGTGTAACTTCCCCGAAGCCACATTGGTATCAGAATGCGAGCGCACGTGGCTCTTTTTCAGGATGCCCTGTGGGACTGATGTCTGTCCCTCCGAGAAGCTGGAGCGGCGTAAGAGGCTCATGCCCCTGCTTGCACCTCCACCACTCGCCCCCTGCTCTCCCAAGGAGGAGACCGAGTCCAGCTTCTGGGAGCTGCTGGAGGAGAACAGGTTGGAGCTGCTGCTCTTGGTGCTGTTGCTGCTGGCGCTGCTGCAGGCCCGGCCCCGGCGCCCCAAGTTTCCAATGGCCAAGTATTCCGGCCCATCATTAGCATCGCTCTGCGGATCGTCCTGGCTTCCCATTGAAGTGTCTTCGCTCTGGCTGGTGGTGCTGGAACTCATCTCGCTGGCTGGAGAGAAGGGGTCTTTGGGTGAGGGAATGTGGCAGCGGGTGACAGAGCTGGCCTGCTCCAGAGGGGTCCTGCAAACACTGAAGGAGGAGGACCTGGTGGACAGGCAGTGTTCCTGAGGCTGGCTGGTGCCACAGAAGACAGAGGAGCTTGCTGGTCTCCTGTCTGGACAGAGGCAGGAACAAGGGGTCACATACCTTGGCACAAGCGGGGCGCTCTATGGCAACAAGCACATGGCTTCAAGCCAGCGTGCCCGGTCCCCACCGGCAAAGGCAAGGAGTGTCCATACTAAAACAGGCAGAGATCTCCCCGCACCAGTACAGCACAACAAAACTAACAGCAGAGAAAAGGCCAGGTCTTGTCCTAGCTGCAGCTCCATTTCCAAAGCAGCAGCCCAGAAGGCCCCAGCACACACGTGCTACTTCTGCTTTGTGCAGAAGCTCAGGAAGCTCACAGCATGCACAGGGATCGCTCACCCCGCTATGCTACTGCCGGCTGCACAGAGGGGGTTTATACCACACTTTTCAGAAGCTTGAGCAAGCTGCAAACACGTGCCCCTTAGAGCTGTATTTTGACATTTGAAAGATGATCCAGAGCAAACTGTGGACTCTCAGAAGAGATGCTGAATGGGCAAGGGGCCTATTCTGAGCTCCCCAGCCCACTCTTGTTACCTGAAAGGCTGCAAGAGGCTGGGTGGTGCAGACTAGAGAAGGAGCCCAAGCAACGCTGCTGCGTGCAGTCTGCGGCTGGTATCTGCAGGAATCCAGGGGAAGCAGTCAGGCTCCGGCTCTTTGTCACTGGAGACAGACCTTCGCCCTTCCTGGTAAACTGAACAGAGGGGGCATCATCAATACACCAGCATCTACAGGGCTACACATCAACAGAGCAGCTATGGAGACAGAAAGGAATTGACCTGCAGTGCCCCGTGTGAGCACCTGGTTACCAGCCAGTGAAGACAGCTGCAGCTCTGGGGCCCAGAGGGAAGCAGCTAAGTCTGTAGGGTGGGGAGAAAAAATACCATGGCATAGAAGGGACACGGCTCTCTATTCACAGCTAAGCAGCAGGCTCCCGTCTGGAAATTACCAGGCTCTCAGTGCAATGATCCAGGCAGCCTAGTGCCCCAGGCAGACGGCTCTCATGTCCTTCAGCGTCGCGGTCACCCGTCTCTCTTGTCCCAGCAGAGGGACCTGACGCGCACACAGATGGCAGTGACGTGCCGGCCAGCTGAAAGAACACAGCCCCAATGTAATGAAACATTGTCAGTGTCTCTCCTCCGGGGAGCTCTCTGCAAAGAAAGCAGCCACTGCTGCCCTCCTCTGGAGGGGCGATGGCTGGCACAGGGTTGCCCCAGGAGTCAGTGGTGGCACCACAGCTGTGAACCCCGGTGTTCTAGGCCTTGGGTACTTGCACTTTCCCCTTGAGAACAGCTGTCCCTCAGCACCAGGGAGCTATGTTTGCTAGTCTTTAGGCCTGAGGCTTCAGGGGACAATTTTAAAGGTGTTTCTTACACAGAATGGGTTCCTGCTACCAGGTCCTGACACTCAAAGCATAGAAACCAGCCAGAAATGAGGTGCCTCAATATGGACTCCAATTAGCCATCTCCCCCAACCCTGACAAGCTCATATGGACAGTGCAGGGAAAAGTTCATCACTTCCTTCTCTCTTCGAGCTCCTTTCGCTACTTGTGAGTCCAGGCCCTTGTCCAAGGGCTCTGTGTGCTCTGAATGAGACATTGTATGAGCAGTCACAGCTGGACAGGGTTCTGGGTTGAGCCAGAGGCACAAAGCCGGGGCCTCAACTCACCATGGACGTGTCGATCTGAGCCAGGAGCCTGGGGTTGTTCTGTTCCACAGCCTCCAGGCACTGCAGCATGGCCGTGACGTGGGAGTCACTGAGCAGGAAGGCAGTGTCTGCAGAGAGGAGAGTGCTGCTCAGTGCACAAAGGGTTGAGAAATGGGAGTGCTGGACCAGGCCCTAAATCTCCAGTCTAGGAGGTAAAAGAGTCTCCTAGATCCAGCATAAACCTTAGCTGAAAGGCTCCCTTTCCAAATTACTATATTCTGGGCTAAGGTTTTTGTTTTGATTAAAAAGGGACTGCTGAAAAACTTCTCTCCACATTACTCAAAAGCACAGGATTAAAGATCCTGTCCCCTATCAACACAGAAGTTTATCCTTGATACCAACTTTTTGACAAAATTTCAAGCTTTCAAAAAGTTATTAACATGCATAGAGTTGCATAAAGTTTTTCCTTCAATTTTTATTTACAAAGTAGAAATACAGCTCCACTTCCATATGCCATCTAAGGTCAGAGCTTGATGCTCTGTGCCTTCCCACAGACTCAAACTCTCATTCAGACAGTAAAGGAAGACCCAGAAAAAAATACCTAATCTCTGGTAGAAGGGAAAGGCCCAGCTAGATGTTTTCATAAGAACAGGAAAAAGGCCCATCTCTGTTTACCTGCGTAGAACTTCCTTATGTACTGCCTGTTGCCCAGGAGGGGTTTGAGCTGTGCTGAGAGGCAGTGGAACTGCAGGCTGTGTTGTAGCCACAGCTTCGCAACAGCTTGGTCGCTTAGGCCGTCAGTGTTGGGCTGCCCGTTCTCATGCAGGCTGAGGAACTGCAAACAAACACCACACGGCAGTCAGGGCATGCAGAGACTAGCAGAGGAGCAGAGATTATTCCACCCTTACAGCTCACACGCCAGCCGGTGCAGGGGGAACTCAGTCACATCCTAACAGCTTCCCAGCTACTGGTAAAAGCACGACAGGGAGACAAGAGCACTGGAGAACAACAACACTTCAAAGGTCAACCAGCACCAGCGACCAAAGTTCTCCTCCCTAGAGCCACAAGCACTACGTATTTCTCCTACATGCTTTCCCACCCATATGTCACAGCCCTGACCTCACAAGACCCCACGCTCCCCAAAGCAAATGCTTTTCTGAGGGGACGATCATCATCTTGCTGACACATTAACTGAGGAACATCACAGCTAATAGCCTGGGCTGCTGCAGCTTGAGTTGGAGAGTGGGACTGTGCTGCTGAGGGCAGTCACAGCTCATGCCCTCCTGAGCTGGCCTTGGGCACGGGCCCAGGAGCAGCTTGCACATACAGACCAGCAGTGCTCAGCCCTTCACACTCCTCCTCGCTGCTCCCCGGAGCAGACTGCAGCGGCGCCCACGGGCCCTGCTCACACTTCTGTGTCTGTGCCCAGAGCGAGGGATCTGCACTGGGGTGTCTGTGAGGGCACAGGGGCCGAGAAATGAGAGCATCCCCTGTGTCAGGACAGGGCACAAGCCAGGAATAGAAGAACCAAATGAACAGTCAGGCCAGGACACCTTTAGAGATTTGTACAGCCGCATAAATCACCCGTTAGCAGAGAAGCATCATTTGTCCTGGTTCCCTTGGTGACGCCTTTTGTACCAACCTTGTGGAGTTGGAGACTGGCCTGTGAGAAATAAGTAGCCGATTGTCTCGGCATAAACCATGGCAAGTTCCTGGGATGTGGCTTGTCACAAACTCAAGGCTGCCCTGCTTGGTTCAGCCCCATACATATGGGGCTGGGGAGCCATCCCCTCCCTATCAGCTCCACTGTCTGCCACAAGCCAACAATGAAGACAAAACTGATTCACCAGGGAGGCTCACACTCCAGCCCCCACTTCCTTCCCTGCTGGGTACACAGGGCCACCCCACCAGAACTCACCTTTTCCACGTGATGAGCTGAGTTGGGACTCAGCCAGCGAATGTCCTTCACAAACTGCCAGTAATCTTGTCTGCAGCACACCTGCCCAGAAAAGGCACAGTTAGACTCCACCAAAGTCCCCCTGCAACGCCGACTGGGTGCAGCAAGTTCACAGCAGCGAATGTGGGCATCAGACACCTCCAGCAGAGCTGCCACATGAGATTTAACAGGCACCAGGAGGGAAGAAGTAATTAAATCCTTCTGAGCAGAAGCAATACGACAGAGCTGGCCATCTAGGACAAGGCATTCAACCGACAACCTGCCAGGACTGATCATACAGTCCACAGTCTGCCCCCAACAGCCTCTTGCCTAAAGGTTTTGGGAAGAAGAACTGTTCTGATGGCAACACCCACCTCTGGCTTGTCCTGAGACCTTTTTATATCCAAAGAGGAAGCAGACATTTGACAGAGTAGGTGAGATCACTGGTAGAGGAGAAACAACTGGAAGGATATACAGAGCCCAAGCAAAGACTGGGCAACCTCAGCCTAGGGCTGCCAGTCCTGAAGCCTGATCCAGGGCATTCACCTTTCCTAACACAGAAGACCTACAGACTTGCTCAGTAAGGCCTGACCACCCTTCTCCCTGGACAAGGGAGTTGTGTAACACAGGGTTCATCATACCATCCTTGCTGCCATGAGGCTGCTACAAGGAAGAACAGGTCTCTGAATTGAAGTTGCCCTCCCTAGTCCCTGGCCCTCAGCAGCAGCTAAAAGGCAGATAAAAGACTAGCCCCATTTTACCATGAGCCTCTAACCCTAACCCTAGCAAGATGGGAAAACAGGCCCATAGAAAACAGACCAAAAAGGAACAACAGTGCTGCACAAGAGAGGAAAAATAATGAGAGTAAAAGAAAGTTATACTGACACATAAGGGGACAGAGATCGAGTAAAGAAACACTGGCCTGATGTAGATAAGTCATTTACTGTTCTTGCCACGCTGACCCACCCGTTGTGCATTCAGCTCCACAAGCAAAGCCATAACAAGACAGCAGATCCTGAAGCTTATTTTAATCCCACCAAGCAAGATCTCAGTCCATCACACAATGGAGACAGGATATATCTTCAGGCAGGGATGTGACATGGTACTGAAAAGTCCCAACCCCTGCTGTGGTGCAGTGAAGACCCTAAAGACCCGCAATGCCAACTGTAGCTCATCCTGTATCCTGGAGTAGGGCCAAGACCACTACTGCTGAGCAGAAAAGAACACACAGGCAGAAGGGACCACTCCTCAGATGCTACCTGCTGAGTCCTCAGACACAAATCAGAAAACTGTGCCCAAATCCTCCCAATCATTCCATGAGTTGCTGCATCCCTCTTTGCTTATTGTATTTGAAGGTGTGCCAAGTCCAAAGTTGACTGAGTTCCCATTATCACCGTTCCTCTTCCTGCTAGAGCAAGACCTGGAGGAGAGACCCAACGACTCAGCACTGCACAGGGCCAAACTTCAGCAAGGGGCACAAAGGGCAACATGGAAACACATCCGGGACGCTGCTGTCTTCTAATACTGCAAACCACCACCAAGGACACCAGTAGGGCTGAGTGCTGCAGATAAGAAACATGATACAACAGGCTCTAACATTGCATTTCTCTTAGCTCTTTGTTGTTGTTTGCCTCACCTTTACTGAGACAATGAGTTACTTCTTTTCAGTTACTCTTCCAGTTAAAGAGGAACTGCAGAAGAGTTGTTATTTGCCTCATCACTTTATCATGTAAAAACACAGCCTCAAAATGTTTCTCTCAGCCAAAATGCTGTTTTTCTCCTCCATTTTTATTTCCTCTTTCACAAATGCCCGACAAATAGGTTCTGTTTTGTGGTTTCTTTCTTTTTTTTTTTTTTTGAGCCTTTTAAGGGTAGAGAATTAGAATGGAAATTTTGGCTTTTTACATTCAGTTGTTTTTTGTTTTTTTGACAAAGAAATAAAATTCACTCAAAAGTTAAAAATCTCTCACCTGGTTCTGTTAACATGTACATATGGAATTTTTTGTCTTTATTGTTTTTATGCCTGGTTGTAAAAACAAAGTTGATATAAAAAAAAAAGATAAATAAAAGGAAGTGGTTAGCTGAAACAAATAGAAAAAAATCTGCTAGGGAACTTTATATTTTTATTAGCCTCCCTTTGCAGCTATTTTAGATCCAGTCGTCTGTAGTATCACACATCCCTAAGCACTAGAGACATTTCTAACTAAAAGAACTGCCTTTACATAACAACAAAAGCATCAAGAAAGGCAGCATGCTGTCTACTCTTCTAAATTTTCTAAAGCTCTCGCATGAAAAACAACCACTACACAGACAAGGATAAATTATTCTAGACTGTCAGAAAAGATCAGTGCACACCTTGCATTTGAGAGGTAACTTCTTTCTCTGCTTCTCTGCTTACCTCCCCTAATACAGCATTACCCCCTCTAATGCAGCATTATATAGATGCAATTTTGCCACACCTGGACCCCAGCCAGCCCTGTGCAAACCTCTCTGGGTTTCTCTACCCTGCTCATTTGGCTGCACAGCTGGCTGAGGGTAAGCTCACCCCAAAGCAGGCCCTGCAGGCTTGCTTTACCTTTCCACTGTGGAATAACTGTGGTGGAAGGAGCAAGCTGAAGAGGAGATCTTCATGCCTCTGCACACAAACACTCTCCAGAGTGGAAAAGAAAAATGCTGCCAGGCACTCATGGAGGAGGGAATGGCTGGATGAGCAACTGCAAGGAATGACGAGAGCATGGAAAGACATCCCATTGATGCTGACTGTAGACTGGGCTGTCGGCCACAATTATTAACAAGGCTAATCAGAAACAGTAAAGATATGAGGATTCTCTTGCCAGACCTCACTGGGGAGTTGTCCAAGTACTCATGATATGAGGCTGACTCACTGTGAATTCAGCTTTATCATTTTGCTGCAGGCTGCAGCAGTAAGAAAGAAGACAGGGGCAGGTCTCTCACCACAGAGGACACAGGTACTTGGAAAAAATATGTTGAAGTATTTGTGACTGAAAAAACACATACACAGGTCCTTCCTAAAACTGCAGTGCTTGCAAGGCAAGCTCATTTCCTGCTCTAATTTTTTCCCACACTGATAGAAGCATTGTACTCAATCTATACTATAGGCATAAAAAAAAAAATCTGCAAGCAGATACGTCCACCTGAGCCACTCAGGGACTGACACCAAAGCTGCTCAGACAGACAGCAGCGTTGGCAGGACAGAGACCTACCTTGTCGTGGATGAGCCCATGGTAGAGGATGCTGTGCATGTCTCTGCAGAGCCGTTCCAAGCCGCCATACTTAGACCAGACATTTGGGTTGCTGGTGGACACCAGTCCTTCCACCGTGGTCTTCAGGTTTCCTAGCAGTTTCCAGTGCTCTTTCCTGCAGAGGAAAATGGCAAGTTCCCTAATGAGCATCAGATGGCTGAACAGCAGCTGCAGAGCAGGACAGTGGTAACATGTCCTCTCCAGGATGTCTTTGGTCAGACAGAAACCTTTGATAACCCAGAGGACAGCAAGGCTAAGGCAGGAAGCCTTACACCTCCCTCTGTTCTAGCCCTGTAGTCTTCCTCCCATAGCCAGTGGACCAGGAGCACTGGCTGGTACCTGCTGCCAACATGGTCTCAGGTGACTGCGCATGGAATGAAGGTGTTTGCAACTCACTCTTTGTTTAGTATTGGCCAGCAAAGATTGAGGGCCTCTTTTCCCACCAGCATCTTGCCTGCTTTACTCACACACTCTATTAGAAACTATTAAAAGTAGGAGCACTTCAGCTGAGATGCACAGCAGCCACAGGGCAACACACACACCAACACACAGTGCACCAGCAGATACACGAACAGCCCAGGCTACATCCACTGCGGGGCAATCTGCTACGCATCAAGCACTTGAGCACTTTCAGCATGAAGAATGCTCCATTCCCCATAGGGGAAGTCTGCGAACGGGTCATGGGCAAGCAAGCATTTTAGCTAGCCAATTCAAGGATCTGGGGACAAGACACGCTGTCCCCAGACAACATAGAACACAGGCACATGGACAGCCATGGGGCTGCTCTCTGTCCCCTGAGCTGCTGCAGATAAAAGCAGCCGTTCTTACAAAAAGCCAATTACATTCTTGACGGAGATTAACAACCTGCAAATGGCAGGTGTAGTCAAGAACTTGCACAGCACTTCTCATCATCATCTCCCTCTGCTGCCCTGTGTACAGCAAAAAATTAATTACCTTAACACCATAAAGAGGGAGTGACAGTACTGAAAGGTAGAGTGATTTGCCTATGCAACAGCAACTCTGGGGAAGGAAACCTTGGAGGATTCAGGTCTGGACCTTCCCACTGAAGCTGTCTGACAGTGTAGCAGGAGAAATACCAGCTGTCAGAAAGATGTATTCAGATAGGAGCAACTCTTTCAGAAGCAACAGGAATGTCACAAGGTATGTTTGGGTGTGTAAATGCCCCCAAAAATGTGCTTCTGCATTTTTTTTTCTTTTTTTAACAAAAGCATTCGAGGTGACCTCTTAGAATGAAAGTCTGATGTTTAAACTGACGAGCAACAAGCACAGGGTCTGGTAATTCCTCTCACCAAAGGCAACATCCTGAGGCTTTTTTCCACTCGTGCCGTGGCTGCACAAAGCAGGAGCTGGGGCCCCTGGTCAGAGAGCATCTGCTATCAGTGAACAGTTTCATTTCATCAGCTTCTTCCCAAGCTATTTCTAACACTCAGACGTAAGTAATGCAAGTGAAAGCCCCATCACACTGTTAATAGTACAAGCCAGTGAGTCAGGGAAACTCCCTCCTTGTTATTTTATGCTATAAAAAGCAAGTGATGCTCACAGTAACGCATGGCTGGTACACACTGGGTGACAGTGGGGCCCCGAGACCTTCCTAAATGACCTATCTTGTTAAAGAAGGAATTGAGGGTCTCCACAGATAGTGAAAAATTGCAGTCCAGCAGACCAGAGTCACAGCTCGCTCTTAACACTGACACACAAATATCAACTAACTAATCCTTTTAAAATAACCTAAAATGTTAAGATATTGCCTCTATCACTGACCTCAAATGCACACAGGACACAATCAGTGCAATAAAAGCATATCTCTGTTGAGATGATTCAGAAGCTACGGAAGGTAAATTATATCCCTGAATCAACAGCAAGAATCCCATAGGACTGAACTTGTTGACCCAAAGGATTCAAAAGCAATTCACAAGTTGGATGCACAGGACTCTGCTGATGCCCAGAACGCAGCTGTTTCTAGGGTGCTTCAGCAGGTGCTCACAGCAGTACTGAGAAGTCCAGTTGTTTTTACCGAATAAAGAGATTTCTTCTTTGCAGTTCTAAAAAAAGCTTAACCCAGCCTGATAAAGAGGGAAGAACAAGCAAAATCACATCACAGAAAAAGTCCAGGAAAATTTTAACCTCTGAAGCAAATCATGCTACTTCCAGGAAGGGAAAAGCGAGCAGCAGACCCAGGACAGGTCATGCTGCATGAGCAGAGTTAATGCTACAGGAATCACATCTGCTTCTTCTTTTGTGTTTTAACATAGCCTGGTTTTCCCCACCAAGACGAGCTGAGAGCGTTTGCACAGCTCCCTGCTGCGCCCGCTCTGGTTCTGCAATTCGTGCACAGCAGCTGCTGCCAGGGTAACCGGTGCCTCTTCCCAAACGCTGAACTGGGGTGAAAGACGACTTGGCAGGAAGGATGGTTCGCTCTGCTCTGCACCTGAATTGCAGCTGAATTTCCAGGGTTGCATTCAGAAGAGCTCAGTTCTAGCTGGGGATGTAGGTCAGGCAAGAATCTGGATGTGATCTGACTTCAGAGGAGACACTGACAACACCACAACCTAGATACCAGCAAGAGTATTTATTTCCTTGAGAAAACAATGTGCTGGGTGTGCCTGCACAAAATACGGTTATTATCTGATGGATTAAGGTACACTCCTTCACACAGCAAAAAAGAAAATTCCATCCTCAAAGAAGGATCGAGTTCTGAGCTTCAACAGATCTTGATTCATTTATTGGAAAACAAACAAACAAAGACCAGATCATTATTTCAGAGCTGCCCATAAAATCTGAAACATGGGGATATCAGTGAGACCTCAAACTCACTTCTCTCTCTGTAAAGATGCTCTCTGACTCGGCCTCCAATTTTAACCACCAGCTCCGTCCAGCCAGCCTGGGAGCTCCCTGCTTTCCGCTACAAACTCTATCTCCAGCTAGAGCCACATCAGCTCGCTGCCAGGAATTGTTCCAGGGATAATTGAAGCTTCTACAGTGCAGTAATACAGGCAGAATCCAACCTTGAAGTTAGAAATTGCTTGATGCCACTGCTGAGAGGATGATGACGCAAGTCTCAGAAAAATCCTACTGCTTTCCCAGAGCTTTGCCGCTCCCTCCATGCCAGCATGAGCACAAATTTCTTTTGGACCAAGTCAGCAAAGGTGACTCACAGCAGATGCAGGAAGCCACGCTGCTGAGTCAGGTGAATGTCTTCATTTAAAAATAGCCCCTCAGTTACACCCAAAATACGATCACATATATAGTGAGGAATCAAAAACTGTAAGCTTATCTTTCCTATGAAGGACATATGTACTCATACACATGGCAGGAAAAATCTAACAACTATGTGTTTGCTTGAACACCCTTCTCTACCTGCAGGAACCACTTGATCCTTCTTAGCACATTAAAGAGATTGGGCTGAGGTTACTGGGGTCATTTGTGGAGGGGCTTCTGTGAGGTTTCCCAGGGATGTCCCTGTGCTGCCGGTTGCTCCGCAGGTTTCAAAGGTGACTGGGAGGTGGCTGCATTGCACAGGGTGCACTGGATGTCCCTGTGCTCCGCTCCTCGCACGGCACACGGGCTCGGCGCTGCTGGAAAGGGGAATTAAAAGAAACGGAGATTTTGTGCGATTCATCCAGAGCAGCAGGGAGCTGCCCACAAAGCAAAGGGGCCCTTCGGCGCAGCGCAAGCAGACGATCAGCACCAGAGTACCCTGGGCCGCTCTCTGCCAGTCCACACAAGGCTTCCCTGGGACACACCAGCACGAAAATCCCGTTTCCAGAGCCCCACAGCCCGCACGAGCCCGGCTGCACTGAGCCGGTGCACACAGGCCAGCAGGGCCCAGGCAGCCCCGGCAGCGCGCAGGGCCGCAGCGTCGCCGCGCTCCGTCCCGCTTCCCGCAGGACATGCCCCACGCACCGCTCCAGACTGTGGTTTTCACTTGGCTTGTGAATGCAGAGGTCATGGGCACAACGGATGGGACAAACTTTGAGCAAATGGCACCTGTGAACTGCGGACCTGCCGCAACCCAGGGACATCCTGCTGCAAGCAGCTGGTCCAGGCAGTGACATGCAGGGCAGGTCCCGGCTACACCCGCGTTTCAGACTTGTCACCGAGGAGGAGAGATAGCAAAAGCAGACACAAGATCGTCATTTTCCTCTCCTGCCTTTGCAGAAGGATGGGCTTCAGCAAAATGCCTTTTGCTTCTGTATTCCCCACAATCCTAGGCAGGAAGATGGACCCACTGCATTGATCCTATCACTATCAATCACATCCACAACCTGCAGTGAAATAGCACCTCACTGGGAATTAAAACACGAGACCATTCGCAAAAAGGATGACAAGGCTGTGGCAGGGGCACACCAGAACACTTCCCAGCGTGTCAGAGAAAGAACTGAAACCAGGCAAACAGGCACGTGCCACCACAGCGCGGGCACCAGAGGGGACAGTGCCCCCCTCCTTCCCAGAAGGATTACACAAGCTCCACGCTGCATCTGCATCCATTTTAGCCACTTCTCGCCTACCTTCCAAGTTGCAAAGCAATCCAAGGAAGAGCAGAACTACCCTGGGCTCTGCTTCTCAGGCAATGGTTGCAAGGATGCAGGGGAAAGAAAAACAAAACTGAATGCAGCCAATTCCATCTACCCTGCTGAATCTGCAGGCAGTCTGAGACATCAGCTCAAAGAAGGAGAATAGCTCAAATCATTCAAATAAAAATAGTACTCCACACCTGCAGCAGAATTTTAAAAGCACCATATGTTACTAGCAGAAGCATTCCAGCTAGCTGGAGTTTGTCAGATAAGGAAAGTGTCTCTGCTATCGAGTTTCAACAGTTCCCTCCTCCCCAGCCAGGGCTCTCATTTGCCTCCAGCAACCTCTGTCCCACACTGCTTGCAGGATGCAAGCACAAAGCAAAGACTGCAAATATGGAGGAAAAAAAAAAGTCTGAAATAAGTAGGACTTATTATGAAAATATCTCCAAGGAACACCTGCTGCTACTTGAGTAAATGACAGCAAGAAAAAGCATGCCTAGAGCATGAAATAAGATCACACAATGAAGCTACTGCAGCGTCGCCATTCTCACCTGTCAGTGTCCCGGAGCCCAGGCCTCCGGCCACGCGCACACAAACGGCCTCGCGTTAATGAACACGAGCTCACGATCTATCGCAAACGCACGCACCAGGAACCGCAGCTGCCTGCCCGGGGAAAAT
>NW_010579600.1:80868-97443 GCF_000705375.1 Tinamus guttatus
GTGCGGAGGGCGGGCTGGATGCGGGGCGGCCGCTGAGCTCAGATACCCGCTGAGCGAGATACCTGCCGGCCGAGCCCCGCGTCAGGAGTCCTGAGCCGTACCACGCCGCAGCGCCTCGCGGCACAGGCGGGAAGCGGTTTTCTGCTCTGCCACCCACTGCAAAGAACTGTGGAAAAGATGCCGGAATCCTGCGGACTTTCCACTTAGAAAATCAAAGAAATGAAACTGGAAAAAGTGACACTGCTGACATCAGGCTGAGAACGCTCTGTGACAGGCGACTGTGGGTGGAGAAACCCAAATGTGTCTCCACAGCCATTTGATGTGCCAGGGCTGTCCCAGAGAGCTGAGGTTTCTGTAGCGTGTACACAGTGGAAAATTCCGGTAACTTTTAATGATAAATACACGGTCCTGACTGCAATACGTTTGCAAAGACACCAACTATATACATGCATACATCGACTGGCTTATAGGATTGAATGAGGACTAAAAAGGAGGAGGTTCTCCCAATTTATTCTGCAGAGGCAAATTTAAGGAGTGCAAGAGAGGACAACAAATTTCAAAATACGAGAGCAGATCTTTATGCTAAACAGTAGTGGAATCCAGAGCCTTGCAGACCAAATTCCTGCTTGGGGAATTTTGGGTGACATCAAGTCAGGCATTAACCCAGTGTCATTTCTTTCCGTACAAAAAGTACCTCTTGGAGAAGGCAGAACTGGCAGACACTGGTGGATGCTGGAGAATCCCATGGTAGTAATAAGCTCCTGTTTCTAAGAAAGGCTGTATCTTGGAGGAAAAAAAAAGCAAAAGCCTCCTCGGAAGATGCTAACAACTCATGTATTTCCAGGATCAATTCAGGTGGGATATTCCACAGCCTGTGGACATACAGACTGTACTAGATGGTCCCCTCTGGCTTTTAATCTGTGAGTGCCCTTAGTACCTGATTCTTTGGGTGTGGTTTCTTCTTGGTAATTGTAACAGCTCCTCTAGGGAATTTCAACCATGATGTTTAACAGCTAACACCTACTGCATAACTCCTCCACAATGTACCATATTGAGAGGGATTTCTGGACAGCCAGACCCTGGCGTCTCAGTTCTGAGGGGGCAACAAGTGCTCAAGAATAGATGGGGAAGAAGAGTCGGCTCCAACACATACTACAGCCTGGGGTAGCTTCAGACATAGTGTCTCCCTTTGGTGGGACACAAACTTGGAAGGACTGCATAGCATTTCAGTAAGTGAAAACAGTGTTAGTCCTGCAGACTGAACTGAGTACGAGAGAGACACAAAATTATTCAAACATACCAATGTGTTGACACACAAGACTCTACTAATAAGAGAATAAACATGCTGCTATTCTCAAAGACCCTGAGAGTTGGAACAGGATGCAGGAAGACCAAAATACAGTCTACAACAGAACAAAGTTTTGTATATAACTAAAGTACAAGACATTTGTAATTCAATGCCACATGGAGCCAGTGTCACTTGGCTAGAAGCTGCCATATTCCTGACAGCTAGACAGCAGTACAAAAGCTGCAAACTGCTACATGGTCCCTAAATTAATTTGGCCATTTGAGGCTCTGAAGAAACAAATGCTCTTCAGTAACAGAACCTTTCCTTGATTTTCCATTGTGCTGAATAGCGGACTGCTGATACCCTGTTTTGATAATAAATGCCACCAGCTGATGTGCTACAATCTGCATTTTGTCCGTCTTCCACCTGTCACAAGGACAGGTGGCATCTGTCACCTTTACAGCTAGCATATTTGTGGCTGGTTAAACAAAGCATTTGTTTATCAGAGTGACACAGTCACCAGATGGAGCTACACCCCATAACACCACAGATAAGCGGTTTAAAATTTTACAAAAAACATGATATTTGATTTTAATACCGCTAATACTGGTATTTATTGCTAACTCTGTAGTAGTATCTTCCCTTTAGAAATTGAACCTTTGAAAAACTCAAGTCCCACTCATATGAATGTCTGGAGAAAAACACATTTCAAATCTCTGACTCCAAGTCTTGAAATGAAGCTGTACATCGTGAATATGGAGAAGAAAGTGAGGTCAGAACTCGTGGCCTCCTGCACTCCTCACAGGCTCCTGCTGCTTGGACAAGAGAAAATCTATCACAAATTGAAGACGTCCTAAGTCATTAATTGAATCATTCTCCTTTATCCAGTTGAAAACAGCAAGATAAACATCCAGAACGACTTTATCTGCCTTATTTTAAAAGGTGAGAGATGCATAAGAAGTGTAAAAGTGCAAAGCCTTGTTACTGATCTGTTCTGCAGTACGCATCAGAGACCAGAAAGCCTCAGCCCTTCCTCTGATTCTCCAAGGACACTTGTTTTACACTGGGCCTGTCTGTTCCTTCCCTTAATTATCTTTTGAATACATTGACCAATTTCAACCAAACCTGAGCAAGATGTAGAGATTTCAGTGATAATTAACAATCGCTTACGTTTAATAAGGAGTAGCTGGATGGAGGAAAGAAGTCCCACTGGATGAAGATGAGAGATCCCAGCCTGGATACCACCTGTCTAGCAGCATCCAGCTCACGTCCTAGCACTTGTGTGCTGCTGGCCGATCAGCAGCGCACACAGCCCCCGAAAATGCGAAAATAAAGAAAAAAATAAAGGGCCTCATTAGTTTTCTCATTCAAGCTGTTCCTATTTTGTGGAGAGGCCCGCTACCCTCCCCACCAGGATCATGGCGCCCTCTCCCGGCCCACAGGGGGCGGCAGTTCTGCGCAGGCGCCCTGTTCCGCGGCTGGGCCGCGGTTCCTGCGCATGCGCGGAAGGCACCGCGGAGGGCACGCCCGAGTGCTGCCCGTGCTCGGGGTGGGCGGAGGTTGCCGCGCATGCGCTGCCGCACCCTGCGCATGCGCGCGACGCGCTCGCGGTTGGCCGAGGCGGCGGCTGTGGTGCGGGCAGTCATGAGCGCGTTCGGGGCTGCGAAGCCGCTCTCAGGCTCCTCGACTGCGCGGAACGGCAGCAGCGACAGCCTGGAGAAGATCGACATGTCGCTCGGTACGGAGAGCCGGGCCCGGTGCCCCGCGGCGGGGGGTCAGCCGCACGGGCTGAACCAAATGCCGGCGCCTGGTGGGGGAGGAGCGCGCTCCGGAACGAACCGGCCGGGCGGAACCAACGCGGGGGCTGTAGGGGGAGCGGACCTTGCCAAGTGGAGCGGGGGGATCAGGGCCCTACCATGGCCGGAGCGCGGCGGGGGTGCCGGGGGGAGCCGGCCCGGCCCGGCTCGGTTCGGCCGTGGATCCCTTTGTTCCGCCGGGAACGGGTCCCGGGGAGCCTGCGAGGCCGGCCTGGCGCAGGGGCGGGCAGGGCGCCCTCCGCCGCCCTCTCCTCTCCCGGTCTCTGAGCGGGGAGCGGCAGCTCTGCCTTGTGGCTCCTCTGAAGTAGCCTCCGTGTCGCGCTAGGCGCGATGTTGGCTCTACCCGGTAGTTCCCTAGGAAAATCTGTCGAAGATGATTCCCAGCTTTCCCTTGTGGAACCTTTCTACTGGAGAATGTCTGTGCTCACACTCCTTTTATTCATTCTTGTTGCGAAGATATGAAAATGGAATAAAGCCCATAAAACCTCCAGGCAGTTGTTTGTGTTAGAGAAGTTTATGAAGCCTCTTAAAAGATCTGTAGAGCTGCATCTCAGTGGTACCTGCTCTGGCCTTCTTCACTGAGCCCCGTAAGGCTGTGGAGCACATTCGGAACCTTCCAGGAGTGCATCTTCCAGGTTTATGCAGAAGGAGTGGAGTTTGCTCCGAGCTGTCATGATGCTACCAAAGCCTCGTAGATGGGTATTACCGGGGGCTTGCTTCAAAAAGGGGATTTGTGATTTGAGTTAGACAGTTGATATAGAGCCAACCTTTGTGGCTTGGCTCAGATTAAATGGATTTTTCAGTTTGTTTTCTGATGATGTGCAGAGATTTTCTGAATATGGAATTGTTGTTTGTATGTAAATATGTTTTTACTTTAATCTAGAAGACTGAATCAATGTGTTTCCAAGGTTACCAAGACTAAGAATCAATGATTCTTAGTAGCTCTGTCTGCTTTTGTACTGTTGTTTTTTTGGCCATATTCCTTTGAGCAAGACACAAGCAGGTTCCTGGACATTGACTAATACTAGATTGCAAAGAACTTCTGCAGCATAATGGATGGCGCTTTATTTAAGAAGCTCTTGTGGGTGTCCCTCAACAACTTTAATTGAAGAGTTACTTGCATGAAAACAGTGTCGTCCATGCCTGCTGTTCTCAAGTCAACACCATGACCTATGCTGTGTGATGTGCAGCGAGCAAAGATTAGATTTAATCCCACATCTGTCATGATATCAATAAAGTTGACAGAGCAAGCCTGGGAATCCGAAGATGAAGACTGTAATATTATTTGTTTGTGTATTTGATCATGCCCTTGAAACATAGCATTTCGTATCACAGGTATATAGGGGAGTGGAAGTACCCATTAAGCAGAATTATGTGTTTGCTCCTAAAAGTTGGAGAAGCTTTTTGTCTTGTGTTTCCTTTGTTGTATGTGAAGGATAGCTCGGGAATTCCTGGACTAGGGATGATCACCATAGTAAAGAAGAGTCTGTCGACATCAAACCCTGAGTTACCTGTGTATGTATTCCTTACTCTAAAGACTTTTTTTTTTTTCCCCCCTAATACACAATAATACACAATCACTTCTGCAGTAAAGCAAGCTAATTTCCTCCTATCATTAGTTCAGTGGGATGCCAAACATTTTTTTTTCCTTTTTTTTTTTAATGTTCTACTCTATCCACATGCATTTGAACTCTGTTGAATATAGTAACTCTCACTCAGTCTCTCCCTGAGTCAAAAGGGATGTCCACATTCCTGTGGTAGCTTGTATCGGTTCTGCGTCCATGATCTAGATGCAATTTGACATTTTCTTCTGTGTTCATTTTATAAGCTAGCTAGAATTCAAATAAAGCACCCCACAACATGCTTTAGTCTCATCTCCTGAGCCACATACCTGATTAGTGAAGGAAATAAAACTGATTTGACATAATTTGTGACAAACTCGTTTTTACTTTCCATCGGTTTATTGTTTTATACATGTTTTCAACCTGATAATAATTTGTTCCACATTGTTTTCCAGGATGACAGGTAAGATGATTGGTTTGGCTTGCAGATCCCTGAGGGAGAGAGGTCTTCCTTGCTTTTCTTCCTAATGATCTGGACCCCAGTGAGCTTATGAAGAAAACTGTTTGCCTGAGTTCTCCTTGCATGTCTTCCTTTAGTACCTTTGGATGAAAGAGCTGAGACTTGAATTGACATTTTATCTGGAATTTGGAAAGTGGGAGTGAGATGGGGCTACCTTTTCTTTACAGGTAGTATACACAAACTAACAGTCATTTAGACATAAAATTTAATGCTGGACTAAATGACACAAGTTTTGAAGCATCTTGAGTATTCTGAGTGAATATAACTGCTTATCTTTCTGCTGAGGCCAATATTTTATAAAATATGTACTCTTAAGACTCGTGATCTGGGTGTTTTATAGAGATAACATTTCTGGAACTTTAACTTGTATGTGCTAGCTTTGCAAGATTAACTGGTCTGTTCCACCTGTCTCCAAGCTGCTAGGGTTTTGGTTTTTCTACAGAACTGGAATTTATCTGCAAAGTATCAGAACACTTCTTTTTTTTTTTTTTTTTTTCCTTCCCCTTCCCCTTACAGATGATTTAATCAAGCTGAATAAAAAAGAAGAACGAAAGCAATATTCTCCCAAAACGAAAAGGGGACTTCCTCAGAATGGCGCTCGTCAGTTCAGGACACCAGGCTCCAAGTGGGGAATCCAGCAGCAGAAAGGTATGTATCTTAATCATAGTATGGGCTACACAATAACTTTATGAGCTGAAAAGTGACCTATGGAAAATGTTTGAATTGACATAGTCAATTCAGGTGTCTTTCAAATAGTGCTATATACAGTTTTGGCTGTAATTGTGTTCTTGGTGATCCATTTATATTTGCCTTTGTATTTGGTTCAGTCAGAACAGCATTGATGTGTTTGATCATGAGGGAGCTTATTTTAATTTGGGAAACTGTGTTGGTGCTTTGTCCTTCCTCAAAGATAGGAAGAAAGAGTGCTGAGGTCAAACTCTATGGATAGGGAAATATGGAGGCCTTGCCAGACCTCAGAGCATTGTGCTAAACAGCCACCATATTTGTATTTGTGAGATAAAATTTTCCTAGTAGCTGTCTCAAAAATAGCTCTTGCTGCAGACTGTAGTGCTGCCTCTGGGATATGCAAAGGGATAGTCCAGAATGTCTGAGTCAGCTTTTCTGGGTAAGACCTTGGGCTGCAAGGAAGTGCTATGCCAGGTTTCTTGACTCCATGTTTATGCAGTGGAGTAGAAAAGCAGAGGAAAAAATACTAGAGAAGGGGTCATAAGGGGAAGAGTAGCACCGTAACAACTTATCGTAGATTCCCTGAGTACCTCTTGACTTTTTCAATAAAGAGGATTCACATGCTGAAATGATTCTCAGGTGTTAGTGCAGTACTACTAGCTCTTGCTGAAGTAAAGACTGCTTTTACTTTTTTCAGCACTGTATGACAAAATTTGGGGGAAAATACTGTCTAATGAAGAAGTTTATAGCTTCAGTCTAAATGAATGGTTTAATCTGGCATGCAGGGTTTTTTTGTTTGTTTTTGTTTTTTTTCATTTAGTGTCAAAGTGTGTAACTTACTAAAGTGCTGGTCACAGTAATCACAGTAATTCACAATAATCCTAATTTTATCTTTGTTTTTGTTTAATATTTGTTCTAGCAGCACTCTTGTTGAGCATCCTATATATACAATGCATTAGCGTCCTGTGTAAAAATGGCTTTTGGGAGAGATGGAATAGCCTATAGCTCAAGGCTCCAAAAGAATCTTATTTTTTACAGAGGTGATGACAGAAGTGTTTCTTAGTTTGTGTGTGTTTCTGTAAATTAGTGACAGTTGAAGAAAATGTTTGAGGTTTCTCAACCTAAGTATAAGAATATTTGTGGAGATGAAAGAGTAAGTGATTTTAAGTGGTAGATAACGTGTAATATAATCAACATATTTGATTATTACATACAATATCATACTATATACTATTACAATTGTGATCGTCAATGCAATTGTTTTTAGGGGCCCAAAAGAAGCAAATATTAGAGTATATATAGTCTAGTATTTAGACTGTCAGGAGCAATTTGAGATGCAGATATAAAATTTTAAATACACCTGTGATTTTTACTTACACTTCTTGAAGTTCTGCCTGACTGACTGCCTTGGGACTGACTGAGAACTCTTGGGAACTCCTGATCTAAATAAACAAGCTCGGAAGCCAGTTGGGTGGTGGTTTGTTTGTTTGTTTTCGTTTTTATCAAGCTGGTAATTTGAAGTGTGCTGGATGGTTGGGGAGCTGGATAATTTTATTATTATTAGGCACTGGATTAGCAGCCAGTTTGGATTTTTTTGATGCTTTTCTATCACAGAAAGGCTTCTAAATTGTCTCTACACAAATGCCAGATAGTTACAGGTTTTCAGCAGAAGTTAATATAGTAAAGTGGAACAAAACTGGGATCTTTGTGAAAAGCTGGTTATTGTTGTGCTAGGTCTAGCCCTGCTAAATTAACTAAATGACCAAATTGTTTGCAAATGCAGCGGTAGTTTTTTTTTCAGCCAGTGTGTGTAGCCAGATAACTTGACTTGTCTGCAGACCATCTTAGCAATAACCTTTTTCCTTCAATAAATGTTGTTGCACTCCTCATGCTTTTTGCAGGTTATGGGAAAAATCGTTTGGGACGCAGAAAGAAGGTAGCAGGGAAGAAACGTTCTTACGGAGTTATAACTGGCTTGGCAGCCAAGAAGGCAATGGGTTCGCGCAAAGGAATTAGTCCTCTGAACAGACAGCCACTTAGTGAGAAGGTAATTAGTGAAATTGTAATGGTTGGTTACATCAGGGGTAACCCTGACTTTGCTAAAAGTACAGGTGGATTACAAGTATGGAACACATGTTTCTTAATAGTGCCACTTAAAATTTTTCTAATACACTGATTCTATAATGATGCACAGGCTTCTGGTACAATCTTTGATTAAATCAGTGATGACAAGTGTTGCCTGTGTTTGTCTAATGACAAGCAGGGTGTCTAATGACCAGGCCTGAATATACTTAAAACTACTTGAAGGTTTTTGAGCACTTGATTGAATTGCAAATCATGAAAATCCTAGTGCAGGAGTATCTCCTTGGAAAGGGGTACTTGCAGGTAATTATTTCTACAAGTAGATTTTGTTTTTTTGTTGTCTTTCACGTTGCTTTGCGACAACAAATGATGCAGCAGACATGCAGGTGCTAAGCACCTCTTACAGAAATGGAAGTTTTGTAAAATACTTGCTGCTCTCAACAGACTGACTCTGGCACCCTCCAGTATATTGTTGCTTGCTCCATCTAATCAAGTATTGTACAATTTGGATTGCTTTGGGGTTTATTTGTGAAGAGTTATTTTAAAGGTGTGTGGCGCATCATACTGTCAGTTATATGTAGGACAATGAAGAAGTGGCCACTAAACTCTGCTTTATTTGGCCCAATAATGAGGAGAGTGTATAATTTGTGGAAGTGTAGACCATTTTTGAACTATACTAGAATGTGATAAGTAGGCAAAAACAAACACATTCTTTATGCAGGTTAAAAATCAAACCGAAGAAATTAAGTTTCAATGCCATGAAATCTGAAGAAGTTTGAAACAGCAAAGATGTTCTTAAGCCTCCTGGAGCTGCTTGTAATATATTAAGAAAAACACAGCAAAAGTCATTCTTTGGAATTTCTCACGATTTTGAGTAAACGGGTTTAAGCACACACAATTGTCTTATACAGGATGGAAGTGCTGCACTGGAGTGGATCTGACTTAGTCTGCTATTACTTAATTTGTGAAGTATTTCTACTTTTTCTTAAAATAGAAAATTTCTATTTTCTTAAAATAGAAAATTTGGGTTATAGCCATATGGTTCTCAATTCTGTTTTCTGTGTGTGTATACCTTATACATATATGCAATATATCTTTTTTGTTTAAGAATACACAGCGGAATTACCCAATTTTGAAAAAGAAAACAACCCTGCAGAGACAATCTGAAATGCAGAGAAAACAAGCACCAGCCCTCAGGAGACCTGCCCCACTAAGCAGAAGGTAAAATATCTAAGTCTCCTTTCTAAACTTTTAATCAATTTCTGTAGTGAGTTTTGTTTCTGACTGGACTGATCCCATGAAGAGATGGCAGGTACTGGTAATAAGGTAAAACCTCATATGCTTGACAAATCTGGAAGCTGAACATAGCAGAAACATGATCTCAGATACAAAGCCAGGTATTTATCATTGTGCAGAGCACTCAGGAAGTACATTTATTTATGAAAATATAGTATTCTGCCCTTTTTTTAAAGTATAGTCTGTATGAAAATGGCTAACTTAAGAGTTCTATGTCCTGGAAGTGGTAACCATGATATAATTTCTAAACAAAATACCTTTGTGGAAGCTAGTGCCATCTTCAGCTTCATGGATGCTATTGCATGTTTTCTTTGTAACAGAATTAATCTGTTAGACTGCAAGTAAACTGTTTTCTGTGATATTCACTATGTGACTCACTGAGGAAATTGTAAACGAAACTTGTTCATTGTTCTCATTTGGTCTATAATCTAGACTAGGGGTTAACTACTGAGAGGCTCACTAGAAAATGGTGCTGACAAGTGAACTGTAATAGCTTAACTGTCACCTTTGATTCCTTGGGAAAGGGTGTTAATCTTACTCTGGTTAAACCATTCTGCTGTTTCTCTTAGAGGCTATAGCACAACTTAAATGGATTGGGCTGGTACACCCAATTCTGCTCTGAGTCTTGATAGTTTTTTTTTACTTTTGCAATTAGCAGTATTTAAAGTACTGGTGGATATTGAAGAAGGTAAAAAAGCAGAATTGGTGAGTTTGCTCTTCTCTGACATAAACGTAGGAGTCCTAGATCTCTGTGTAACAGAAATGATTTCTCCATTTCCAGATTAATTGTAGTTGTGACTAAACATATTTTAGTCCTAATAGATGAGAAGGTTATTGCAACTGAAATCTCTAGTCTCAAGGAGGTAGCACTGCAATGTCCTCAGAGATGTGTTGGACAGTTTCTTGACTTTCATAGTGGTCTTTTTAAAATGTTACTTACGGGAGCCTATAATAACTATTTTATAAACATTACAGGAATAACATACAATCCACTTTTGCCAGAATTGGAAACAAACTGAATCAACAGAAAGACACTCGTCAAGCGACCTTCCTGTTTAGAAGGGGCCTGAAGGTAATAAAATTCCTTAAACAAAAGTTGTGCCACAGATTCTAAGACAGCCTGCATAATACAACTGCCATTAATTAAAGAATTTCAAATATCAGATCTGAGAAGATGGCTTGTAAATTAGTCACATGTTTTTCTGGCAAATCAAACTTGTTCTTTTCAGTTATGGTAATGCTTTTAGTTTTGCTTCGTATTCTAGTGGATGGATCAGAAATACAGCTTAGAATTTGTAATACATTCACCTTTTCTGCATGTAAATGTTTTTTAGTAAATGTTTTTAGTGCCTTTGAGTAAGATGGAATAAATAGGAGGTGGTATATTGAATAGCAGTGGTATATTAAGTATTATATTATATTATGTATATTATAATTGATTAGATGAGGAACTCTACATGTTTTTCTTGCTGGCCTGGTAACATTTTGGTGTATGTAGGTGAAGCGTGTGTTTTCTGAGGCAATCCTTAAGTGTCTCCTATTTTGACCATCTCCTAGGATTCTCTAAAATGTTGCCTGTATGTAGGGCTATATGTGTACTTTTGATTTTTTTTTTTTAATTTATTCCTACCCTTCATTTCCAGTTTTCTCTCCTATCACTGCAGGTGGACACTGTTCTTCATCTCTTTATTGCTGAAGTTGCTATCATGGATTACTCTACGTCATGCTATGTTCTTAGTTATTCCCTTCCAGTATCTTATGAAAGTGATAGGATAGACACCTTTAAAGTCTCTTTGGAAGTACAGCTGAATGTACAAACATTTCTAAACTTCTCTCTTTGAACTGCTGTATTTCCAGCTGCTACAGTGGGAGCTGAAACGGTATTCAGATCTGGTGTCCCTATTTATGTGATTTCAGGTTCAGACCCAAGTGCAGCCAGCAGATGATCTAGATAATCAGACAGTAAAAAGAACACGTCAGTAAGTATTTTATTTGATAAACTTCAGTTTAGTTACTTGTTTACAGTATTGCTTTAGTTTTGGATCTACCTTGTGCTCCTGGATATGATAATTGATTTTTGAATATAGGTGTCTGAATTCTATGGCAGCGGTTTTCTTCCCTCCTGCCCTTTTTCTTCTTTTTTTTTCCCCATGTGTTTTCTAAAGTATTGCCTAAGTTAACCAAGATGCTTTTGATTGCAAAAGATGCTCAAGAATGAAGGAGAAGGTGCTAGCTAGATAGACTAGTCACTACCACTAATGGCAGACATTGTACAGACTAGGACACTAAGACACTGTATGGACTAGGAGAAAAATTCTCATGTCAGCACTTCCCTAAGCTCTTTGTGTAATTTTCATTCTATCTAATATATGTATAGAACCTATGAAGTAATTAAAAGTATGTGAGACAGGCCATATGCAATACTTGTTCCATACACTTCTCATATCATCTGCTAGCTAGGCTCTTTCACAGTTGGTTGCTGGTGACATAACAGGATAAGCAAGCAGCATGTGCCACCAACTTGCAGTCTGTCACTTCTGATGTGCTACAAAGGGCAATTTGGCTGCATCTGTGGAAAGTAACAGTGAATCTTTTGAAAAATATACAAATACTTCAATCAATGCAGCAGTGTTGGTGCATCTTGCCAGCATGCAATCCAGGGCTTACTTGGACAGTCTTAGGTAAGGTATAGGATACAGAAGTCAATAGGAGCTTCTCATACCTTATCAAATGCAGATTATAGGGGCAGTACAAAGACTACAGACAAACATTCTTTACTAGCCACTGTTTGGGACACACATTTAAAGATGCAAAAGTATTGCTGAAATTTTGATTGGGATAAGTAATTTCTGTGTTTTCCGACTAGATGGCGAACTTCTACCACAAGTGGAGGGATTCTGACTGTATCTATTGACAACCCAGGAGCAATCATAAATCCAATGTGCGTAGTAAAAGTAGTTCTAAAATGTTCTTAGCATAACTGAAATCGCTGTTTGTGAGTCGTTTAGCAATTTCTTTGCGTATATTATTTCAGGTATATTCTTGTGAAAGCTTTTAAAATCAGTCGTTTTTTTGAGTGGTTCTCACAAGGAGCCTCCCATTGAGGAACTTAACGTGGCATAAGGTTGAATTGTGTTGGGCTGGGTAGATTTTCACCTTATCTGCCTGTTCTGAATCAGGCCATATTGTGGCAGTTTTCCTCCCCTGCTTGATTGAGTATCAGTGATGGCCGTCTAATTGCTGGGTGATGATAATACATCTTTGTGAATCAGGAAGGAGCTGTTTAGAATTTCTTTAAGAAAGCATTGCTCTATTTGATTTTAAAGTTGAAGGAACTGTTGTGTTTCATGATGGCATTATAGATCAGAGTTGTTTTTCATTAGTAGTGCCTATTCTGTAAGGAAACCTGTATCTACTTTTTTTTCCTTTTTTGTATTTGCAACACAGAGTAAAAACAGTCAAAATTGTTATTCTGCCAGCAGTAAAGTGTTTTCACTTTAGAAATCTCATATTCACTCTATCTGTTTTAATATTGGTCTTTCAAGTTCCCAGAAATTACGATTAACTCGTACTCCTGTGCCCCCATTTCTGATGAAGAGGGACCAATCTGAAGAGAAGAAGATTCCCAAAGGAGTTCCTTTGCAGTTTGATATCAATAGTGTTGGAAAACAGGTAAAAGCAGATTCTTTCTTAACTGTGGAGTGTTCCAAAATAGATAAAGTTGTTGAGCCAGGGACTTTACTCCTGTTAGTGACAGAAAGAGGGAACTAGTAACTACTTCTTGTTTCCCTTTCCAGTTCTTCCGCTAACGTGTTATGTAACTTCAAGCAAATACCTACACTTACTGTTCCTGCTCCTCTGGTTTAAGTCTTGCATGACCATGTGCTTTGAGTGGGATTTAAAATGATGAATATCTGTAAAATCCTTCTGATGTTCCTGCTGCTTGAATCGGCAAGTGTGTGTAATTCAGGGATGAGCTTTCTACAATTGTGTAACTTGCATGGGACACTGTCTTCTGCATTTTGTTACTTTTCAGCTGCATCAGAGCAATTTTTGTTATGCAGCAAGAGAAAATAAAAAGAAAAAATCAAATACAGTGGTATAAAGGTTTGAGAGGAATAAATTTTCAAGAGTTTCTTGAAAACAGATGAGTGAGTGCAAGAGAGGTAATCTTAGTGTTCTCACTTGAAAAAAAAAAAATCGGCAGGGACAGAATTAGGCACTGGAGATTCCAGTCACAAAATCAGACTGTTCTTGTAATCAGCCTTCTTAATACCCTCTGCAGAAAACATGGGCTCAGAGGATTGGTCAGGATTTTTCTTCCATAAACAAATAGTGTGTTGCTGATAGTCTAAAAAAAAAATTAATTGAAATGTCGGACTAGGTGCTAGTTTACTGCCTCAACTGGATGGACTGGAAAATAACCTGTGTTAAAGTAGTTAGAAACTTGCATTTGTTGAAGCTACACAGAACCCGTGCTTGGAAATGAGTCAAGTGAAAGTTCCCCTTTTCAGTCTGTCTTCAGCTTAACTTACATTTCTCTCGAGTTCATTTTCAGCCTTGACTTTGTACCATATGTTCTTAATGAATTCCAGGAAGTGTTAGCAGTTGATATGTATGTACTCCATTCTGATTTCTAAATGGTGCTGGAAAGGGTGAAACCAAATTAAATCTTAGTCAGAAATGCACTTACAATCATGTGATGATAATGAGGAAGGAATTATTCCGTCTACATTACGTTGATTAAATTAGCCTAACATCTTTCAAGTGTGTAATGAAATAAACTTATTTTTCCAGACAGGAATGACTTTGAATGAGCGTTTTGGGATCTTGAAGGAACAAAGAACAGCGCTGTCCCAGAGCAAAGGAAGCCGTTTTGTAACCGTGGGCTAACCTGCTGAGTGGATTCTGTACTGATCCCACCTATCCAAGAAACTGAGATAAAAGTGGGCAGAAGAACACAGCATACGTCACTGAAATTCTCCAGACTTCTTGCTAAGATACTGGCAGAGATAACTGTCTTTATTACTTTTTACTTGGAACAGTAAAATACATGATGCCCTAGGGTGAAAAAGTGGGGAAACAAACCTGCCAGAGCGACACAATGATCTGGTTGAAAAAGATTTTGTTGCCCAGCTGATGACAAATACTGTTTTTTTTGGTTCATCTTATAATCAAAATGCAAACATGAGGATAAAAGTTTTGGCGGGGGATGGGGGGTTGTTTCGTTTAGGAGTGCTCAGTACCTGTTCTTTGATCCCCTGCTATAGTAAAGACCGTCAATGTTTTCATTACAGTCCCATTTTTATGGTGTTAGGACTGCCTATAAACTTCCCTCTGGACTGCAGTTGGGCACAGAGCCTTAGTCTGTGAATATTCTCGTAGTGATGTAGCAGCATTTTTCATGGGAACATTGCTTGTAATTCTTTATGCTTCTGATGTTTGATTTCTTTTTTTTTTTCTTTTTGCATTGCTTGTAATTCTTCATGCTTTTGATGTTTGATTTCTTTTTTTTTTTTTTCTTTTTTTTTCCCCTTCCTTGGAGACTAAAAATTTTGCATCTTCATTTTTGCAAATAAAGCTGTTAGCTGAGACCCAAAATATGTAATCGGGTTGGAAACGATTCTACTCTTATCCTTAAATGTGGTTCAAATCACACTAGAAGAATACCTCACAGGCAGTATGGTCATAGTTTATAGCTAAAGTTCCTCCTCTGCAAATGGAGTATGTCTGTGCCCCCCTTTTTTTTAATCTTAAACTTCCTATTTCTTCTTGTAAGCCTTTTTTTTTTTTCCTCCTCATAAACTGAATGCAATAACTTCACATCTCTTTGAATAATTTTGTAGGAATAAATACAACACTTCAGAAGAAAGTCAGTGGTGTGGTAGAGTTGCTAACCTTCAGACACAGGAGTGTCATCTTTCCCAAGAGGGTTCTCCCTGTCTCTCAGAAATGGCCAGAGACAAGCAACTTAATGGCATTTGTTTGTATGTACCAAAGAGAGGTAAGAAAGATGTGAAGCTGATCAACAGTGCTCAGGCATCCTAAAGTTAGCTGAAATCGAGCAACAGTTGTTGGAATAAAGCCCTCAGTCTGGCAGCATGTGTAAGGCATTAAGTAGTTCACAGAGTTGCTTCCTTAGTGCCTGGTTTTATGCATCAAAGTGAAAGATGGTGACAATTTGGGCTCCTTACTGTGAATTTATACCATCCCTAAAAAAGGCACCTGTTCATAATTAACTTGCTGTCAAAATTGCTTCCAATACTGGGAGTGATGAACTTAACTCTGTTCTACAGCAATATGTTTTAGGTACAGCCAGGTAAAAGAGTGATTGGCTGGCTGCATCCACAAATGTTTATGGTGTGTAAAGTGTTTTTAATTACACATATTTTTCTTGAAGAGTTTACACTTGTTAAGATGGTTTCCTTGCATTTTTATCTCGAGTTCCAAGTTGATTAGCTGTTTCCCTGAATGTACATGTTGAAGAGGATTTGACAGGAGATGGATTTCTGTCATATAGCAGTTTTAATGTCAGAATGCATCCTTCACAGTATATAGTACTTAAAACCTTATTTTTAATGTTGAAAAATATACCTTAGCAAAACCAAACTTTTAGTAATGGTGTTGTTTTTTTTTGTCTTAATTGCTAAAAGGTTTTTTTTTGAAAAAAAATCACAGTTAGAATTTGAATAGATATTGTGGTGTTAGTCATCCTGTTTCAGTGTATACATTTTCCATGTGCCAGGATGCAACAAAAAAAAAATCGTTTGCATCAACATAGATGCAAAAAATTGATGCAATGCATCAAGAAATGCTAGTTTGTATTTAATGAGAAGATGCTTTACACTGTACCTTTTGGTATTTTTTGGAGAAGTTATTACATTTGATCTATTCTGAAGCTGTTAATTTTTTTTTAAATAAAACGTTACAGGTTTCATACTTTCTTGTTCCTGTTATAACCATTTGGGCAGTATATTGGTTATATAAATGTTCTGATATCCTTAAGGGGTTGTTAATGATTAAATCATTATTAAATGTCTGAAAAATATACCAAAAATAAGTCTAATTTAAAGAGCTTGCACTCATTTCCAACTTAGTATTCTGAAAAATGAGACCTTATTGCACTGGAACTGTAAGACTCGCCTTTGAAAAAGACATTAACTGACTTTTTTTGGTACTACTGTCTGATTTAGTGGTTTGGTTGATATTTAGTACCAGATACTTTGATCTGACAGATCATGTACTGGTTTTCATATTGCTATGACATGTCTCGCTAATAGGAAATCCCTGTAATCTGAGCATTTTATTACAGAATCAGCAGGA
>NW_010579600.1:105329-117486 GCF_000705375.1 Tinamus guttatus
TGTGTTGGGCTTTTGGTCAGTGCACATTGTAACTGAATAATTTTCAGACCCTTTTTCAGGTATTTTGTCAAGTGAAGCAAGGTGATATCGCTGCATTTTACAGATAGAAAACATGTAATCATAAAAAGATTGAAAGTTATTACAAATTTGAGATCAGATTCAAAATAGTGTCTGAATTTTTAGGCAACCCATTACATACTATTTTTTTTCTTTTTATCTTTTTTCCTCCCCGAAGTGCCGTTCTTACTTCAGCTGCATTGGTGATTCCTGAAGAGTCTGGAAATCAAGCTTGAACATCTAGAAAAAAAAAGAAAATTTGCTTAGCATTAGGAAGGAAGCAATCCATTCTGAAAAACAGTGCTCACCAGCTTTCATTTTAGCCATCCTATTTTCTTTTCTGCAGCTATTTAATTCCCTGATGCATCTGTATCAGCCCCGATACTTAGGATAAGTTGATCTTGCACGGTGAATTCTACATGAACAAAACTTGAAGAGCAAAAAGAAAAGCAAAAGTTTTACGTGGTTGTTAAAGACTTGTGGATGGTAGATAGGCGCCGGAAGTGAGGAATTAAAGTTATGTGGGCATAATTGGTTACAGACTGTCCTGTCTGTGAGCTTGGATTGCCAGTCTTGAATGTTATTTCAAGTGAGTTTTCTCTGTACAAATTATTGACTCATTTTTTTCAGATTAGTTTTTTTAACATAGAAATTGAGTCATGTGGAGTCATGCTGGCATCCATGTGATTCATCAGGGGAGCTCAAACCTTTACATCCGTCACGTCTATATTACTTGAACCGGCAAGGTGCGTAGCAGCGGGTTGTTATTCTCTCTCTGGGCTCAGTAGCAGCAGAAGGAGCACATGCTTCACCTCTGAGCTGTACAGGTGTTTGCTGAGAGCACAGCAATGATGAAATTTAAGGATTTTGATTTCTGTACTAGGTACAGAAGAGGTATACGATATAGAAGGTTGGGTTTCTTATGTGTGTTCATGTCAGGTGTCCCCAGCAAAAGCTGTTATCTCAATTCTGCCTCTCTTCTGTCCCTATTTCACTTTTGTTCAATTCCAGCTCAGTTTATATCTCTCTGTCTTTATTTCTTTCCCTGTTTATCTTGTCTTCTGTTTGAAATGCCTCTTATTGCCAGTTCCAGTCCCCTCATCAAAAATGACCACATGACAAAGTGGAATAATCTCCACCTTGACATTTGATAGGAAAAAAATCTTTTAAATCTTAGGAGAGCGTTAACTCTAGGGTGCTGATGAAATGAGTAGTAATTTAAATTTGCTTAATTCATTATTACTGTTGCTATGACTATACAGGCATATGATCATAGTCCAAGTCTTTTAGCAGACTTTCAGTTGGTGCTATATGTCCTTTCCCTGGGAGTAGGAGAGTCCCTGAGCACAATAACAACAATACAATTAGATGCTTGTCAGTGCCCTGACTCTAGACTCAGCTATAGAACATGTGTTTTTGTAGAGGACCGTTATTGAATGTTGTTATGGGCCACAGCATGTTTGCTATTTCTTTCTATTCCACTGGCTTGCCAACAGGCAGATGAATTTGTGCTTAGCAGAGTAAAAATCCATCTTTGGAACCCGTTTATGCTAAACCAGCAAATTAGTAATTTGAGCAGTAAATGTGTAGGAAAATACACATGTCTTAGATGTCAAATGACTCTGTTCTGCCACTGTGCAAGCCCAGTTCTACCATTCAGTGGTGCTTATGTGTCTGAAGATGGTTACAACTGTGGTTAGAAGAAGAAAAACCTGGGATTTTTAAAATTCTTCACTGCTAGTTATTGGCTTCTCATTCTGAGTATGCTAAAGAACTTTTCATGGAGAATTCTTTTTTCCTCTCACACTCATTGGTCCTGCTGAGTCTCTCTCAAATTTGCTGTTCTCCTTGAGAATACATATCTTACTAAAATCAACTTTCTGAGCTATATTTTTAGTTCAAGGAGTGCTATTGTATCATGAGACAACATTTTACTCCCAATTTCTTAGTGATCAACTTCACATCTGTTTTGCATCTGATTTTGGTGCTCATGCAGTTGTGAAATATTTTTCTAAGATTTTCATTTTTTCAAGATACTTGCTCACAGTTTTTATCCCTGTCCCTGTGGGAAGAAAAAAAAATTAGCTCGTAATTCTTGTAATTTGAAATAAGAGGTAGAGGATTTCGTTTTGTTTTGTTGTTGTCTGAATGCATGGCAACTATCAGAAGTGTTACTGAAGTATTACATTCTTCTTTCCCTTGGCTAAAAAACATGGTGAATGATGGAACCTAAAGTTAATGGTATCGGACGAGGGATTTATCCCCTATTGCACAGCAAGAATGAGACTATCTTTCTGATGATTTATTTATAATACCAGAAATATCCTTTTGGGAATATCAGTATGTGTTTGTTTAAATATATAAATATATATATGCAATGAAGGCCATAGGTTCTGTCAGACTTGGCTTTGTTATATGTGTTCAGGAATTAATTTTTTCCCAGGGCTGTGTTTTATGATGCCAAGAATGTAGGGGCTTACATGAGCACACCTGTATCCTAATTATTTTAAGAACTCTATTGATTGTGATAAGCTGAATTTTTTAAATACTTAACTTTCAGTGTTTTTTTCCATGTCATTACATTCACTGCAAGTTCAAACATGTAGATGATGATAATCATTTGAATAAATATGATGTGATAAGGAGTCTGTTACAAAGCTGCAAACTGCTTTTGACCTACATCTGTACCTTGCATTTAATTTTCCCAGTATGCTTTTGCAACGGCAAAGCACTGCTATATACCACGTTTTCAAAAAAATCAGCTTTTGAGAAATTGAAAGTAATTTCAGTGTACTGTGTTACAGGTTACAAAATCTTGATGACTCTTATCATTTTTTCGGAAGAGTGTTTCAGCACCTAATGCAAGAATCACTTCCAGTTTGTGGTATTTCATCTAGACTGAAATATTAAAGGGCTAGCACAAAATTGCTTTTAGGGAATAAGTGTTGCGTTTGCTGCTATTTGCCAGTTAGTGGATATATAGCAGTTTGAAGAGGTAAGGTGCAATGCACGTGCTATTTTTTTTCTCATGCTTCTTGTGTGCATTATTCGAGTGTGAATTGTGTAACCAGCTAATACAGACGTAATCTTTGAAACACCTGCTGCCTTTGCTACTACAAATAGGAGCTAAAATGAGAAGCAAGCTGTTAATCTGTTGCATTTTTGTGGCCCCGCTACCACACTGGAATTTACATTCACAGTCTTGTAGAGCAATGCCAGTAAGTGGTTAAGAAATGAATCTATGGAACTTCCATTGCAGTAACAAATTGAAACTAATCAATTTAAGTAGGTTTTCACATTTAAAGAAAATCTAAGGTATTTTACAATGCATCTCCTGATTTTTCTAAAACATCTCCAAGAACAGCCCTTTTACAAGTATGCAATTTGTGTGAGCACATTATGGGATGACCCGAATGAGGAGTTGTCCCCTCTGTTGTAGGCGAGGGGGTTCTCAAAAGACTCCAGCGTGCGTTTCCAGAGCTTGCTTAGTAGCAGTGGTGGTGGTGACAGTTGCCTCCGATACAGACGAATGTTTGAGTCCTTGGGGCTGTGCAAGCAAAACCACCAGAAGTGACTAGAACCGAGCAAGTTCCGCTCTGCTCCCGCGCGACCCCGAGGTGCCGGTTGGAGAGGCTGGTGCTGCACAGGCAGTTTGCACTTCTACATTTCTCAGCTGAAACTGTTCATGTAGCTTCTCTAGGTTGCCTGTTTTTATTTCAGTCTACTTAATACTTCTGTCTCCTTCTAACACTTCTGTCCTACTAGAAGAAAAGGTGGTTTGCACTTAAAATTTTGACTTTTGTTTTTTGTTCGCCATTTTGGACCTTAAAGAAATCCTTCTACCACTGCATTTCCTGTCTCTTCACAGCTTCCTTTTCCTAATTTGCATGGTACATCCTGCTCCCTCGCTGTCTGCGCTGTGATATACACTGGTGTCTGGGACATTTACCCATGAGGGTTTTTGGTGTGTTGTTTTACTCTGTAGGCACAGTCATGTGAGTGTAAGTCTAGAGAATCCAATTTATCCCTCATAAAGAGGAGGGAAAAAAGTCATCCTATATTGGGTGCCTGAGTTTTTTCTCAAAAACCTTTGCAGATAGATTACTTGAAAAAATATTTTATATGACTCTGTGTTTAATTTCCATGTTGGTTGATCTGAAAGTATATTACTCCATGATATAATCACATAAATTGCATGTTCTGCAGGACGTAAAAGTTGGGTCGGAGAAACTGGGCACATTGGTGGTTTGTAAAGCTGCAAACATCCTTTCTGATAAGGGAAAATAATTTGTAGTGTTCTGAAGATCTGATATATAAAACTAAGTCAGCCAACCTCTGGCTGGTATTTAGCTTCAGTGATGAGAAGATTAAAGAACAAGAGTTTAATGGAAGTGTGCACGCATGTGTGCTAAGTCCAAAATGTAACTTTTATTACCCTCTAGCTGTTAGTTTGCTTTGTATTAGTTTGCGTTTGGCTGTGGTATTTGGAGAAGACAATTTCTGCTGTGTTTTTGGCTCTGTTTTTCATGGATTGCCAAACTCCATTGGCAAATTTTTATTAACTGAACTTTTATTCTGTTTATGGTATCCTGTCTTCTGATCTCTACCTCTCTTGCTATCAGTGAGGTGCAGTGCTCTGTATTTCCTTCGTGGAGTATTTCTGTTCGCTATTAAAACAGCTGTTTCCTCTTTGGCGGTAGTTACAGTTTAATGGAGATGCAGAAATGTGCTTGTAAGGATTAAAAAAAATCAGGTGAAGTGCACTATAAATTCCTTTTATTGTTGAATGTATTTTGTGGTGACACTGAGCAAGTTCCTCATACTTGTTTTATGGTACCTTGAAGAATGTTATTCTGTACTTCTGACAAACAGAAGTATTTTTGTACTTGTAGTGATCTCAGGATAGATTGTTTTTGTCATCTGGTAGTAACAAGAGGTTGGAGTTACTTTATAGGTGACAGAAGTATCCTACCTCAGTACCATCCTTATGTTAATGCTTTATCCTCACTGTTCTTAATAAACTTCAAATATGCTGCTTGCCTCGCATTTTCCTACACTGACTGCTCTCTTTAGCTCATCTCTTCCATATTTATATGGAAGATATATTAATAATTTAACTGTGTGTTTTTAATGTACTGTCTTCAAAACTTCGCGTAGTAGCACAAGTTATATTCAGTCTTACCATTCTGTTTTCTTGCCTGTTTCTCACTGGCTGCTGCTTTGCTTTTCCATGCAAATGAAACTTGCACTTCAAAAATCTGCTGTGTCACAGCCCTTCTCTTCCATCTCCCCGCTGCTCTGCGCAGATTTCTGAATGCTGAAGTATTTCCATCAAGTCTACTAACTTAAGCCCAGGGAGTGCTCGTTGCAGTGGGAATTTTTTCTTTGGTTAGGGTTTGTTTGTTTGTTTGTTTTCAATATTTTAGATGCTGCAACAGCTTGAGAACTGTTGTCCCTCTTTTGTTGTTTTGGTTGTTCCAGGCTTTCTATCTTGGTGAGTTTTATTGGAAAGGAAAATGGACGGACCTTATTATTAAAAGTCCTGCAGAAGGCAGCATGCTGCGTCACAGGGGAGCAGTCCTAGGTTTTCATTCGTTTGGAGTGTCAGTGTGCTCATGGCCAAGTCTTAGCACACACAAAGCAGTTTCTTTGCAACTTTTTGGTTTTGGTTTGGATTTTTGCATTATTTGCAGGTGAATGTTGTTTTACATAGTTTTGTGCTTAAGTAGAGTTATAAAAAATAACAGCAGTAAAAATGGTGTTTATGACGTGAATGATGGACATTTCTGAAAGTGAAATTCATTCTCTTCATTCATTCCTTTGTCCAAAAGTTTATCATGGAGTCTTGTAGCAGGAGAAAGAGCTTTTGTTCTCCTTGGTCCTCAGTTTTGTGAAGTTTGTACTGAGCCGGATAGGGTAGAACTCTCACACACATGCACAGAACTGTAATATCCCTCAGGAGGAGCTCGAGGGATAGAGCTACTCCTCGCACTTGAGCCACCCAAAAACATTCCCAGCAACAGTTGCTGTTTGATTAATTGGAATCTCTGCCTCATAGGATAAGTGCTGTTCAGCCTTACCTGAAGCATTTTCCCAAGCAAGGTTTTGCTTTTTTGTTTTGTTTTCTTTTGAAAAAGTCTGTTTTCAGTCCTAATAGGATCAGTTTGGGTTTTGCTTGTTTGCTACCAGAGATTCATGTTGTTTCTTTTTCATGGAAGAGCTTTATACAAATCTATACAAAATATTATTTAAGAGTGTAACTTTCATTTTGATGGCCTCATTACTGTTTGTTTGTTTTGTTTTTAAACTTAGCTTTTAAAATAGCAAAGACACATGAAATTGTGGCTGTCAGTTCTGTAGTCCTTGATCCCTGCTAATATCTGCATTGTGTGTTCCTGACTGAACATGACTTTTATGGTTTCCAGGTTCAAGATTTATTTTATATTATGAACATATGTTTTGGCAATTACTGTCATTTGTCTCCTCATTTGGCCATTCTCTCTATTTGCTGCAGGATATTTTCCATACGTATTCTTTGCTTGTTTTATTTCTCAACACTGAAATGGATGGTACCCTACAGATGACTTGGGGAGGTTCCAGCACTTTTTCTCCCATTTTGGCAGTGATTTGTCTTCTTGGAAGTTGCAGCTCTGCCTGGGTTAAGTGCAACAGGCGTTTTGTGTTAGAGATGATGTCAGCAGGAGAGATGGCCTCAAGGGTCATTGAAAGAACATAGGATTTTTGACTGTTCGGATTTTACTGACTTTTCTCTTCAATAAAATACCATTCTGCTGAAGATAGATTGGTGTCTGCAGTGGTATGAGACAAACTTGGTGACCTCGCTGTGTAGGATGATATAGCACAGTCCCAGTGCCATAAGTTTGGAGGGTTGCTCTCAAGAGCTTTACAGAAATGCATTAATAAGTGACTTAAAATTTTTTATAAATCCTTGTTTGTCTATGAAAATAATTGGCTTTTTAATATGAATTGTTAATGCAGCTCTGCTTGCAGTGTCTAAGCTGGTTGCATGGGCTAGGTTGGACATTTTACCTGCACTGAAAAGACACTTTCCTGTCCTAGGCAGGTTTTCTAGCCTGGTCAGTGCTACCTAGGAGGTTTTGAGACTCCTCTGTCAGCAGTGCTGTTACCTGTCCTTGTACACTGTCTGCAATATGTTTTATATTTACTGAGCTTTTGCTTTGTCCATATTATCTAACCATGCTTTCTCTCTCCTTTTCTGAATGATTGGGAGTTGACTCTGGATTTTGTCCTATACTAGAGCATTTAGCATAGTGTCTAGGGGCTAATTCACGAAATGGAGGAACTGATGTTTATTCTTCTGTCTTTTCTGCGAGGAGAAGCTGTGTGTGTAGTATAGGTTCTTGGCTAGAATCCTTTCTATTTTGCTTGTACTTGTGTATATGCACTACCTTACTTACATGCTGCTAAAGGTTTCTTGTTTAAAAATTAGACAAGTGAGAGAACTGGAACTAAAGGGAATGATGAGGTGTATGGAGACCTTGCAGTCCTCTCAGGGCTTACTAGGAGGTCTTTGGACCAGAAGAAATGCATTTCTTTATAACTTATAGTAGTAAGGAAAAGTTGCCACATTGAGCACATAGCCTTCTCTCTTTCAATGTAGCCCTCCATTGTGAGGTCCTGTATTCAAGTATAATTTTGAATGCCTCTTGCCCCATTATATAAGAACACTTTACGAAAGCTTATATGGAGTAAGAATGTTGCCATCCATTAGGTTGTGGTCTTTGTTCCATGAACCATGTGATAATAACTTTTTTGATTACAAATAAGATAAAATATACATTATTAAATGACTCAGATTCTGCTCTCCGACTGGAGGCTGCGAATTAATATCTTCAAATTAAACTTAATGGAGCTTGAGTATAATTTCACAAGACACTGTCTCGATGGGCTGAAGAAGTTCTGGCCCTTTGCCATTTGTTGCTATTTTTGTGCAGCCATTTGTCTCCTCTCCGCTCTGTGCCATAAACTAAATTACAGAATTTAGCTGGGATAAGAAGAATGTGTTGTCAGCTATGGAGTAACAGCCAGGTTGGTTCTGCCTTGTGAAAGCAAGAACATGCACTGTGGTCCTGAGTGCTCACAGGCCGGAAGCGCTCGTGGGAAAGGGGGATGTAAAAGAAAATAAGCTCTTCTCATTCTGAAGCGTTTTAGTTCCTCCAGGATGCTAGATACATGAACTGGTAAAGCAGACCTAAGTTAAAGAAAGGAAAAACAACCAAGAAAGAAATACATCAAGAGAGTTAAATTTCATGTTGTGGCTGCTGGGATTTAGGGGCTGAATCAGTAAAGCTGAAATGTGTAATGACTCCAAGCGATGGTGTTGCAGCAAAACATTTACAAAATGAGCTTAGTCTCCTTTGTTTAATGATATAAAAACAAAATATTTAAGTATGAGGGCTTGTTTGATTTGTTTCCAAGTAATGTCTGTTTTGAAAATTCTGATTAAAAACTTTCTTCTAAAAATATTCTGTGTTCTCCATCTTTTTCTAAACATTTATTTTTCTCTTGTAAAGGCAAAGACTTGTCTGCATGCAGTGATGAGCTAGTTTGAGATTGTGCTGACAAAGGAAGTCCCCTGTCCTTATGGATCTGCTGGAGATGCAGTTCATGGAAGTCCTGCCAGGTTAGCTTCAGGCAAAATTTGTCAGAGTAGTTCAAACAATTTAAACTATTAGTATGAGCTAATTTGGCTGTGCTTGCGTGCCATGGATTGGGAAGTGCTCACACAAGCACTGCAGAATCGGTTGCTTTCAATAAAAGGGTGGTAAGAAATTGAGGTGAAGTCAGATAATTCTCTTTAAAACAGCCTAATTAATGAAGGGGGATATGTTGTCTTACCAGAGAGTTGTTCTCCTGGAGATAAATACTGTATGTCCATGTGGGACCTGCAGTGCAACTTGCAAGTGGGGCACTGAACTTCTCTGCCAATTTAACTGTATGTAGTGACCTGGGGCTGTTGGCTCATTTCTCTGTTAGATCTCTTGCAACCTTGCTTCACCTATTTACACTTATTTTAGTTACCCTGGCTTGGTGTTTTGCTCTTTGAAGGGTCTCCAGCCAACAGCGTAATCATGCAAGTTTAGTGAGGAAGAGAAAAGACCCTGCGGGGTAGGGCTTACTGCATGTTGGGAGCAGAGTTTATGTAAAAACTTCTTTAACCCAAAGCTTCATAATAAAGGGTTAGAATTAAGCCTTAATTTCAAACATGGGGGAAGAGTTGGTCTTCACTAAAATCATCTCTGCTGCGTCAGTGCGTGCACATACAGTGTGTAGTCTGTCTATGCTCTGCACTGCTTACTGAGCAGCCGCAAAGCTTAGCTACTGGCTCATCTGTCTTCCTTGATCATGGCTGTCTTTTACAGCCACTTAATTCTGCTCCCTACTCATCTGAAAAATTAGTTGCATCTCATTCCTGAAGTATTTGCTGTGCTGCAACACATGTGATTCTTAAAATGTTGTACTGGGTCCACAAATACATGTCCATAATGAGCAAAAGTTTTGAAACATGCTGGAATCCCTGCTCACAACTGTGCTGTTCACTGCTTTGAAGAGAGCTCTGTTTTATTTAGCAACATATATATTAATGAACCAAAAAGTGTGGTTTCATGGTTATCATAAACCAGCCAGTCTAAATCTCGGCTACTGCCCAAAGTCACAGTCTCTTTTCTTCCACTTTCATGTAGCCACACGTGGATCTCCTCCTCTCCCGTGTGTTGGTGTCAGAGGTTACACAGCTGCACCATGAATCAGATCGTGCCTCAGAAGGACTGAAAACTATTTGTGGCCTTGTTTTTTTTTTTTCAGGATTTGTTCTCAGCAATGAGATCCAACTGGCTGTGTGGCTGTACAATCAAGCGGTAGCGCTGGCGTAAGAGAGGGGATGTGAGGAATCATTTCCTGCAGTAGTAGCCCTGGCTTGTTGGTGGCTGCTCAGCTGACTGAAACCACAGTCTATGTTTAAGAAAAAAAAGAAGGGGGCGGGGGGGGAGGAGGGAAGGAGTAAAAAAGCTTGACAGAACAGTTTATTCATTAAGGCTACTGATTTTCCTGTTCCGGAGCCTGTAAGAGGCTGAAGATCAGGGAATATTGGTAGTTCCTTGTAAAAGGGCTAGAGCTCGTCACCTTTGCCTATTTGCCAGCAGCCACACAAGAATAACCATATAATGATGTTCCATAGTCCCCATTCCTTTTTTTTTTTAAACTTATTTTTAATGAAAAGCAATAGTCTTTCTTGCAAAAGGAAAATACTATTATTTCTCGGAGGAAGTGGCATTCTTTCTGAGTTGTCACTCTGATGGGAATGTTTGTCTTCCTCTTGCAGCATTCATGTGGTCTATTGCTGTGTGAAAATCTTGCTTTATCTGGGAATTCCTTTCTTGTCAAACAACCATGTACAGCATCTGCCATTAAGTGTGCAGGACTGTAAAATGGATGTGTCTGTGTTTAGTCAGTGCTTTTCACTGTGACACCCAAAAGATTTTAAATCATGTGTAAAAGAGAAAGCTAAACCACAGCAAATATACATTAAATAACTCGGAGGAAGAAGAAAGGGAGCATGAAAGGGAGTTGGTGTTTAGTATCTTCTCTGTTTTACTCTTTGATCCCAGGTATGGCTGAAGTCATTTATTTCAGAATAAAAGAAAAGCTCTTACAGATATTAGTACATAGATTTTGTTAGATATATAGTGAATAGTGAATATTGCAGAGATAAAGGTCAATTATGGAGTTTTACTCAATCCATTTCTTGGTTTAATGTGATGTATTTCAGTGGAGAAGAGCTGAGGGGGTAATTTAATACACCAGCATAGTTCAAGCAATGTGGAAGTCAGATCCTGACAACTGCACCAGAGAGGCTTCTGATTTAAAAAGCCAAGTGAAGCCTGGCTTAAAAAAAAAAAAAATTAACCTGGGTGTTGAGGGAGAAGGTAAACTCTTTGACCATAGTGCTCCTAAATTCTTTGTTTGTAGCAAATTTAGTGAGTTCTTAGTTCTTCAGAGTGAGATATGGTTTTGTGTGCTTGTTTTAAGCCTTATTGTTCGTATTGCAAGTTCCAAAAGCTTGGCCAGAGCAAGTAGGATATATGAAACTTTGGCTGATACCTCTGAGATGAGGCAAAGATTTGGTGACAATCTGAAATGGGATTGATAAAGGACAGCAAGGGGCAGCTTTGCTTGAGCTAAGCACGGTAAGTGTATTTCAAACCTTGCCTTTAATAGAACAAGCCAGAAAAAGCAAAGGACTCACAGGTGAGACCTTTGCGTGTTCCTGTGCTATCCTGTTGGTCTGGCTGCCATTTGGCCCAAACCACTAACCTTGCCTCATTCTTTGTGCTGCAGAAGTCTTGCAGTCTGTTAGAAAGCAGCAAGCTGGTGATTCTTGGTTGCAAAATGTCAGTCCTTGCAAGTACCAAAAAGTGATTTGCTGTCGCAGTTACTGCTGCTAAGTAAAAATATGATATGTATATGAAGAACAGATCGTATGTTTGACACTAGCTTTTTTAATTAAATATTGCAAATGGAAGCCAGAAATGAGGGGTAGTGTTTCACTAGGCTATTTAGAGGGGTGAAAAAGTATTGCAGGTGAGAAGAATCTCTACTGTTAAAGTAGGTTCTGCTCAGTTCAGGAGATGTCAACTTCTTTCACCTTAAATTAATAGGTGTCTGAGATGGGAACAGGCTTGAGAAAAATTCTGGTTTGACAAGGCTGGCAAGTAGAGGTTGAGTCAGGGGAAGTCATTTTTGAGGTTCTTATTAAATTAGTGCTTACAAAGGTGGGTATGGCAAAAGTGCTGCTGTTATATAATAGCGGGCAGGAAGAAGTAAGGTCATCCCTCTTGTGTCAGGAAATCCTCCAGGTGGGAAATGGAGATTTAAGGATACATTTTCAGTGCTGGAAAGGGGAGGAAAACATTCCCAGTTGGTGAGTTCAGAGGTCAACATCAGATTGATATCATAAAAGTATGATTTTTTTAAAAAAAATCTTGCACAAGAAAAGAAACAGTATAACAGTACAGTAGCCCAGTAATACAGTAATAACAGTAGTAGCCCATCTGTTCAG
>NW_010579601.1:11970-51191 GCF_000705375.1 Tinamus guttatus
TCTCCTGGGAGCTGACTAGCGCCCAGGAAACTGTTATGGGAGCCTGGTTGGAGAAGCAGTGCAGTAAAGATCCAACAAGTGCCATGGGTGCCATGCCATGCCATGCCAAAGACATAATTAACGTTCCTTCCCCCTATTTTTATCTTTTTTTTTTTTTGAACACTGTAAGGAAGGGCAAACGTTTTTTGTCTCTAATTCAACAGAGGTATGTGTCAGTAGGAACTGCTGATGTTCAATGTTAAGGTTGCATGTCTGATATAAATGCAGATATGGTCACAGCTATGATACAAAAACAAATTATCCATTATATTTTCCTGGAGAAGCCAGGAATATGTTTCCTGGAGTCCTAAGACAAAAAACAAACAAGGAACAACAACAACAAAAACATGGTACCAATTGTAGCAAACAAATGAGCACACAAGAAAGCAAAAGGTTGCTCATCAGCATTCTCCTGACTAGTGTAAGATCCTCTCAGGAAGAGGATCCCATTCTCTCACCTGGTCATCAAGAAAACCTGTTTCATTCTGCCCTTTAGTAGCTTACAAAACAGTGTCTTCTATTTGTATAGTGGCACTCAAATGAGTGTTTGAGTTCTATCTATGAATATTTAAAGCATCCATATTTTTAGGAAATAATTTTAGAAGAACATTAAAGCATGCTAATATTAAATACTAGTATTTATTTTGACAGTACAGTGATATGCAAAGGTTTATCCCCACAAACACATTATTTCCACAACTACAACCATAAAGTATCCAGTCTTATTTTTAGGAAATAATTTTAACAGAGCATTAAACCATACTATTATTAAATACTAGTATTTATTTTGACTGTACAATGATGTGCAAAGGTCTATTCATGCAAACACATTATTTCTGCACCCACAACCATTTTGTTCAAATTGTTTATGATAAAATGGTTGCCAGTGACATAGGCAGCAGTCTAAAAGTGGAAGTCCGGAGACCTTTTCCATGCTTTTACAATACATTTAGAGTGTCAGTATATACACTTGAAGTGCTAGGTTAAAGTGCATTTTTCTACAATTTCCATCACTAGATAAAGGCAAATACTGCCTTTTAAATTTTGTTTATTTGGTGTTAGAAACAACAAAGACTGAAATATAATGGAGACAAGTTATAATCTTCTCAGTTCTTTATTCCAAAGAACCAAGTTCTAATGGCCTGGCATTGATTCTCATTCAGAGGTGCTGAGTGAGAATCTGCAAAAAATGAAATCTTCCATTTTGTATGAAAGTCAGAATTTTAAAATTGTGTAAGGAGAACCTAAATTCTCAAAGACAAAGAAATGCCTATACATTGCACATGCATATACATTTCCATACTTGCTTTTGGAAATACCAGTAGACTGTAATGTACTTGTCAATATTTTTCATCAGTATAATACCTCAAAATGATTCAATATTGTTTCCAAAGTTTGATCTCTTCATAGTTATTCAAATTGCTTTCTGCTAAGGCCCAAGAATTCCAGAGCATTGCCAGCCTTGAGCTTATCCTGTAAAAAACAAAGCATAGACATGTGTGTGTATATATTTATATGTGCGTGTGAGCTGAAATCACATTTAAGTCAAGTGATTTTTCTCATGCTTGTACTCATCCTTTAAAACATTCTGGTGAAGGTCTGTAATGGGACTAAAGGGCCTCTTGCCATATTTGACATCAGTGCACTCCACTGATTCTTCCATGTTTTATCAAGGAGCTAAAACCAGAGGCTTAAAATGGAAAAAGAACAAATGTAAAGATTATACCTTCAGTTTATTGTCGAACTCTTCCATTGAATCAATCAATTTTCCAGGTTCCAGTTCCCCCAGTGGAAAAGGATAATCTGTCCCCAAAATAACTTTGTCCTGGTAGTAAGGAAACACGTTGTACATCTTGTAGTAATGTTAAATAATATCATTAAACACATTTTCTGGATTTTTTTTAAAAAAAAACACAGGAAACTACATCTATTGGACTGATTAATTACAAAAGAAGATGAGAAAGTAGATTACAGTTTTCATTAGGAAAAAACATAAACATTGAAAACAAGGACTCAGAGTTTTCTTCATTTTATACAAACAATATTGAGTGAAGTTTGGGTGAAGTTTGAGAAAAGTACTGAATGTTTGTTAATGTTTATGTGATGTCTAACTAAACTTTGGTATATTTCTTATATTTTTATTTTAATGCACAGAAAGTTCAAAACGCAAATCCCAGGCACATGGAAAGCGTGTGTATTGCTTGGATGACTATGATATGAAAAGCATTCTCCTTAACAGATGCATTCTCTGTATGCGCTGTGGCTTCGAAATGCCAAAGTCAAGGACTTTATTGTTCTGTTGTTCTACCTGTAGTTACATGGTTATGCAGTCCCACAATTAAGTGCCTGATAAAGAGAACATAGGCTTCTTCCTTATGTTTATTGACTTACTTTTTGGTTCTTGTTCATGTTCAAGGTTACTTGCATGCGCTGCACTGTTCTGTGCAGTCCGAAAAACACAAAAATCATGACTCTGATCTTCTCTATAGATTGTCAAGTGACCTGCAAAAGCAGGCCAGAAAAAAATCTTGTATTTTACATTGCATTCATTGACTGACAGGAGGTCATTCCTGATAGCCTTGTACATAAATAACTAATTCCAGTGTGTAAATAACATTTGAGCTAAACCAGTTTTTTCTGAAGATCCAACCTTGCTATAGGTCTGACATAAGGGAATTAAAGGCACATTTCTTCATGAAACTCAGGAAGTTCTTCAGCAAACTCAGGGAAGACACTTGGATTTGGATTCTTAAATATGAAATTCTTAGTTATACATCCATATAAAATTATATAGCCACAGAATATATATCTTTTCTGTGTGTTTTCTGCAACCTGAAGCTACTTCAACCATTGGACAATATAGAATTACTACAGAATTTTAAATACAAATTATCTATTTAATTTAAATAGTATTCAGCTTCAGATATTACAATTGAAATCTTCATTTACAAAATTTCATACTTTTGGGAAGTCTTTATTAAAAAAATACTTATGTTTGACTGGGATTTTTTTTTATTATTTTTATTTTATTTCTAGTAGATGCCATCCAAGAGTTTCTGAAATAACCTACCTAAGACTGTATAGGAAAATTCAGCAGAAGATACAGATTTTGTTGTTCTGTCCTACATTGCTGCAATATAATTTATTACAGAATTCTTGCCTTAAAATACAAGTAGGATAATTTATATTCCTTTGTCTAGTAAATCAAGTTCTGAGTATAGATTAGGAGATAATATATTTGGTTGTGCATATGTTTAGACAAACATACATCCTTTTATTTATAATATTCTATGTGATACCAAGACATTTTTCTGCACATATGTAAAACAAATATATGACTTAGACAAAAGAATAAAAAAAAATAGCAGCTCTGTTACAGAAATGGATTTCTTGGTAAGGGAAAGGGAAATTCAGTGCCTTCCTAGGAGGTTACTGGTCAAGGTTAACTAGGGCAGGAAAGTTCTCACATTCTTGTTTACATTTTCACATATACCAGAGCAGAAAGAAATGATTGGAATAATCTGTATACATTACACAGCATTTCATAGCTAATCTTGTTCCAGTCATTAGCAGTAAAATTAAGAGCTGTAAATTAATGAGAAAATCTAGAAATGGCCTTGTTGTTTTGCTACAAATGGTATTAGGCTGTTAACTGAAACTCTCTGAGCTTCAGTTTTGTACACATCTATAAAGTGGGGATTGCAATACTTGCCTTTAAGAACAGCCTCAGATAAGTACTGTGAGGTCTCTATAGATAAATACTGCTAGCATGTCAGTTATCATGATATTATTCCAAAGGGTACCACAAAGTCTGTTTTCCATAGATGATTTATAGTCTGATATCTTAATAATTCACATCTCCTTTTAGAAAGGTTTATATTTACATTGATCAACCTCAGTGGTCCCATCTAATCATCAGAACTATATAACTTTTTTTTTCCACAGTAACAAAGACCTGAATCTTAAAGAGAATCTCAAAGCCTCAGTCATGAGTTATTCCGTTTACACTAGTATTTTGCCTTCAACCTCATCTTCTTTTACTACTATCAGAACACACTTCAAGAAAGGCCAGATGGTTGTAGCCCATTCAGCTCTGATTTCTGGTCAGAGCATATTTTACATTCCGAGGAAGGCTCTTGGGGAATCACCATGGGGATTTTTTTTTAGAGATACACTGAATCATTTAATCCCCTGTCAGCCCAGTTCTTCCCTCCTTATAGCCATATTAGCCATAGTTGTATTCACTGCATGTTGCCTTGTGAAGGAGGAAAGAACTGCAGTAATTTTGCAGTCTTACATTTTTTTTTTTCTCAGAAAATGTGTATTTCTGCTTCCTTTAGCTGGGATTGGTTCTAGGCTACAAATTAGCCTGCACCGAAAAGAAGGAAAAGATGAAGTTAAAGGTACATGACTCATGAGAACAGTCTCTGGATTTTAATATTCATAAGTTCAAAGCCAACTCATCACACTCTGATGTCAGGTAATGGCTGATCCCTAAGGATTTTAAGCCATGTTTATGCACCTCTTTACATATACCTGATGCCCTTCCTGCTCAGCTCTCAGCTTTCATCCTCTAGAGACCTGTCCTATTTTAAAACCTCAGCTGGTAAAGTTACAGTGTCATCCACAAGACCCTGTGGATAACACTGTTTTTAGTCCAGCATTTATTCATTCTATATTTATTATTCTGCCAACACTCATGATTTCATTGAGATATTGTGGCACCTAGCGCTTTTTTAAGCCCTTGACCCTTGGAAATGTATTACGTGGGAGTGTTAACTTTCACCAGAAAACAAAGCAAGTTTTTATTCCCCCTTGTTATACAGGAAAGCATGGAAACATGATTTGAATGTTTTGCTTTTTTCAAGGATAAGATGCTTTAGGCTGTGAAAAAAACCCATAATGTACCGTTTTTCCTTTTTTTTTTTGAGGGTTAAAATCATTTATGTTTTGGGGTTCTGACTCATGACTTTTCAGCACTGTGGCTGTGCAATATCACAGCACTGCTTATTTAGATAATCCGCTAATCTGCTGCTTATTTAGATAAATATGTTTCTCTTATCCCATCCACTATAAGAAGAAAAAAGCAAGTCTCATTCCAGTGAGACAAAGCAAGATATCATTTCAAATTACCAAGTATTCTCACTGGAATGAGACTTACTTCTTTCTTGACAAATCTGTCATGACTTCCAAGTGCTTCTTGACATTTTTTGTTTGATTTTGTACTTAAAATAATTAAATAGTTTTCCATTATACATGCTCAGCATGTTCCCTACATGAAATACGTTCTGTAGTTTATGTATTTAACTAATTCTACAAACTTCCAAGTTCTCTCAGGGACTTGGGGTGGATTAAAGCCTGCATTTCAACCTGCTATTTTTTCCCGTTTTTTCTGAAAAAGACCAGAATTCTGTTCCCACTTCATCTTATGAGTGCTATTATGGATAAAGAGTTCTTTGAGAATGAGAATATTAAAATATTATAAAATTGTTTTATCAGCACATTACTGACTCAAATATAAAGTCATGTCACTGTTAGGATTTTAACAGCTCATGTGGATAAAACAGGCTGTAGGTTGTTTTTCTGGTCTTGGAGTTTTCTGGGCTCAGCTACCCAATACTGCTCAAATCTTTCCAGTACAGGATAGCTGCATTTGTTCTGCGGTTTGTATTAATGTACATTCTGCAGGACTGTTCTGCTGCAGTACATTCTCCAGAATGTTCTAAGGGTAACAAAATTTAGCCCAAAAGATGGTGCTCAGGTCAAATATCAAATGACTGCTTTCTGCCGCATAAGGAAAAGTCTTTCTAAAGACCAGTGTTAACTGGGAAGGTTCTTTGGCAGAGGTTGAGCCATCATGAGTTGAATATAGTTACGGAGAATCTTTTTTCCCAAAGTTACAGACTAAACAAAGGGGCAAATGGTTGTTAAAAAGATTGTACATTGCAATGTGTTTACATTATTTCTTGATACTGTGTAAAAATATAAGTGCCAGATTGTGCCAGATAAGTGCCAGTGGAAAGAAACACAGGCATGAAAGCCAAAATGCTTTAGCGAACGAAGAAGTTACTTTGCTGTTCTAAGTGTCATCTCAATGATATGTAAGTGATTAAGGGACAAGGGATGAGTGAGGTCATTAGAAACAAAAGTGCAAAGACAGTTTGTGAACCTGTGAACCTGTGGAAATACACTTGATGTAAAATAATTGTACAAATTAGGATGTTATTTGGCTTTTTCACCTTTTCATTTTCCTTCAGTAATTCCTTGTCTCTGGCAATGCTTTTATACTGAGAGAGATGATACTGCCGTTCTTATCAGAGACTATTATTATCGTGTGGGCAGGCACAACTGTGTTCAGTTTTAACTGTGTTAAAAGCCAAATAGACATATAGGTGGATATTTAAGCAACACTGGTATTTCACAAGCAGAGCTGTGAAGTGGGAAGTGGATGATTTGAAACATTACAGTGATTGTTTTGGATGTTTCTGTCCCACACTGTATCTGATTTAAAGAGGTTCATAAACGACTAAGATTTACTCACTTTCTACTACAACTAAAATATTTTCCAAACCATAACTAATGTGTTACCTAGGATCTCCCCAAAATTCTCTTTATTGCTATTTTTTTCTGCCTACAACTTCTCAAGTAGAAATAATACTTGCTTTCCTCAAGTATACACTTGAATTTGAAATTTAAACCCTTTGAAAACAAGGCTCCAAATAAGACAGCCTTTGCTTGCAGTCCCATCCTGACCAACCTTACAAGAGGAACTAGCATCACTGAAGTGATGTTCACAGTGCATAATTTAATGGATTAAAACAACCATTTCAAGAACTCCATGTAGCAGAATTATCAACATGACCCATTTATAAAAGCTCAGGTTCTGATTTTACTGAGTGAATATGCTGTCTTCTTTCTGCTTTTTTCTCTTGTTTTGCTTTTTCTTAGAGAACAAATTAAATACAGAATGACTGACCTGCCTCTGGAGGCATTAAAACTCACCTCTCCTATTACATTTGTTAGTAGCCTCAGTGCACCGTGATCATGGACGAGAGAGTCTGTATAAAATGAACCAAGGTACTTTCTTGGATCCACCTCATTATCCACTGCACACAAATCAGGGCGCATATTGAATCCGTGGGAGATTCGCCCCACTGTGTATGGAAAAGATCCACCTGCAAGGAGAAATTTTTAGTAACAGAGGCTAAAAAAACTCAAGGGAAGAAAAAAAAAAACAAACTATTACCAGCACAAAGATCCGCAAGTTTTAGTAACGGTTACTTAGGAAAAAGAAATATGTTCTGTATCAGCAATATTCCTTCCCTTGTTATGTTTCTTTTCTCTTTTCTGCAACTCTTCACTGCAGTGAACCCCAAATTCTTGCTGCTGACTCCTTGTCCCTTTCCCTAATTGTTTCAACTACCTCCTGCTGCCCATAACTCCTACCCCTTCCTTCTCGCTTCCTCTAAAGTGCTCCTTAAATAGTTCAAACACAGGCTGAAACAGGCTGCAGAGTGTTCATATGAGCAAACTAGCTGGCAGAAATCCTCACTGGAGTAATATAGCATTCAGCTGGTGTCAGCCTTAGACCATTAACCCCATTAGCTGGCATATGAGAAAATAAAACTGCACCATGCTCAACTACAGTTTCACAAAGTGTATTACTTACCTCCATGTGCGAAGCAGACTTTCAACTTAGGAAATTTTTCAAAAATTCCTCCCATAATCATGGAGCAAATGGCTATGGTGGTTTCTGTTGGCATGCCTATCAACACAAAGAGCCTTATCATATACGGACAAAGACTGAGTTACAACAGGCCTTAAACCTAGTGCAAAAATGACTTTACAGTGCTGCATTATTTCCATTAGAGGAACACTGAACTGAGTATTAATTAACTTTAATGAGAGCACAGAACTAGAAGCTAAGATTTTATGAATTCAAAAGCCCATTTTTTATGTACTTAGGAGACAAGGGAATACAAGACTGTGTTGCTAGTTTTATTCATTTTAGGTCTCAATATAAAAGATAAAGTATGCAGGCTTAAAAAAAAAAAAGGTTGTATTTTCACAACAGGCTTAATAGTAGTTTTACTCTGTACTAGAACCTTTGCAAAAATCTCCTGGGCATAATTCAGTGACAGTTTGTAAATATAGATTAAGCAATGCACTCACCTACCAGCCAGGGAAGCCAGTACTTGGACATCCTTCCATCTACCTGCATGTCCCAGGGATGCACAAAGAGACAGCAATTCAATTGTTCAGCAGCCTTCAGCAAAGAGAAAAAATGTTAGTTGTGACTTAATCTAACAAAACCTACTTTCTTAGCCACGCTTTAAAGATTACCTGCAAAGTTGTACTGAATATCAATTATTAGTGATGAAAATAGGCCCAGAAGTGAAAACCATAATCAATAGGACCTTATATTTAGTCCTCTGGTCTATATCCTGAAGTTCCCACTTGCACTCAAAGTTCTTTTTGAGACTACTGGTTTGGAAACACTGATTATAACATTTTATTCTTAAGGTGCTCCTCCAATTAATGTGGTAGAAAAATGCTTTTTTTTTTTAGCTGGGTGTATGCCACACGCATCCTGCAGTACAAAACTTGGTTCAAACGAGCTTTGTTTTGATTTCGTTTCACATGAAGGGATGAATTCTCAGAATATTTTCTAGATAGAATGATTTTACAGAAGTGTTCCAGTTACATTCAGGAATTTCCATTGCTATCACACTGTATTTGTTGCTTTTGGCCTGCTGCCTGACTTAAAAAATACTAGACCTTCTTTAGCCCACCTAATAGCTAGAAACCTGGTTGCATTCTGAGCAATAAACCATCTCCACTGAAGCACATTACATTTTCCAAACTGCTGACATTTTCAGAAAGGAAAACAAAGGAGCTATATGAGATACTAATCCTGATTGAGTTATTTAACTATGTGCTTAAATTAAATAAATCAGAGCCATTCACATGCTTAACCATTTTTTTAACAGCTTCATTTTGTCAGATGCATTTCTGGACCTCCTTTCGTTGCTATGGATTTATTTACCATTAAATGCATAAATAAAGCTGTAACTTATAGACTTTAGGAAGTAATTGTCATCTAGATTTGTAAGCTAAAGCTAGCAATTCAATAACTGTCCTGATGGTTTGATAAAGCTCATTATCCAATATGGTTTTATTTCACAATCTCTGTTTTCCAAAGATGCTTCTAAAGGTGATAGAGGGTTACTTCCTGCATATGTTAAACACAAGCTGAAGAATGTGTGTATCTCCAAAAGTAGAAGCTGATACATTGTATGACCAAATAAATTGTCCAGATGCTGTGCTAACAGAATTCTTGAATAAATTGAGTTTTGAGAAATAACCTCTATGAATCAATTTCAAGGTGACAGCTTTAATAACCTCTAAAGCAGATACAGAATGTGCATTGATTAAATCCCATAATTTAGACAAATGAGAGTCCCCATCTGGGCCTCAGGCTGTTTAAGAAATGCAATCTATGAACTCATCTTACAATTAATACATTCAGTTTAGAGTTTTTGGTCTCATTTGCATGAGTCTGTGTGGTACTTTGGCTCTATAGGTATCTGACCCTGACATCTCTGAAAATCCCAGAGAACTTTTTTCAATTATCTCAGTAAGATTGGATATAACAACTTGAATACAAAAGCAAACACAACAGAAATGCCTTATTTGATATTGCAGCATGCTCAGGAACCAAGAAGGCTACTTTTTACAAAGAAAACTCATAAAAATATTATTTATTTTATAAAGTATGCTTCACAATGCTTTATTTCCTATTATTGTCATTATATCCTGTAATGAATTACCATATATAATTAAAACCTAAATTCTCTGATCACTGAAGAATAGCCATGCGTAACTGCATGATGTGCAAATGGGATTGTTCCTGAAAAATGCCAATTTTACATTATTTGCACCTGAAAAGTCATTGATTTCGTTGGACTAAATAAGAAATCTGGAATCAAACACTATCAGAGTCCTATGATCTTGCTGCTTTTTCATTGTCTAAAATGGATCTGGATCAATGAATCCACCAAAAAAATTAAAAAAAAAGATACACATTCTCCTTTCTTTTAAATTGCATAATTTTAAATGAATATTCTTATTAGTTTGATTTCCCAGTTATTAATGGAAGTTAGTGAGGCTGTTTGGTAAATACCTTTCATTTACACTAAATACATTGGAAGGATCAATTATTTTAATGGACCTATCAATTTAGCTGATGACTGAATATGGTATAAGGGATTTTTAGGTAAAATTCCATGTCACAGAATTTCCCTAACTAAAGAAAGAAACATTTACTCACAGCATAGATGTCATACATTTCTGGTGCATTCAGGTCCCATTCATTGACATGAGATCCTATTTGTACTCCAGGAAATCCAAGTTCATTCACACAACGATGCATTTCCTTCACAGCCAGGTCTGGAGCTTGCAAAGGTAATGTACCCAAGCCAATAAACCTCTTGGGGTACTTTTTTACTGTAGCAGCTAAGTCATTATTTAATATCTGGGATAGATCTAAAGTGTCCTGAGGTTTGGCCTGGTATGATATTAAGCAGAATAATACATTAAAATAAAGTTTTCAAATGTTATCACCTTTGGAAGATACTGGGTAAATGTCACTGCACACAATATAGAGAGAAGGCTTGAATTTAGAATTTTACATTATGGCAAGATGAAAACCAGTAGGACTAAATTGTGCCTCGCTATGAATCTTCTGGGTACAGTTCTTGTCTGGAATATAATATCAACTGCTTTTCCCTTTATTGCTAAGGCTCAGTATAATCTAGCCCAACTTGGGGATATGCTTAAGTTTGCAGTCTTTTTGTGTCAACTGATCTTCTGGTTTTGATTATAGAAATGCAAAAAGCTGAGCATATCTTTTTAAATATAGCAATGAATATCTAATCCCCTATTACTGGAGCTAGAAAGAGAAAAATAAGAGATATGGGATGCTGGAGCATGAGAATTTTGTAGCAAAATTTTGAACAAAGCTCTCTAATGACAGTTATATTTGTAATGAAGAAACTACAATACCCATACAATTAATTAGTTTCCTTTTTTTTTTTCCCATAGAATATATTAAAGGACAAAAACTTCCAGAAAAATCAGAACAAAATTTTAAGATACGTAATGCAAAAAGGAATTTCAACATCAGTGGTGCTACTTACATATGGGCTTAACATGATGGTTTTTTAGTGTAGGATACCTGGTTTGCACATCACAGCTTGATTTCTACAAGCAGCTAAGTAGTCAAATTGAGAATATATTTTGAATCACAATTTGCTATGATTTATCTTCTCAGACTTTATTTCTTTGGTGTATTCAAGATCACCATACATAGAATATATTTAAATTTGTGTCTGAATTTTATGATTCAGAGTATTCTAAGGTAGTGAGTTCTCCTCCCATGACATGTTTAAAAGAAGGTGGGATTAGGCTGCAAATGCACCTTTTATTTGTTCTTTTCATGAAAAAAATAGATTCATATTTAACTTCCAAGGAATCAACCCATAATTATCCTGCTACATAACAGATTCGTGCTCTGTAGGTTCTCTCTCTGTGCTGGCATCTACTTCTGACAAAATCTCCATCAGAAATTTGATTGCCCTCTCATTCTTTTTTACGAGCATACTCCAGAGTGGAACTTTGCCAGGATATCCTGCTGGCGATTTCAGGATTTGGACTATTTTTTCTTTTGTTTTTTTCAGAGCAGAACAGCTCCCCGTTTACCTCAGTGATCTAAGTATTACTTCCGTCACCTAATTGACAGGAGTTTGCACTTTAAGATAATTTGTAATATTTATAAATTACAGAATATGCTAGTAGAAACCTACCCAGTAGCTGAACATTACAGGAACTGTAGAAAGGACTTGGACTGTGACACCTGTGAAAGAAAACAAGCAGTTATTAATATTACATACATACCTTTTTTGATAAAATGATAAAAGAAAGGACTTTTGTTTGAAGTGGATAGCCATTTAAAGTTGTAAGTTGTAACATGCATGACTTAGGACAGTGATCAGTTCTTTCTCCATAGTGCTTTTACTGATTCCTGTGTTGATATGTACCAACACTGCATTTGACCTCACACTGCTTTGGAATACCATAGTGTTTTAATAGTAACAAGTCTCTCTCTATATGATCCTGTTTACCAAACTATTTGTTTCCTAGCTTTCTCTTCCATTTCTGTTCCCTATTTCCCTAGGATTCATTAATGGTCACAATCTACCTGACTTCTTTTGGACTGAATTGCTCAAATTCTTTTTCATGCAAATTCATTTCTTTTACTCCTAGTTGTTGATCAACTTATCCTTGAAGACATGAGAGAGATGTTCAAGTATTTTTCAATATTAATTGATGGAAAATGAACTCAGACTATTTAGCAGTTCATATCCCTTTTGTTATTTACTTCTTCTTGTGACCGATATGCAAACAAATCAGCATTTAGGAGCCTCAGTGTTCTGATTTTTGAAGTAAAACAGAATGATCCTTAACTTAAGAGGGCTCGTTTCAGATTTTTGAGTCACAGAACAATTCCAATAATCCAGATTTCTGCCTTGCATATTTATTAGAGAGATCTTTTAAACATCATATTGACATTGCTTTTTGAAAGATGAATTACAAAACAATTTAACATTAATCTTAAGAGTAGATTTCTATGCTGAACATTCTCGGACAGTATACTTAGGAAGAAGGTAAACCAGCACAGGAAAAATCTATTTAAGAAATGTTTTCCCTTAGCTTTCCGAATCCTCTCTATGCAGTCTGATTAGTGATGATATACCTTAATGTCAGGCATGAAATTAGTAACTGTACTGCTGTGATGACACAGAGAATAGGAGACTTCCCATATCTTTGTTCCAGAATTGTGATATGTTTGGGGGTTAATATTTTGGGCATAATCTACCTTGCTTTTTGTTACACAAAGTTGTCTTTGAAGTAAGCAGCTACAGAACAGAAAAAGAATAAAACATGGCCCATATTCTTTACCACTAGAAGGATAAGAATGAAAAGCTCAGTAAGATCTTTGGTTTTATATTTATTGGCTGAATGGCAGTTTCTCTAGAGTGCTGCAATGAAAGAAGATTTTTTATGGGAAAAGCCGCCAGATGGTGCTGTAGGACACAGTTTTAGATTCTTTTTCTTAACAAATGAGCACTGTTTTATGTAGTCTGTGGAAGAATATGTTTTGTTAGTTTTATGAAACATTTTCTTTTTGGAGAGCTGTTGCAAATAGTTGAGAAATTCCCCCTGTGTTTTCCTTTTACGTAGAGGAATTAGATGGGGCAGAATTGTTTTACAAAACCTTGCCATTAGTGCTGGAAAAGCATATCAGAAAGGAAAAGATGCCAAAGGGCTATTTATGATTGTGGTTGAGAAAAAGAATGGTTAGTCCCAAAATGTGATTGCATTTTGTGTAAATATACCCTAACTGGACATAACTTAGTTAATCCCAGGAATGATTAAAATCTTGTCAAGGCAGCACAAATTTTAGAGATGTTGTACAGGCATTCTAGGCATTCCACATGAAATGCTGAATGGTTAAAGTTTGAAATATTTCTCCAGTGTGCAAACAGTAATTTTTAAATTTTCTAAGTAAGTTGTGTTTACATAAATGCCCATCACCCCTACCTTATGTATCTCAGACTAAAGCTCAACTGGGAGAAGGACCTGAAGTGTTTCCTAACATGCTATCACCAATGCAATAATCACAAATACACTATTTTAAAAATATGTGCTCTTCAGAAGAATTCAAGTGTATTTGTTCTTTTTGAAAAGTTGGAAAAGCTACTCAAGTACAGTCTACTGAAGAACTGATGTAAGGAATTATTCCAGTTAAGTTAAAGAAAATATATTATTTAATAACTACATATTACTCTCACAAAATATATTTGGAATTAGGGTATTAATCATACTAAAAAATTTCTATCAATCAGACTAAAAATTCCTTCTCTCAATCTCTTATGGTTAACAGCATATCAAAGGCCTGTGGAAAATAAATTTGCTAAGTGTAGTTTCTTTCACAATCAGGAAAACTCTCTTTCCTGAGAAAGTAATTGTACCAGTTATCTAGGTTCAGATTTCTTTATCAAAAACAGAATAATGTTGCAACATCTATATAGAAAAAATGGTAGAAAAGGAAATATATATGCAGAAAATTCTAGGCGTAAAAAGGTTGTTTTTAATTTTGAGATGCACTAACAGAGAAGTTGGTATTATCCTGTGCAAGACAGGAATGATTTCATTTCCTTTATGAAATTACCTGATAGGTCCATCTCTTTAATCCGTATTTCTGGATCCCAGCAGTTTTCTTGAATAACTCTAAAAACCTTTCCATCCTTCATCATCTTTGCCTGTCCCTGTGAAATGACATTTTCATATTTGTTATATCTGACAAATTGGTACATGCTGAATTATAGAGTTGCTTGAGTATATTATGCTCCCTAAATAAATTCAGTGACAAAATATAGTTCTTTAATATATAATCAGTAGATATTACTTAATCAAAGACTATTATAAAATATCATGTATAGTTCAGATGACATGAATAAATATGTATATTTTCATAATAAAAAGATCTCTTTTTTATTGCAATGTTTATCTCTCCATGTTTGTTTGAGAAAGCTATCAGGTATCTTAATCAAGGTTTATCCTCAAACCAAAATTTGACCTCAAAACTGTGCTCAAATTAAATATGAGCTAAATGTTGCCCTTGGGGATGTGTGTGTTCTTTTAAAGTCAATAGTATCAAAATGAATCCAGTAAGTATAGAAATAATTGTGTAACTGTTAAATTCATTCCAGTTGTTTCAGATCACCTGTGAAACAAAGACAAAATGAGACCTAATACACTTGTCCTTAGATTACATTTTCTCTGTGGGACTGAAAGAAAAGAAATATGGAAGATTCTGTATTTGGGGAAGTAAAGATCAAAGAAAAATCTAAACACAGTATAGAGTGATTACATAAATTAGTGTAATACCTTCCCCGAATAAACTAATTCCCAACTTAGAAAGTTCAAGACATCATCATGGTCATCAAACTTGATACCAATCCCTTAATTATTAAAATTGAAGTGTTTTTTAATTTTTAGTGGATTTGACATTTGTCCAAAGATGACAAGCACAGTGTTGTTACATTAAGTCAAGAAAAATATTTTTTAAAGTTGCATGCAGTCGCATGCTTGTAATTAGAATTAGCAATTCAATACCAAATACTACTGACAGAAGTATTTCACTTAGCTTACACACACTGAAAAGATGCAATTCATCAATCTTTGCAAGCTTTAAGTATTTTTTTGTTGTTCTAGGCTACTTTTGCCATAAGTGGAAAAAGATGGAAGTGAGATCATTCACATAACCCTTACACTGTGGGATATGTGTCTATGGGATAGGTAAGTGTGGTCATGCAGCAGAAAAAATACTGAATCTTCAGTTAAAAACTGACAACCACATGATAAGATGTGAGAAAGCAGAACAGTTACTTTTTTATGTTCACAGTAAACAGAAGCTGAGTGCACTGCAGTCTTCTGATCTAGGGAAGGGAACTATGTCTCCCAAATGCTGATTTATTAAATCAGTTTAGTTAGGAAACACACAACATCTGTCTATCTTGATATATAAAAATCTGCCAAATCAGATCCTGCTAGTATTCTACAATAGAAATAATTAATAATATTTCACTGCTTATTGCAAAGTTTACTTTATGTCTCCTTTTTCTGAGAAGTCAGACTGTTCTTAACCTTGAATTTGTTATTAGCTTCATACATCATTCACAAATACACTGCCCTAATGAATATTTTAAAGGTCTCTTTCACATATCTAATAGTGCTGCCTTAGCAAACTGTCAAGTTGGTAGGTATATTACAATTTCGAAAAAATACTTGAAATATTACAGTCAGTTATCACAACTACATTGCCCTGATCCTCTGGCAAAATACTTCAGATTTTGATAAAATTGATTTTCCAACCTGACAGAAAGGTTTGCACTAGCCAAACGCTCCAATATATTTAATTTTTTTTTTTTTGCATATAGTCTAATAAATAGAAAAGAATTTGGAGTGTGAACATAGGAAAGGACACAGCAGAACTGAGCATTATGTCAAACACAAGCAGATCATGTGGCCTTTATTAGATTACCACTGGGAGTATTTCTGTGAACACAGGCAACTTCCTCAGATACAGCAAAGGCATAGCAGCCAAACTGCTTACATTTATTTTCTTCTGCTAATACTGAAAACAACATTAGGCAGGCAGTAATTCTACCAGCAACCTTCACAGTGCTCATACATAAATGCTGAGATGAACAGTAGGTCACTTCATTCTGTTAACAGCCATCACAGTATAGAAGTTTCTAACAAGATGTACTGTTCTCATTAAATAATTAGTTAAACAGTTTGTTGTTTTCATTTGCATTAGCTGATTCTTTGTGATCATGAACATGCTGCAGGTCATGCCTAAACTCACAGCTTTGTGCGCAGACAACAGCGAAGTTGGTTATGCAGGAAAGCATAATGTGCTAATTTGAATAAATCCATGTGGATCAGTGGGATTATTCATGTATCGAGGGATAGAACGACCTGCTGCAACAACATTGGGCCTGCAAAATCAGTCCTATTACTATAGTCTCTAGACACTGCCACTAATCTGCACCTGTCATTTTTCAAATGAGAAATTACTCAAGCACCTTAATTGGGAAACAATTTTTGCAGTAATAAGAATAAAATCTGATCAAGAAGAATGTTTTTAGGTTCCAAGGCAATGGGTGCAAGGTTGAAGCCCTCATAAAAGACCTAAGATCTTTACTTGCAGTGGTAACACACTTTTCTAAGGGCACAGCTGAAAAATTTTATTATATCTTTATTAAAAGCCATGCAATATTTAATATCCTAAAGAATTTATGAAGAAATTAAGAGAGTTTTAAGAGGTTTAAGAAGCACAGCAGGTTGATTTAGTTCAGCAAGCTACATCTGAATTTATTCCATTAATAAACTACTCAGTTACAGCCCAAATTGCATGCATGCAATTTCAGACATTGATGCTTCTGAACATGTGAATGTTTTCCTTTTTTTTTTTTTTATCTTGGGAGTTAACTTCCCCAGCTCCACATATTTACACAGGATTTTATTCTCTATCATGCACTTCTTTCATGTAGACAGAAGTAGGCTGGAGAGAACTCTCTGCGGAGCATGGAAGGCTATTATCGACTTGCCACAAAGTTCCTTTGCAGGCTATTTTTAGCAAAGAATTTCAGCACCAGACCTCTACTAAACAGCTAAGCTGCTAAAAATGCCTTCAAGTCTCTCTCCTTCCTGCATCTGCCATCTATCTCAGAAGCTGTGCCATCTGAACTTCTGCTTAGCAGGTGGCTTCTTATCTCCTCCCAGTCCTGCTTAGAGTGAAATCTGAACAAAACTGATGAAATCTGGAATTTCATCATAATCTGTTTGCTCCTCCATCTTGGTCCCTAAATAGCTGATAGGCATGTGACAGCACAAACTTGCATATTGTAGAATGACAGCAATCTGTATGCCATTTAGCTTGGAATAAACATATACAAAGTTATATCCATAATTTTTAGTTACCATATGCATACCTGCAATTACAAAAAAAAAGTGATTTTCCAAAGTAACAAGGGGATGGTTTAGTTCCATTGAAATTAACAGAAATTATACACTTAAATACCTTGTTTATCCGAAATATATGTCTTGCTTCTTCAAAATAATTAAATAATAATTAAAAAATGCATCTCTACAGAGAATGAAGGAATTAGTCAAATCAAAAAAAGAAACAACAAGAAAAAGATTGGGCACTATAATCTCTATAAGCCTATCTCAAATATGGAGTAGAGATGTCACTTCAGAAAATTCTAGTTACTAAGTATTTGTATCTCTTATGCCTGTACTTGTCATTACAGAATTCCATTATAGAGATCATGGCTAAACTACAGAGGACAGGTCAGATCAACCCTTGTTAAACACACTACACATGCAACTGGCCATTACAGGACATAGCTGGGTTTAGCCAGTTATTTATATTGCAACCTTTACAAGCTTCAAGGCGGGTGTGTGCTGACACTCTTTGTCAAGCTATTCATCTTTGCACCTTTTGTCTTGCAGCTTACTATAACCAGGTTGTTCTTATCCACCCCTTCTCTGTTCTCCTTTTTCCTTAATTATCTGGCTAATGCCTTGTATTGCCTTTACTCTTCAGTATCCAGGCACACAGCAATGCTCCTGAGGTAGGCAATCACAGATGGAATTTCTCAAGTTAGGACAGGTATATGTGAGGTGAGGAGGGAAGTGAACTCAGGTCTGAGAGCTCTTCCATAAAACACCTTTCTCTTCCCATCCGTAAGGAAATCCTGAGCCCAGGTCCAGCATTGACTAAATCTAATGGAAAATTTCCCATCTCCGATAATTAGACCAGCACCCTCACATGAGCTTGCTTTTTCTCTTGGGTCTACTTACCTTGCACTATTGACCTATAACTGTTAAGATGGAAAGGAAAATATTTTCCATGTGTAGTAAATGTCATGCATATTTATGCACTATAAAACAAACCTGGGACCTCCACCATCCTGCCCTGCTGCTGGCATGCTGATGGAGGGACAACTTTCCTGCTTTTGGGCCTGAAGCCATTCACATCAACAGCCTCACCAGAGCATGGGGAGCCAACAGGTCATAGAAGAAAATTGGCTTCCTGTGACAGTGTTTGAGCTATATAGCTGTATCTGGCGAAGTTGTTATATGGTAACAAACAGAGGGCTTATCTTTAAAACTAGGTTATAAAATTAATCTATATGGTAATGTATATTCTTTTACCATGCTATTCCTGCCCTCCTATGAAAAAACAGCATGGTGGTTATTTTTTAATGTCAATCAAATCAAAAGACAAGATGCATTACTGATCTTGCTTATACCAGTTTTATATTATTGTGTCACTGTAAATGTCATTGTAATTACTGCTGATTTGTTCTACTGGAGGTGAGATCAGAATCAAGCCTCTAAGAAACCTGTTTTGCTACCATCAGACTGAATAAATGTATTCTACTAACTGCGTTAGCAGCAGGCCTGGATTCTGAATGCGGATGGACTGTTAGCATTGCCTCATGGCATTTGCAAATACGATGTTCCAGGTATTCTTATGTACCTCAGAAGTGTCTTTGTAAAGTTAACAGAGTGAATGGTGATATAGAAAAATCGCATCCACTCTGTCTTTTGCTTGCCAAAGAAAATCAGCCTCCTACTCTTTTACAGTATGGTCTCCAAACCTATATATTGTCCCTGTTGTTCTTGGATATTGAAACTGCAATTTCCTTTCATCCAGAAGATATATGGAAGTTATTCTTTCTTTTTGATGACAATTTCATGTCCTAGCTCTTGATGTTTTATTAAAATATCAGTCTCAGTTATGTTTGTTTCTCATACAGACAACTACATATAAGTAAAAAAGTTCAATATGTAATGAGTTTTAGATTAGGACATCTTATTAAAAATAATTCTTTAGAGATATCCATTCTGAATGTTAACATATAGTGATGAGGAAAACTGGATACTAGTTCAGATGAGAGAAACTGAACTGACTGTATACTGAGTAACACCTCTTAAACAACAAGATCTACTGAATAGATGGGACTAATAATTGCTTAACAGAAGACAGACCTTTATAGAAATTTCTATCAAAGACATCATCAATCTTATTGCCATTTAGCTGTGAATGAGTATTCCTGATCACTGCACAAAACTATCTCAGAGGACCAGACAGCACAAACCTTGCAGTGATGATCCACCTGAACCCATCCACCATATCCGTATCTCTGTGAAAGAAAAAAGGAAAAAACAGTGACTAGTTAACATTCTGTAATAATAATCAGAGCCTTACAATCAAGCTTTACCTTTTTCAGGAGAAATACTTAAGCGTACGCTCAGTTTTGAGCCTCTGAGTAGCTCCTTTGATTTCAGCAGAATTGCTGAGGATTCGCTGGACTGGCCTAACAGTGTTTGTAGAACTAAGCTTTTAGCTCCCAGTTCAACAATATTTTAAAATAAGTCTTAAAATTGATTTCAAAATGCTTTAAATATTATTGAGGTCCATTACTGGAATTTGGTTCAAATCAGGCATTTAGCAATATGAACATTGAATTGACACATTTTCTGATCCTAACAAACTGCAATCAGTTAATCATTAGCACAGAGAAGTATTGATTCCGCTTTTCAGCTTCCATGATTCAGCAGCAGGACTGAAGGTCATTGTCTCTTGTCTATTAATATTTAAACAACCCAGAATAGCTTAAAGGAGAAGCTTAGATGCTCACTGATTCTTCCTGAGAGATTAATAATTGTTTATAGAAAAAAAAACATGAAAGACAATGATTTATTTTTGTTTTAATTACTTAGAAACAAATGAAGTCTTGAAATAAGATAATAGAATGAATGAAAAAAACGCTCAGAATTTCCATTTTTTAAAATAAAGAAACATTTCAAAGGAAACTATAAAAGCAGGGATTTCCTACACTGAAATGTAAACAATTTGCATTTGCTATGACAGCAAATCATTACCTAATGCCATTATGGGCTGTTCCAAAGTGGGAGTGCAGAACCAAGCCTTCTAATTTCAGCCAATCAGAGATCCTAATGATGACGGTGGCTATGTACACTTTATTAAAATTTATAAATGCATGTATATATAGATAAAAATAAGGAACAACATATAAATGTAGGGAAGCTCTGGGAGTGTTATCTGATGAAGATCTTAAGTTTTAAATTTTAATTAGCTCCATAATAAACATGGAAAATGAGCACTTTAAAGGACATCTATTTAGGCATTACAGATACTTGCTGGTCTGTTGCTGAATTAATTTTGTATTTTCCCCTCAATTATTAGTTGGATGCATTGATAGTTATTACTGAAGTATGTCATTAATTTCTATTTATTTTTATACATATTATGGGTACCTAAGATCTTAGAATAAACATCTTTAAAATAGAACTTTCTAGTCATAGATTAAAGATTTGGTATTTACAAGCTTAAAAAGAATATAACCAAAAAAAGAGAAAAGCTTAGCATTATGTGTGCATGCTAGAAGTAAAATATTATCATAAAAATAGTGCCTAAGAATAGCTTTTATTACTTTACATTTTGTCTTGCCCACTACCATCTCTGGGAGAAATCAAGGCAAAGTATTCAGTTCACTTAGTTCATTCACTTGTTATTTTGGCGGGCATACTGAATTTCAGCCCTCTCCATTTCTCCTTTTTTTCCACTCTGTTTTTCCCTGCATAAGATGTAGAGAACCATGTTAATAATAGCCTGAGCTTGCAGAGGAATCTAGGGAATTCAGAGAGGTATTCTCTATTCTGAATCCACTAAACCTCTGAACCACTGAAATTTTAGAACAGAAGACTCTGATTGTTAAAACTGGCAAGTAGAAATTAAATAAAGAAGTCTTATTAGCCTCTTTTATTAGTGTTTAAAAAAATGCAATATTGGTCTACAGTTGAACAGCAGGACTAATGGTGAATTCATCCTTCATGTAAATAAAGATCACAGGATACTTGAGGTGGTTTTGTCCTATTAAATTCATTGCCCTTTTAAAGTATATATAGAGAAAATATATGTTCTTTACACAATCAGCATGAAGGTTTTTTTTTTTTAATAGGCATTTTGCACAAACAGGGATGATAAATGTAGAACAAGACATGGACAAGCATGGCTACCCTGTATCCATGGACTGGATATTTAACTCCTATCTACTTAAAACAGACATAATAGCTGTAAATAATATGTGTAATTTAACCTACATTATCCAATGTTTACATGCTTTTTCATAGAGGAGTTATAATATAAACAGACAGATGTTTTAAAAGCACTTCATAGCGAAGGATGAAGCAAAACTTCCTGTCCAGGAAATTTTATGCATAATAATGTTATTTTTGATAAGCAATGAAGAAATAACCCATGTATATTTTTAACTCCAGGCTTTCTCACATCTTTTCTTCCTAATAAAATCTTTACATTTTCCAGCTGCTCTCTGACTAACACTGAATTGATACCAGACTGTTTTTTTTTAACAGTCACAGAAACACAGGGATAATACATTTGAAACACTTACCTAAGATTTTGCTATCAACAGGAAAAAAAAAGAAACTTCAAAATACCAGAGTGAAAGGATGTACAATGTAAAATAAGAGTTTAATGTCAGATACCAAAGAGCAAGGCTGAAATAATGGTATTCTTCTGATGCCCAAGGTAAGCACAATGAAATCAGATGTTTCCATACAACTGATAAACCCATGGAATGTTCATTCAAATACTGCCAATACAGAATTACAATAAGGAAATATTTAAAGGCAGCAGCAGAGCTCTCATCTTTTCTAGCCTGATTCTTTAACATGAATGGAAACACTAAGGAGTTTGAATAAAATAGCTATACTGGAATTGTGAAACCAATTTTTAAATGCAATAATTATATATATGAGAGAGTTATATTATGTGATCTTTTTAAGGTGAATTTTTCAGAACCCTTTGTAGCATTGAATATGTGATCCCTTAGGAGTCAAAAAGTGCTCAAATATCTTTATATACAATTTTGTTTATAATTATCCAGGCTGTAACTCTAAGTCTACAAGACTGAGTTTTTATCAATGAATTACAAAAATAATACCATGCAAAGATTCAAAGTTAGGACAGTCTGACTTATAGCTTCTGTGTTCTGGCCAATACTGAATCTAGGTAAATGAGGTTTTGTATTCATAATCCAATATGCTACATCCTTCCAGCAACTGACAAAATAATAGGAAAAAGATATTAGCACCGTCATCATCAATTAACCATACTTAAAGTGACCCAATATCCACTAAGTTAAGGATTGTCATGCCTGTGGCTGTAACTACTCTTAGGTAATAGTAATCTTGTTTACCATTTGTTTATTTCTCCTTTATATTTGTTTTTTTAAAAAAGTGAATACCACTTGGCTGTCAGGGACCTTATAGCCCTTGATAGTTATGAAGATATACCCTGCAATGGTTTCACTAAGCAAATGGAATTTATACCTCATCATTTGACAATGAACAGAGTCAAGTTTTTCATCCCTTTCTTACAGGAAGTTTTGCTTTGCAAATCAATGTAATAGAAATATCTCATATCTTTAAAAAAAATCAAATTAAACCAAAACCTACTGAAAATAGATATTTATTACAGATATTTATTATTCATTCACTATTTTTTTAAGAACTACATCAATAGCAATGGTTGCTGTAAAATAAGTCACTGAATATCTGAAGTCTTATTACCTTTTTTAGATCAGGCAATTCCTTAGGAAGAATGTGGCTATGAACATCAATTTTCATTTTTGAAGTATCAAAGGAGAACTACGCTTTCAAAGGAAATGTTTTCTATGTAACTGCTACTAACCTTCCTGTCCCTGGCTCAGCGGGTCAATAACTTAGGCTGCTGTTCCGATCTACCTGCTATCTTATCAGGGCAACCGCATACAGTAACCAACCAGGGGGCCAAAACCCCAGAGGAGTGGCTCTGGGAAAGAACAAAAGCTTCTAGAAGTAGAAAGTTCCTGTTAATGCATAAACTGCATCTGAGGGAAAAGAGAAAATGCATATTTATAGTTGTGATATGGAGGCTTTTTTTTTTTTGTTATCTAGATTTTAAAACACAAACTGGTTTACAGTCGAACATGATCTGAATTTCCTTCTTTCACTTTGTCAGATTCTGAAATGATCTGAAGAGAGGATATAACATACCGTTGTAAGAATTTATGCCTTCTTCCCGTACTTTATTCATAAGGGACTTCAAAAAGATTAATATTGAACTGTGGCCAAATCTGTTCTCTGCAGTTTCATCTCCCTTTTCGATTATTAGTTTCTTTAGCATATTTACACAGTGTAAATAGCACTAGTGGACACTACTGCTCAGTCACGCAGACTGGCTCATGTTACTTAAGAATCATAACAAATTAATGCTAGTGTGGTATCTATGTTATATACTTAGTATGGCACACATTTTGTGTGTGCTAAATTAAACTTAACTGGCTTAGATTTTATGTCACCCTACACTTCACTTTTTGTCTTTACTCAGGTAATAGATATCATTCCTGGAGATAGCCTTGCCTTTTGCTTTTTTTTTTTTTTAATCTGTAATTTATTTTCTCTGTAGTTTTGTTTCAACTCTTGCTTCCCTCATGATTGCCAAAGCTGGTTAACCATTTCTTAATTAACCTGCTTTAATGAAAAATGCTGATTTTTCAAAGCGAAATGCTGTTGTAGTTCAACAAATCTTTCAGCGAAACATTTTTCAAGCAGACTGAAAAACAAGTGGCCTATTTTATTTCATCCTTTTTCCGACTTCATTATTTTGTTTGGGCTTGATTTTAAAAATATCCTGCAATCTGTTATATTTCCCTGGTTGTTCATTCATGAACATGTCTGCTTTTGATGTGTTCAGTTTAACTACTTGGAGTTACTCTTCGAGTCAACTTGTGATAGGGTTGATTAGCTGCATGATGTTGTGTCTGCCTGAGACATGAGCTCACTGAGAACTGAATGCTTAAAACAAACAGGAAGCAGAAACTTTGGGACAGTACTACTCAAAGACAGATGGACAGCCAGGATTTTACTTTACAGATGAACTACATGGTACTGAAATAGCAGTCATTACCATTTCAAAAACCAAACCTGTCTCTCTCTGCCCAAGCTCCCTGGTTAAGCTGCATATTTGCCCTCTTGCTCCTGATGTGAGAGCTATATTTTAAGATCTAGCACTACAGTGTTAGCCTGTTGGCTGTCAAAGCAGGAGGTTGTGAGCAGATGGGAACTTTTACATGCAGAATGGCTTGGGCGACAGAAAGATACAATTCATTGTTTGCAGAACCATACAAAAAGTGTTAGGTACCAGTCTCCGAACTGTACCCACCCTTGAGCTACCCACAGAATATATATTCCACAGCATTTGGATGAGATGAGACCACCAGGTTGGTCAGAAAGGGTAGTATGGAGATCAGCCAATGCCTATATTTGCTATGTCTCCTACAGAGATGAACTAAAATGCACACAGACTTCTTTCTGGGCATTCCTGAAGAATCGGATGTGCGCAGTGTGCCATCTGTTCATACAATCTAAGGGCTGCATGGGAAAAAGAAGTGAGAAATCCAGACCACCAATTCACAATGTTTTATTTCCACATTTTAATATATTTTTAGAGATCATAATTAGTTTTGGAGGGAATTTTGATTCAATCAAAAATTTGTACTGGTTTTGGTTTGGTGGTCTGGTGACCTGAATTTTTAAATAATTTTTCGGATAATTACAGTAGTTAAAACAGACCAATCGTCACTGTTTCTTCAGCAATACTAATAATTTATTCTGCGGAAGAGTATTCATTCTTAAATTACAGTGAATTTGAACTGCAATTCAATTTTAAAATCCTACGTTTGGGATTCGACACATAGATGTTGAAATTATTTTTGCGAATGATTTCTGCAAACATAGACCAAAGGAGTGCTGAAGTCACAGCAAACATTTGGAGGCGGTCCTTGATTCCCAGGGCTCTTCTCATCTTTCCAGCTCAGGTCCATTTTTCCTTCTTACACTCAGTACAAGAATGTGAATTCCATGGTGCCCTGGCCAGTGAACTGCTGCATTCCATCTTTCCATTAATAATGAACAATAGACTTAAATTTACATTTTGGTGGAGTTTCTATCAAGCAACTTTAAGAGACAAATTTGGCTGTAAGGTTAAAAAAAAATCCTGGAACAAATTCCCAAGGCAGGGGGCGGTTCTGCAAAGAACTGATTCTTACAGAAACTATAAGAAAAAGCAAGGTGGTTCTCCAGTATGTGGCCAAAATTCAGGACAAATCCAGTCTAGTCCAAATCCTTTGTGCCTTATCTGATTTTTTTTTTCAAAAAGAAAAGCTCTTCCAGGATAATTTTGCGACAGATTGTCCAGAGCAGGTCTGCAGAACTTCAGAGCTTTATTTCACTAGAGCAACAAGTTCTAACTGAAAGCAGCATTAGACCTAATGCATTAAATGCTCTTTCTCAAAAGCTATTTAGCTGTTCTTCTGAAAGAATTAGAGGATTTGAGATTTGGAATCTTCAGACTGGAAACTGGAGGTGCAACTTTGGTTTATCAGGAAGAAGATATTTCTTCATCCTAGTTGGGGGGGGGGAAGGGAGGAGATGACTCCTTAAATAAACATGGTTACGCTCTGCAGACAGCTCTATTGCGCAGTTACACTATCAAGACACACTATTTCCAAGCAGGAGTAATGTAGAAGCAAGAGGCAAATTTTGGATGCTGATATTAGAAAGTACTAATCGATTTGTGCCTGTTCCTCAGCCCTTCCAGACTTGCATGTCTTCCTCAGGCACATGTGTTTTAAATTGCACTTTTGTATGTTAAAAATGGCTATTATACATATACACAGGATGAGAAAAAGCAGCTGGAAAGCTGTGCATTCATTAGCTAAGAATGTAAAGAGTATGTCCTCTTACAAATGAAATAAATGTTGAGCTGAATGCTTATACTGGTTGCTTAGCAACTGGTTGTCCTTTGGCTATGCGGGTGACTGTGCTGGGCCTTTGGGACTGCCACTACAGAGCACAGCTCCTGAAGCTCTGCAATGAGCCCATCCTAAACATGTCACAGGCAGAGCTCTAATTCTATTTTTGCATGGCTTCAAATAATTACTTTTCCTATAAAATTAACCTGTTGTTCACAGAATTGAATCTTCCTCCAGAGCTCCAGGGAGGACTGAATATTTCCCTTCTACTGGGGAATAAAAAATAAAATGCAGTTCCCATGTAGCCCTTCCCAACTGTAGAATCCCAAAGCTCTTTACAAAGTCACTGTTGTCATCCCTGAAGGGAAAATACCAGTATTGGCATAGCTACACCAAAAGCACATCACATTGCATTCACCAGTAATTCACCAGTAATACATTCCCTAGTAGGTCCCAATGTCACCTTTTAGAGGGTGGCACTGATATTCCCCATTCCGAAATGCCAGGCTGTCTATCCACCATGCAGATTGTATAGCTACCTGGATTGGGGTGTCTAAGTTTTAGATGTATCTACAGAATGCAGAAGAAGACATACACTGATTCTCCACTCTAGAGTCAGCTACATTTGCTCAAGACCACAGCAGTGCAGGTATAATGCTCATTAAACATTTTCTTTCCATCATATGGAGACAAGTAAAATACATTTTTCATTTTGTTATTCAGAATTCTACAGAAACAAATACCTGGAAGAGCATCTGTATTATATTAGAGCTGGTGCTGGCCTATACCTGAGCCAGTTTTGCCTTGCAGAGATGTTGGGCTTTTAAGCTGAGCTGTGATGCTGACTGATGCAGCTTTGATGTTTCCAAAACTTAATACATTCGTTTGGAGATGCTGCAAGGATGCACAAGCTCCGACTTCTGCTCAGCTGGTGGCCTCTCCATCACACTCTCAGAGCTGCCAGTGCTGCCCCAGTTATGCCACTAAAATTTACAGTGTAAAAATGGCCAAGATCATGGGCTGCTCTGGCAGCATTTTGCCCTGCTCTGTCATTGCCAGCCTAGCAGGGTTCAGCTGAACCACAGAAGGATGAAAGCAAACAACGGCTTGCATGCCAAGCTCCTGACAATTCACATGCTCTGTGCCATGTATGTTAGGACCTTATGAACCCTTATTTATTTGGGGCCTTGTAAAGAAATAATAAATACTTGAAATGTCAGCAGTATCCTACATCAGAACAGAGATATATGACCATCTTTCAAATAATGCCATTATTAGAGTCTTACATTTCTGTGCTATGGCTTTTGCTAGGATGGCGTTATGCAGTCATTTCAGTGAAAGGATTTTGGGGATTTCAAATCTAAATCTTTAACAGCATAAAATACCTCTAAAATTGAAGCAGTAAGTTAGATTCTTAAAAAAATGCGTAGCATTCTTGTAAAGTTAACACTGTGGTCAGAAAATGAAACAAAACATTATTCTATGTAGAATAAACTTGAAAAAAAAGGTAAAAAATGAAAAATGCTAGAATGACAGAATGATGCTATGAAAGTTATATTTTATTTCACTTTCTCACTATTTGGGGGGCTCTAAATTTCTAAATTTTGGATATTGGAATGGTCTTCTCAGAGCTTTTTTTTTCTGGTGTAGAAAAGCAGCCAAGGAACCAACAAAACCCCTACTGCCTAAATTTGTTTGTCTGCATAAAGCAACTATAATTAGTATGCTTGGCTCCAGAACACTGCAGAAGTGTGCTTATGTCTCCTGTGCTACCAGGACAGGGCTCATAAAACATGATTCCTCATGGGTCCTCAAGGCCTGCTTGAACATGAAATTACGCGTTCTATCACTTCTGAATAGTTGTGGTAAAGGAATCTCTTGCAAGGGACTGGGCTGAAACCCTGGCTCCCAGTAAGTGCAGTGAGAATTGTCAGCCAAGGATACAGACTACGATGCCATTATTGAGTTTGTGAGAAGCAGGAATATTGATATCTATATAACCACAGCGATGAGTGCCAGAGCAAAGACCTTTCCAACTGTGCAGGTATTCATGATGTATTTATAAATTCTAATGTTTAGTGTTTAGTATGGAAACTGCATTTATTCATTCATCAGGAGGAGTAAGCTTGGCAGAGAAATGCCTCTATAGGGGATTTCTGGAGCCTGTTTTTACTTGCTGAGTTCAGAAATGAATATTTTCCTGTATTTAAGCTTCAGATTTTAACTCCTAAAAATACATTAATTCCAAAATTGGATTTATGCCTCAGAACTGTTTCTCATGAAATTCACAATAGGATTTTAAAATTATTGACCAGAGTGAGAATACAATTTAGATTGTTTTGAGAGTTAAGAAAGTTCCAAATATTGAAACTTTCACTCAGTTTTACTCATTCCAGTTCTTCCACAGAAACTGCAACAGCAGCTGCCAAAGCAAACTTCTAGTATAATGATTACCACTTTAACATATACATTTCACGGGCAATGCATTGAGCTATATAAAACTAGGTAGTTGTGGATGAGGGACTATAAGGAGATGGTAACGTCACACTCATTCTTCCACTGTTGTTGGCCCCCAATAAAGACTAGCACTGTGGAAAATTATGTGATGGTCAGCTTCACTTGAAGCAAATTGAGGACAAGTGATGATATGAATGCTGCAGATGTCCTAATCTGTGTGTAGTTATAAGCCCAGTTGAATTAAAAGGCTATGCAGTGGATCGGAGCATATTTTAATACCACAGAAGATGCAATACCATGTGCTGCTCCACATGCTCAAAACTGTGATTCAGTAAAGGTTTTCAGAATTTCCTATCAGCAGTTCCTTATATTAGGATAACTTAGTAAGCCACTGTTTAGCACAACAAAGAAAGGATAAACTCTATTACCTAGTATAAAAGGTTCCCTAGCAATTTCATTAAAAAGCGTTAACCAAACAGCAAAATTGGCATCTATATTTCTCTATAACTTTTCAGATAACTTCTTTACTGTTTTGCTAGCATGAAAAATGCTTTGACTTCTGGATATTTACAATGGGACTATGCATTTCAACTTGCTCTTGCATGAGCAAGTCATTTAGAAATATGCAGCTAGACATTGACACAATGACACTGAGTGTAGTTTTGACAGTGTATGAGGTAGATGCTCCTACTTACTGCAGTCCTAGCATAACAGTTGCTAAGACTTAAATAAATTAGTTTATCAAACCAATCATACCAAACAACATAAACTATATATTAATCACATAGGAACACCTCTAGAAATAATGCATGAACTAAAAGAAACAGTACTGCAAATCCTGCTTACTCTTAAAATAGCTATGTAACAAACTAACCTAATATTCCATGGCTAAATCCATCACTGACTTGAAAATTCACTGATTTTGGTAGACTTACCCCAAGTCTGAATTTAGTCTACTGTTCAGCTTTGCATTATATTCTTTCTTGCTGACTTCTGTGAGTTTCAACAAGTAGAATAGGACAGAATATTACCTATTGAACTGTTTCATTTTTGTTTGTTTTTGGTTTTTTTTTCTTCTCAGAACGCTATTTATTAACATTTCTAACAAGTACAACAATATCACTTAAGCGTATTTTGAGTAAAGATCTCTTCATTGCCCCAGTGAGATACTTTCCCCAATAAGATACTTTCAGTTTGCCTTTCCTGGGAACGGTCCATCCCAACTGGAAACAAGCTCTTGAATCATGTTCAGTAATAAATATATAACTTTAAAACACTGTAGGACCACTGGAATTAGTAGCACTACTATGCTAGGCAAACATGGCTTGCTGTGCTACTTTCACATCAAAATGTCCTGATAATATTTACATGCCACAAGCCAAACTAAGAATTAGATGCACTCAGAGCACAGAAAGAGTAGCTTCAAAATATACTGCAGAAAGCACTGTGGAAGGAATCCAGATCACTCACAGAGGGATCACTCTGCAAGGAGTCATTTTGGTTCCATCTGTGCTTTAGCACTTTCCAGAGCTACAGTCTCTGGACTCTACTGCAAGCATATCAAATGATCTCGATTTCCTTATGAGTGTGAAGTTCATAAAAAATGCCATTTCCCAGATAAGGTGTATTTTATCCTTCCAGACATTCCTGACTATCTCAACCTACTACTGCTGCCCTTTTTAGAACCTAAAAGTAGACGTTTTAGAAGTACTCTTCTCTGTTATAATTAGAAATTCCGAGTTCAGAGGAAAGTTCATAGGGGTCACTAGGAAATCCAATCTTTTCAAAAGAGATCTAGGAAGAGATGGTTTCAGATTGAAAAGTTGTTTGAAGCCACCGAAAAGACACATAAGTTTAGATGAAGAATTAGTGAGAAACTTTGCCCAAAATCAGTAGCAAAATATAAGGGCAGTTCAGAGCTCCAGTTTTGGATTATGCCTGGTACAAGTGTCAGTATAGTACCTCAGAAAAAAAAACGCATTATAAATCAAAAAAATTATTGATAATGTTCACACAGCTTAGTGTGAACACTACAGGCTGCAATTTCTGATGCATTAACTGGAACACCAAATGGCAAATGCAATATACACATTCACCACTTATTTTGTATTGACTGAAATAGATTTTGCCTGTGGTAAGTGACGCAAGCTAGTGCTGTCACATTCTGTGACTGAGGTTGCACTGTTAAAGTACAGCTGGGCTGAAGTGTGGATTTGTGATGAATGTTTTATACATTTCTAAATTTGATTGGTGAATTGTTCTTTTCAATTTCCCTTGTCTCTAGGGACAGCATTTTAGGAACAAAAAAGAAGATTGTAATCCATCCTTCTCTTTGCTCATGTTTGTTGTATGTTCTTAAACAACTGGATATATTAAAATCTCTTGGGAGTTTGGAATGCTCCCATTTTGATCACTTCAAACTTTAGGTTTTATATGTGAATTCCCAACGTATGCTTGCCATTCACCAAAAAAACAAAGTCCTTGTCACTAACCTTCTTCATATGAAAATCTTCTCATAAGATTTGATGTGTTTTGTGAAGCTCTCCAATTCCCAGATAAGGATCCTAACAGAAATATGTGCACTTACAAAAATAAACCAATGACACAAATACAAATAATTATTTTCTAATGTTATTAACAAGCTACAACATACATTTAATTGCCTCATTCTCAAGTGACAATAGGAAATAATTTCCACAGATCCAGTGGAACTGGGTGCTAGTCCACAGCTGCAGTTTCTGTAAGTGCTTCAATAATGCAACAGAAATACAGACAAATCACTTCTTAAATTAGTCTGCTTTTATGTGGTTCCATATCGTTGACTCAAAATCTCAGTATTCTTTCACTGTCAGCTGCATTGCTTTATTTTCCATGCACTAGCTCTTTCAAAGATACCTGTTCGCTAGCGTGACGCTAGCGCAGAACAGTCAAGAAGGAGGGCTACCACAGCAATATGGACCCTCTGTTGTGTTTCCATAGAGACTTCATTTTCAATTCTTGCATATTTTCTTTTTTCTTTTTTAAAAATCTTTTTAAAATATTAATTAATTAATGTTTTAATCTATAAACATTGTATCCTCTCTTTTTTTTTAATCTAAAGCAAAAGTCATGTGCACTGCAACTATTGCTTGCCCTTTGGATACCAGAAAATCATATTGTTTAGATGTCAATCTTTGGATGCCTATAGTCAGGTCCAACTGGGGTGGAGGAAACAACATATCCATAAGTATTCTGAAGTAGCTACTAGATAAAAAAAAAATACATAAAACCTCTCATATGAAGCTTTTCATTTATAATCAATCTTCAGCAATATGCCTTTACTGAGCACCGTTTTTATTACTTTGTTGGATGCCATATAGCCAGAAAGGAAGTATTTTGCAGTGCAGTCACTCTTTAAACCTTAGAAGCAGTAAAAGATGGAAAAGTGCATTGCGCACAAAATCAGATATTGTTGCTATGGCTGACTTCCTTTATTGCTTTGAGTAAATCCATATTTGATGCATTAAGGATGGATTGGGTTACTATTAGGCAGAAGTAGGCCAAGTGATTTTTCAGCCACTGTTCTTTCACTCTGGGATACATCAAGAGCAAGCAAAATAGATCATTTTTTATTTCTTTAATCTTTAGCATGATAAATTATGGTGAAACCCATAAATCATCTTAGTTAATGCATGATGCCATCTAGTGGTAAAATTGAGAAAAATAGATGCAACAAGTCTGTACAGACATTTCATGCAATGAATCTAATCAGTGTTGCAACTAGTTTTACTACTGAATTAAATTTATAGCAAAAGAAAGAAATATATTCCAAAAGCATTGTATCCTCACTGTTAAGATATGCAAATCTGCATCTCAGTGAATTTGTGTTCATTATGACTGCAAGTTATGAAACAGAGCTCAAAAGTTTCTTGATATTTTTCCTAATGTAATTTTACTTAGAGATTTCTTCGAAAAAAGCTCTTTGAATTTCTTTGAGCAGAGTGACACACATTTCAAGCTGATATCGAAAGCAATTCAAAGAAGTTTACTGATATATCATCTAGAACTACCTGCAATTCTGGAAAGTTTCAGAATGAGTGATCTTCAGCTTTAGAACCATGAGGTCTCTTTTCTATGTCCATAAACAAAAAACAGTCAGAAAGAAGACTCTCAAAAAAGTGCCTAAAAATCAAAATTACAAAACATAAAAATATCAGAATAAAATAAGGGCCCAAGATGCTCCATTAATAGCACTTCTAAAATCTACATGAAAGGTACAACAGAATGTTATCCTTCATAAATACATATACATGACCTTTGCTCCTGAACTAATCCCCTCGTCAGACCGAATTCAGTCAGGCTCTAAACTTCTATACATTTGTGTCAATCATCTACTTTGATATGATTTACTAGACAAAACCTTACAATTAGTTACACCTTGATGTATATACATGTGCTGAATCACAGAAATGTGGACGTGAATGAACTTATGGAGATCATTTATTTCAACTCTGCTGGAAGTGAGACTATTAACTTTTTTCTATTCGAATCTAGAAATTCTCCAAGAAGATCCCACACCTCCCTATATAACCTGCTCACTGCTGCACCACTTCATTGCTTCAGAATGAAGACTATTCACCAAATGTTCTACCTGAACCTCTCAAGACACAGCTAGTGGCCATAGCTTCAGGTTATTCGTTCTTACAATGGTGCTTAGTTTTCCTCTTTAGTTTTGGAAAGGATACCAAGATAATCTTTCTTCAGAAAGCAAAGAAAGGACAAGCAATGTATGAAGAAATAAATCAGATTTTAGACACAAGAGTGATGCAAGAAGCATAGCTTGCACACATGAGCTGTGCATGTCCAAATTCTTGGTTTTCATGCAAAGCTCAAATGAGTGAGCCAAGATGATGATGGTGTGGAGCAAAGTTAGAAAAGACCACATGAAAAGCCAGGAGGCAAAACGCCCAATTATAACTAAATACCACCTATGCTCAAGCACTAAGAACCTCTGACACATACGAGCTGACAGAAGAAGTTGTGTAGATTGTCCCAGGAAGAGAAATAGGTCGCTTCTTCTACATGAAAAAAAAAATGGGAGACTTTTAGAATATTTTAGGTCTGAAATTGGCATGTCCAGGCCTTTTGGCTTATACCCATGCCCGTCCTGCTTCATAAAAGCTTAAATTAAAAAGCTTATCGCCTTTCCCCATCGCTTTTTTTCTCTCACATTCTTATGAACAGCTGTCAATGTATTTAAGATGCTCCTCTTCCTTGTAAAATTAGAAAATATAACTATCCATGTGCTAAATGTAATATAAATGTTTTAGTAGACTTATGAAACAATTGCTCTGTCAGCTTATATAAATCCAGGCAGTATTCACTATGGATAGGAAAATGTCAATATGCACTGTGTATTTCATCAGGCCAGATCAAACAGAGATCCGTTGCTTACGCCAATGCTTCACATGGACAAAAGCTTAGCTATACCAGAGCAGAAATTTTTGGTTTTGAATTCCACAAAACAATGGCTCTCATTTCTTCTTACAGGAGACTGCAGTAACATAGTTAATAAATCTGAATCACTATCTTAAAATTACTAAAGGGATTGTGACTGTCTCCTACTTTTCTCATTGCCCACCAAAACTTTTGCCTGAGAGAATGAGAAACAACAAACATATTACAAGAAAAAAAAATAAACACAACCTCCCCCAAGCCTATTAAAATTGTTTTCTATGTTGTTTTCTATGCTACTGACATCATTTTGCTCAACACAAGTAATCTGCAAAAAGTAGTATCTAAAGAATTTCATGATTTCATCTACAGTGTCTGAAATTAAAACCAAATATTCAACCCAAATTGATAGTTATAATCATGCCAGACTCAGGAAGCTCAGCAAAACAACAACAACAAAACAAAAATAAATAGAAAAACATAGTTGGGTAATATATTCCACTAGGTACTTGAGAATTTGATGTCCACCAAAACCTAAAAGAATTATATGATTTCAAGTGTCAAATCTCTGAGTGCATGTTTAATAAATAAATATATAAAGGCACATATTGACACACATTTGTAGTTTCCTAGTTATTAAAAAACACAGTTTGCAAAATATTCTTTTTAGTTGCAGCTATCATTCTATATAATTATTTTCAAATATAATTATACTAGTAAAATATTTAAGAAAGGAATGGACAGTTTAATAGTTATAATTTAACTGGAATAAGAAAAGGGTAATAGTAAGGACACATTTTTATCTAAATCATTATTAAGGTGGATTAGTGATTTAAAACAATATGTAATACTATGATAACAGGCAGCTTATGAGACAACTAAAAGCAAAAGCAAGCTGTGGAATCTTTACTTACCAGGAGAGTAGAAGCAATATAAGTATCATTAGTTTGCTGCAGATTAATTAAAAAGTCATTCCCTCCTTATATACAGTCTTTTGAAAAAAAAAAAACACAGCAAGGGAAATAAGATACATTCTCTTCTCTTGCTGATGACACTAGATGACAAGGAATAAGATTTTAATTCAATTTGCAAACTATAGTGTGAAAGATTGGAAGAGCAAGTACCTGTGGATTGGCTGCTATTATCTTGGAAATGCATTAAATCTCTTTTCTGATCTGGAAAGGTCTCTCACTTAAATGCAACTAGACTATTTCTCATGATATTCTTGCCTTGAAGGCACTACAACTCGACTCCTAATTTTTTTAGATTATTTTTGATGCATCAGGTCAAATATACAAACTTACATTTTTTGTACAATATAGGTCAAGCTCTTTTATTAGCTAATATTACCTACAGCAGTGATCTTTACAGGGTGGTTGTCTGCCCATACATTTGGAATTGGACTGGTGCTGTGTGCCTGTTTCAAATGTGTGTCTTGTGAGGCTTCTGGGATTACCATTACCTCTTGCTTCCCATGAAAGAAAGAAGTGAACATCTTCTAAATGTCAGTTCAAAGTCACTGATAAACCAAATTAACACACCATCCTGGCTTGCACTAGCACTCCTGATACTTCATTACAATGCCAGTGACATATAGAGTATTTTGTTACCAGAAAAAGGCAGCTTTTTTTTTTTCACCCCCGCTTAAGATGTGTATGAAACACAACCCACTATTCTGCTAATTCAGGTGAAAACATTCCACCCAGTAATGTTAAAAAGAAATACAAGAAGTCCAAAATGCATGCAATGCTCTAGTTTCTAGAATGACAAATGAACATATAATGCTAACACACCAGAACTTTCCTGCAATGAAAATGGTTTTACTTCAACTCCAATCAGACTGAAGTGCAATACTGCAAGTTCTGTATTCACACAGTGCCTACTCTGACTGAAGAACCTGTACTTGTTCTGTCACTGTCACTCAGCTAAGCGACACTGTTCAGTTTTAATTTATACAATGCAATAGTACCACATTCTTTCTGCGTTTTTGCACCATTGTACTCCTTATCATGTTGTAATAGGTCCTTCTGGTAGTAGGAGAATAAACCTTGAGTGAAACAAAGTGACTAACTCAGGAACATATGCCACCCTACTGCCAAGAGATTGCTTACCTCCTCAGGAAAATGTCTACCTTGGAAAGAATAAAATGATGGACCCAATAAAATTTTCATGGAAAATTTTAAGATCTTTCTCTGTCTTTGCTGAGAGTTGGAGTGGACCTGGAGAAAGAACCACAATCTGATAGATATTTTTCATTTATTCAGCAGAAGGAAGAAGGAGGGGCAATGGCCAAGAAAGAAACTCTACAAATAACCACAGGAAAAACAGATCACAGAAAACCCAGCTGAAGGAAAACAGAGAAGTCCTTGGCTCATTGTTCAGGTGCTACAGCCTAAGTGACCTCCATCCTGCTTGTAATTGCCTTGTTTGGGAGCCAAAATACTATGAAAATCACAGGCATTTCCACCTGGGAATGAAGTGCTGCAAAAAGCAGACAATGGCAGATTCTCTTTGTTTGTTTGTTTGTGGGGGTCTGTACCATTTCCAACAACTTTGTGTGGACAGATGCTGGCAGCATAAGAAGGCAAGATTTGACTGCATCATGCAAAACAGCTACCTGCTCAATTTACTGTCTTCTCACTTCTCTCTGAAGCACATGTTTTGATGCATTTCTCCTAGCTTGCAATACTTCATGATCCCATAATCTATCTATTTATTTATTTATTAAACTTGGATACCTTTTCTCCTTCTGTGGAAGAAGAAAAACAAAGGTCAAATTAGAACAGATTAGAAAGGGACAAAACTTTCTGGAGGAGAAAGGTTCCTGTAATAATTGCATTAGGGAGGGTCACGTTTGCTGCAGCAATTTCAGCGGACTCTTCATGGCTTGCACTAGATGCATTCTAAGAAACATCCCTGAAACTTTCCCTATACTGACTCACAAAAGATTTCTATATCCCTGCCAGTTCCTTGAAAGTGATTCTGTCACCAGTCCCTTATGTCTCACTGGGTTACAAAACTGATTCTGCCCATTTAAAAATTCTCACTTTACCAACACATTTCACATGATATAGAGTGACATTATAATCTATTAGTTATGGCAAGTAACAAATGGTATGTCTTTTCTGTCGTATCTCACAGTAATGCACATACAGGTTTTCTCTCATATCTAGCAGGTTAATATGCAACCCACAAGGAAAACAATGATATATGGGCCTACCTGTTTCCAAAAACAAACAAAAAAGCTCCCAAACTCAACCTAAAAACAAAACAAAACAACAACAAAAAAAGCACTTATCTCAGAACAACTCTAGTGAGTTAGTTCATGCATGGGAGAACTTCTTTTGACTTTAACATCAAAAAGTCACTTTGTAATATCTATTTCCCAAGGAAAATGAAAATAAATCAGGTATTGTTTAATATATATTACTTTAGCACTGATATTACCATGAGAATGAGAGTTCTGGGATCACAAAGAGTAGAATAGCTGAAAGTGAAGAACGAAATCAAGAGGCATGCAGATGCTAAAAAACAATTTTTCCCACCACAATATCTATCTCTATCCACAAGATTACCAGAATGCCAATGAGTTTCCCAAAATGTTAGCTAATGCCACAAACCTTAATGTTTACTCACATTTTATCTTCACAATGTAATTAACGTTTTAAAGTGTTTTAAATGTTAACATTAAAAAAAAAGGATTTTGAAGATTAGTATGCAAGATTTAGAAGTATTTTTTAAGTTAAGGCCATTTTAAGAGTAATGTTTCACTAAACATTTCCAAATAGGCATTACTAAATTACTACAGGCTTTTCTCTGTTAGGCTGACATCAGCAAGACTCTGATAGCTAATAAAATCCTATAATACATGCATAAATATTCATTTCCTACTGGCCTTTCCATTGTCCCCAAACGTGCTAATTTGTTGTAGAAAGGCAGACTGATTTTTAGATAGTGTAAATGAGGATTATATACATATACATAAAACCTCTTCCATAGCGCTTGAGGATCTCAATTGTCTTCTGATATTTCTCGTACTCAAGTCAAAACATGGTGCAGATTTTGCAAAATTATCTACATGCCCGTGAGCACACAACTGGGAGGCTGAAATATAGGAAAGGCTTTTCCTTTGCAGCTCTGGCCATTAGAAATCACTGGCAAAGAAGAATAAAACAGTTCTGGCACAGAATTCCTATGTCCAGGTAAGAATTTCCTGTTTATTCTCCTTTTATGTTATTTTTTTTCCTATATTTTTAGCCACCGCTGGGAACGGTAGACTTGTAAACCGAGACCATCACCAAACATGAGAAAGTCTCCAGCTCCAGGCCCACGGCCAGCGTGAGACTGCTGCACCTTTTCAGACAGTGTTTTAAGCAAATAGCGATAAAACCAAAATGTCAGTGCTGGGAGTGCAGGGGCTCCAGGAAACAGTTATGCTGGGATGAGCATGAGCAAATCCTGCAGGAAGCGGGAGGGCTGCCCATCTTTACCTGTGTGAGGAGGACAGGGCCTTGTTCCACAGGGCCGGCGCCTCAGCGCCCTTAGGAGCCGCTTGCTCCTCGGGGGAGGGGGCGCGCGCGGCCGGCGCCAACGGTCAACGGCCGGCGCCAACGGCCACCCGCTCCCGCCTGAGGCGAGGGCAGCTCGTTACCGGGCCAGAGCCCGCACAGCCAGGGGGTTCCCCGGCACCTTCCCGTGCTCTCTGAGCCCCGCATCGGCGGGACGGGCAGAGCGGCTCCCTGAGGG
>NW_010579601.1:51450-72900 GCF_000705375.1 Tinamus guttatus
CCCGCCGCTGCCCTCCCGGGAGCGGGAACAGCAGCAGCAGCTGCGGATCGACGACAGCGGGCAGTTCAGCGAAGGGCTGGAGGACAGAGGTGAGCGCCAGCCTGTCGCTTGTCCCCCATACCCCTCCACTGTGCCATCCCCATAGCCTCTCCTCCGCCCCTATGCACCGAACAACCCTCCTCCTCTCTCCCACCCCGGTTAGTTTTTCCTGCATCATCCGTGCAGCTCTCTCACGTCTTTCCGTCCTGCAGCCCTGCCTTCATCCTCGTTATTCCCCAGCGACCCTTCTCGCTTCGTCCAATTCCCCTCACGTAACTCCTGCCTTTCTAACTGCCCCCCACAAACTGCCCCGTGTCCCCGGCTGCACCTCAGCCCGCGCCACTGTTCCCCTCTGTTACTGCTCGCTTAACGGCTCCCCGCCCCGCCGTTTTCTCTTTTTAGCTCATGTGCGAGCACCCCGCAACACTTCTAAAATATTTTCATAAACTCTCTCCGCGGTTGTTCCCACCTCGGCCAGAAACTTGCTCTCCTCGGCGGAGAGCGAGCGCCGGCAGGCGGCACATGGCGCCGCTGCGGGGCAGAGCCGGAGCCCGGGCCGGGCTGTGCAGGGGCGATAGCTGCTCCTTGCGGCCCCAGAGGGACTCCGGAAAAGAGCTGAAGAAAGCGGTGAAATCTATAATCTCCCCTGTCGCTTGGGCGTACCGAGCCCCTGGCAGTAGTGTTATGTGGTACTCCAGAGCAGGACTGGGTCATTTGGTTGCTGTCACATGCCCCATCTTGCCATCTGCAGGCAGTAAAAGCAGGATACCTGCATGACCCCTGTGTGCCTTTCCGTACCATATAATGCACCTTAAATCATTATTTTATTTGTCTAAATGTCTGTCTGGGAAAGTGGAAAGCTGTCGGCTTTAATACTGTAAAAAATCTTAAAAAACCTTAAATCTTAAGCACACCTATTTAAAGTGTGGAAGGCACTTCTCACCTAGCCCTTATCTGTGGATAAAGGCAGCTGCCATTTTATCTCTCCTCATTGTCCTGTCTCCTTCATAATGCTGCTGTGATCCTATTCCATGCACTTTGTCTCCTTTTGTGGTTTTTCTTGTCTTCTCTGTTACAGTTTGTTCCTCTCTCTTGTTGCCTTCAGCACCCCAGAGTCCCTTTTCAGTTTCCATCCTATCTTACACAAAACCTTCATATCCTCCAGCTTTCTCTATTCTTGTGTTTGGTCACAAATCCTAGGCACAATGGAGAAGGAATACTAGAGAAAACCTAGAAATCCTAGAAAATGGAGAGGGAAGAATAGCCACTATTTTTCCTGACAGGTTTGAGTCACGTTGGGATTGGGACCATCCCATTTACCAAGACTATCCTTACTGTCACAGCCAATGGCAAATGACAGACACGTTGGCTGTGAGCAATTTACATCTGCAGTTCTATTTTAAATAATTGGAACCAAGAATTTTGAGTATGGTCCAAATATGGAAATTTGATTACCAAAATTTAAAATTTGTGCCTAATATGGCAGAGCTTGAGTTAGAAGTCGGCCAGTTGGGTACTAAAGTTAATTCCATAGAGAGAACCTCTGATGCCCTCCTTTCTAGGAGGGAGAAGGGAATAAGGCTTCTGATTCCAATTGCTTTCCCTGCCTTCACATTCCTTTAGAGCCATTGCAGTACCTTTCTTTTAGGCTTCCCCCATGTGTATGGTAACAGTTTCTGTCTGATTCATATTGCCTTAAAATCCAATCTACCATGGTATTTCCCAGTCCTTCTAGAAGAAGTTCCGGTATACTTTTTGCAGGTTGTCCACAGTGATAATACTGTTCTATCTCCTTTTTAAAAGATTGTCCTTTTAGCTTGCACTTTTCCTTATAATCATTTCCAGTGAATCATAGCAGATACAGTTATAGAGATGATATTTCAGTGTCTGCTAAAAATAATAAAAAAAACAATCAATTTTGGAAGAAGTTATTTAGTCTTTAAGAATCAACTCTAAAATAAGAGTTTTTTTTTTCTTTTGTATTGGGCCATTGAATTAACATCTCAGTTGAGCATTTTTTCCTGTTGGCCCTACCTCTTCCACAAATTCTAACCTGACATTTTAAAATGATCTCCTAGCCAAATAGAAAAATACTTTTGGTAAGTCAGCATATGGTAAAGAATATCCTAGAATCACTTCACAAATATGCCCAGCTTGTGTTCTGCAACTGCTAGGCATTCTTTTTTTTTTTTTTTTTTAAAATCTGTTAATATATGAAAGTAATGAAATATAAAGTAAAAACTCAGTGGATTTAACTAGTTCATCTGTGTTTTTTTTTTTTCCTTAAGGATATCTAATTGTAAAATCAAATTATTGGTAATAAAATTATTCAGTATGTTAATTTGAGGACAGAGAGGTCTTACCAGGAGAAACAAGCTTTTCATTTTTGTAGCAATGCAGGTTGTAGTGAAAGATTATCTTTCAGCCTTTATAGATGCTTAAAATGTATTTTGTTATGGTCAGTGTAAAAATATAGAGACTTATCTTGTGAATTGTGTTGTTGCATGCAAATTACTGTGCTGATGTTGCTTCTAAAAATTTTTCATGTTGTGGGTATGCTAGTTATGAGTGAGTTTGTATTTTTGTGAGCTGCCTCTTAGGACTCTCCTAAGAATATTATGATCTCAGGGGTGAAAATTGTAAATATATAAATTATATTTGAATTAATTTTTAAATGAAGGGAGGAACCACATTCCTGATAACTAGAATATGCCAGCCATTTTGAGAGCGAGCGAGAGCGAGATGCGCATGCGCATGCACACGCGCACACACACACACACAGCAGAAATGGTTTGGTTTTATAAGGATTGCAGGACTGTTTTATAATGATCTCTGTCCTACTGGACCTGTGCTTGACATGTGAATAGTAATTAGCAGTGCAGGGCTAGCTGTACGGCTTATTCTTCTTCTCTTACTTAAAAATCAAATAATAACCCAATTAAATTATCAATTGTCTTTCTAGGGAACAGTGAGCTAGGAACAGTAGCCATGAATTATTTGTGTGATGTCTTTAAAGAAAAAAAACAAGCAGGGATGATTGTCATTCTATTCCATGTTTATATCACTTTTGAAGTCTTGAAGATCAAAATTGTCTAAGGAAACCTGCTTTCTTTTACATTCCAGCAGGAACTGATTTAAGACCCTTGGGATGAGGGGGAGGGATGGAGGAAGAAAATACACAAAACATGAGATGTGTTTTCTCCTTGATTATATCAATAGAAACCTCTGCTATATTTTTTGATATATTGTTAGATGTTTTCCTCCAGACATCAATTAAACTATGCACAATTATATGTAGGGGCAGAAGACAGGCTAAGCATTGAATGTATATATATTTCTCCACACAAATGAAGGCAGGTCATCTGAGAAATGGCTCTGCAGTGCTTAAGTAAAGAGTTTGGAGGCTTCAGAGCTGTCAATATGGTGATTTTTGTGCATTAAACATATCAAAGAATGCACATATTAAGAAACAGGCATCATTTCAATATATAGTATATGTTCTCTTGCATGTAAGTGTGCAAATTCTTTTCCATTCATAAATGTAGCATAGAAGTTAGATAATATACATAAAGAACCCACTACAGGCATTATATTCTCAGCTCAGCTTTTCAAATTATCATAAAGGTTTACAGGTGAAGAAATTGCGATGAAAAAGGTGAAAAGATTGTTTCCCAGGAGAATGAATACTACTACTAGTTATGCTGGGATTAAATGATTCTGATAGACTCAGAGGCAGAAAAAAATGTTGGTCATATTGGTACCACCCCGGGATACCTAACCTTCTGCTGACAAGTTACTACTCATGAGGCAGAGATGTCTAATCCACCTGTGAATTGATTCCAGAACCATTCCAGTCTTCTGCCAACATACTATAGTCATTTTAAATTAATATTTCTAAACATTAATAAATGGTGATAAACAAGGTGTAGATTCAGTGATACACTTAAGGCCAAATGAGGTATTCCTGCCTTGAAAGTGGCACTAGTCATTGGAGAGGTTAGAGAGAAAATTGGGGGAGGTAAGGATGGTAACAGCTTCATCTGTTATGTTTCAATTTGCAGCTGACAATCTGCCAGAGTCCTTGTTCTCAACCGTTTGTCTAAGACATTAGACAAATGTCTACAGCTACTGAAAGATTATACTATTGAACCAATGCCCCAGTTTTACGCATTCAGGGAAGGCAAGTTGTCCTCTGAAAAGTGATAATCATCTCAGATGAACCACCCACGGTTTCTGGAGTAATTCGTTAACAAAGTTAAAAGCCATTGAGCCTTCTCTCTCCAGTTAAGCAAATTTGAGCCAGATATTGTTGATGAAAAAAATTGTATTTCTATGTTTTAAATTAAATTACGGTCTTAACAAAATAATATGGATATGATGAACAAAAGGTGATTAAATTGTGAATATACTTTCAAAGGTGACTTGAGACTCAAGAGTGGGAGAATGAGAACCGAAGAATATCAGTGTCTTCCTGATTGTTGACTTGGATTCTTTTCTACAGTTTAAGGCTGGTGAACAAACTGCTTCCACAGATTGAAAACATGGGAAAAAAAAGACCTGAACAATCCTGATTCCCTTGTGTTAAAAAGACTTTCGTAGTAATTGCAATTAGTTCTTCAGTTACTTTCTGACACAACTTCCTGATGGGCATGTATACCAACCTCAACAGTTTTTTCCATCTGTCATAGCTTTGATTCTCAAGTATGCCTGCTTCTACTTTGATTCTTAATATGTGCGCAGTATGTGTAGTAGAAATCTCTTGGAGATTGGTAACAAAGTTTTTCTCCTATGTCAGTTTTGTGCCAGGATTCTGAAATCCTGAAATACACTTACGAGTTTTACTATGGAGACCAGCGAGTGCGACACTGAGCCCTTTCTTGTGTGGATATATAGGTGGAAAATTCTAGTTACATGTATTTCCGTAGTTGCCCTGCAATTGCAATGCTCTTCTAGGTGACTGAGGCGTGGGTTTTACTTTCTGAGTACCCTCTCCTTGTGTTCTTGCAGGCTGCGTTTGCACAGCCTTAGTAATTTGGGCAGGATTTGAGTCTCTAAGTTCTGTATATATACATCAGAATGTAAACATCTGATCTAAGTCTGAACTAAAACAGCCATGTTTTTAAAAGGGGCAATGTATTGTTCATACTTCTTTGCTTATTACTTGTCAGGTTTACTAGAAAGCAGTACAAGGCTAAAACCTCATGAAGCTCAAAGCTACAGAAAGAAGGCGTTGTGGGTTTCCTGGGTCTCCATTATTGTCACACTGGCTCTTGCAGTGGCCGCTTTCAGTGAGTATTGGGAATATTTTAAATCTTCACTTTTTCTTCCCTTTTTTTTTTTGGTCTCAGAATTAACCAAAGTCCTTGTGGAAGCTTTCTTGTGTGTGTCTTTTTTTTTTTCCAAAATTTGTAGAAATATTTCTCTCTAGACTGCTTAGGTCTGCATGGTGCTTATAAATTAGTAAAACTGTTGGTTTTCTTTCTGCAGGGGATAGTGCTGTTGAATGTCAGAGAAAGAAATAGGAGACTTTGATTCCTCATGCACAAATACTAACAGTAACAGCTCATTTTTCAGAACAACATAAAAAAACATGCAATTGATTGCCAAAGAGGTCAAATATGACAAGTTTAAATTCACCTGGGATTCCTATTTGGACCACAATAATAAAGAATAGTGAATTACAAGGGGGAAATATGTAATTATTCTTATGCTTGACAGGTATCCTAACACAATGCTAATTTTTTGAATAAATATCAGCCTCTTTCTAAGTCCATGTTTTTCTATATGTAAATTTCATTATATAGTCTACACAAATAATCTGAAGAATCTGGCACTTTTGTAGATAAAAATGTTTTTTTGTTAAATTTAAAACAGGAAAAAAGTGATACATTGTGTAAATAAAGATACTTTAGTTCAATGCAAAAGTTTAAAATACTAGCTTTCTATTTTAGTTAAATAAGGGACATTGCCTTATTATAAGGACAAGAAGAGATGTGGTATCTGGATCTGTCTTTTTATGGCATATTGCAGCTGTTTAGAAGAGGAGGAAAAAGCTGTTACTGGATGTATTTGTTTATATAAATCAAAGGAAAGCTGTATCTAGGGGACAAGGCATCTGTGACGTCTCAAAACATCATTCTTTGGCTTGATACAGACAGACTTGCATTTTTTGGAAGCTTCAGCAGCATGTGTTTTATTATTCTAATCTGCAGTGTTGGACCTGCTGCTGGAAGTTGGTGTCAGCTCCCGGGAGAGACTATTAGACTCTAACCAAATGGTCTCTGAAAATTCAACATACATTACTTGGAGCGATTTTTGTAAAAACACGGGCACAACAGCTTGATTCAAAAAGAAAAGAGAAGGAACACTTAAAAGGAGAATGTAACACTATAAAGAATAAGGGCATTAACAAGAAAGAAAGCAGGATATCTGAGTTTCCATTTTGTTTTGCTTCATGAAAATGCAATAATCTGCTTTTCCTACTGAAGTAGCATAAAAGGTAAAACTGTATATGCTAACTTTAATTAGTTTTTCATTAGCAACATATTTTTAGGGTATCCTGAGAAAATGGCTTTGTTTTCTTTTACACTTTCCATTTGTTAAAAGACATAAATATAAAATGGGCTACTAAAACATCTTATTTCATTTACAAGTTATTTATTTTTGATATTTGTAAAATCAGTTACAACTTTATTATTTGTACATATTTTATCTACTTTTAAACACTATGAAAAAGCAACAAATTAAAAAGCAAAAAAGCTCCCCTAACAAAAGCAACAACATAGCCTGCCAAGTGTATTGTGGCCTCTGTAATCATCTGGAGTGAATAGGCATTGAACCAATGAAGCTAACTATTAATGGTAGACTATTTATTTTTAATTTATTGTCTGTTTTTGGAATGTATCTTTCCTCATGGCTTGTAGGGACTTAAATTAAGAATTAAAAGATAAAGCAGCTCACAGATACATATCTCATTGTGTGATATCTCTTAGTAGACAACTGTTATTTAACTTTTGTGCTACAAAAGTAATGATAGGTCTTTTGACATGCTTAATAGTAAAACCTTTTAATCCATGAGGAAATATGCAGCGATTCTTAGAACCACTTTGCTCCCCCTTGCAATTTCAACATCTCTTCACAGTTGATGGTCCCACATTCATTAGCTGCTCTCTTCCTTTGTGCTGTCCTTTTAGCAGGTTCCTCTAGCCAGCCCATGAGCTGGAAGACACACCAGGTGACAAGAGTTTGCTGCCCATTTGATATAATGATCACTTGTCACTTTGGAGTGCTTGAAACTGGCAATTCTTTGCAGCCACCTGCTATTTAAAGCATCCTGTTTCTGCTTTACCTTTCTGTAACGGTGGATACTCTGTTGCTGTGTTTCGGTGAAAAAAAAATCATCTTTAGTATATGTTGTAGTGTGGGCCTGCTGTGCTAATTGTTAGACTATACTGCCTGCCTGCCCACAGTTCTTTCTGATTCCCATATAAAATCTTCCTCTATATTTCTCTTTTATCCTCTGTCTTTATAGTAGTAGGTATTTTTTTTTCTCTCCCTATGTGTGCCTTATGCTATTCCTTTTGCAGCTGCACATGATGTAATCATGTTATTGGGATGGGAAACTGAGACTACTTCATAACTGTGGTCAAAGAAACAAAGCACGTAGAGGGTAGGGTAAGAGAAATGCTAGACGGAGTGCTCTATCATCATATATGTTCATATGATTTGTGTGGAGAGTAAGGATGTGATTCGGGAGCCTCTTCCTCACACATAGTGATAGTAACTCTTCTCAAAATAGTATTTTCTTTCATCTTTTTCTTTGAGTGCTGTAGCACAATCACTGTCCTTCCTTTCAAGACTCGTCAAGTTGCTTCCAGACTCTTCATTTCTTTTTGGAACACTATTGTAAGTTGGAATGGTTCCTTCTGATTGGTATGAGATATTTTATTCTTCTAGGATAATGATGATGCCCCAGAGGAGCCGAGATTCTCTTCCACATTAACAAATCTAACTTTTATTGTGATTTGAATACATTAAAATGTCTCAAACAAGGGTCTGAAGCTATGGAACACTAGTTGCCTTTATTTTAATTGTTAAAAGTACATATATTCAAATAATGCTGTAGCAAGTGTATAACATATCTATTGAGTGTATGGCATGCATTTTCTCTGGGATGGGCTCTTTTGTAGTTTGAAATACAAACGTGTTAAAGAGAAAATGCAGGCATCAAAATGTGCTTGATCTCTGCGCATTTGGAAAGCCAAACCAGGCAAGGTTGTATCAGGAAAAAAAAAAATCTGCTTAAGGGAAAATGAAATGGTCATCTTCGATTCCCTAATATTGAAAAGTAGGACTTACACAGATAATAAAATCAGCTTTTTCCTTTAGAATAGATTTCTGACTATTTATAGAATGTATACATTTGTAAAATGACATTTGGAAGCTTCAGATGCTGTCTCTAAATACAGTGTCCTATTCCTAACTAGAGCTAATCATTGTTGTCGTATTAGGTTTGGATTTAGCTGAAGGTGTTGAGTTCCAGAGTATAACTACAGAAGTCTGGAGCTTCTAATAAAGCTTTTATAGACTCCAATTTGTAAAACTCTTGATATCAGCAAATCTCTATGATATCATCTTTAGTGATTGAAACACAGACATTTTAAAAAAATGGAATCAGAAACTGAGACTGGACATGATATAAACTTAAATTTTTAAACTAAAATAAACATTTGTCCCTCAATACCCCAAGTAAGTACTAGAATGCATCATTTTAATATATAATCTTCTCTTTCTGTTTTACAATAATACAAGAAAAGAATGATAGAATAATACTAACATCATTTTTCTACAACATATGTATGTGTAGTAGGGGGGTGAAATCTAAATTATTTTATAATAGCAACTATAACTTCTCCTTTATGCAATGTTACAGGTTTGTATTGAGCCTAGTTCCAGTATCATGGTAGAGGAGGAAAGACTATTACAGACAGAAGGTTTTTTTTTTTTTTTATTTTCAAATCCTCTTATTTTTAGTTTCTTAACGTTTGTGTTACTAAAATTAATTTTGAAAGAAAAACCAAAAACATAAATACACATTTTGCTAGTACCAATTAATTCCTGCCCAAGCAGCTAATCTGTGATCGTATTGTTAAAGCAGAAAACAAGCTCTTATTCTGTCTGGTATTGCTTGTGCAGTGTAGACTTGTGATTCTGTCTGTTGACTCAGCTTCCTGATTTGATTAGCTAAAATAGTCTCCCAGTGCATGGAATAGTCATATCAATGCAACAGACCAAATGTTTTGCTAAAAGCTATCTTTGTAGTCTTGTGTGGAATAAAGATTTACAATGGATGCCTGCTTTGTACCAAGGGCTCTCAGGAGGCCATTGTTGAGATGGAACTTGCAGAGAATCCCTCCTTGGCACGTGCCTGATGTGCCCAGCGTGTTACTGCAGCACAGGAAAAGTTGACACTGGCCTATCTGCAAAATGCCTGGGAGGCAACAGGTAGCTTGTGGGGTCTATGCTCAGAGCTCTTTTGGAGATCAGTCTTTTTAGAGTGCTACCATTCAGCAATTGCAGATGATATCCTCTGGATGCACGACTTGATGCAATCTGTCACTCTTCATCTCAGGAATGTACTCCTACGACTGAGCTCGGGAGTGAGTATATTAATCTGTTAATTAACATATCATTTTCCTAGTGATTTATTTCTATTGCTTGAGAAATTATAAATACATTCAGATTTTCCCCTATGTTTGTACAATACTTAGTATCCCCCAGGACACAGCTATGGATAATATTAGTAATGTAGGTGAAGGCTCATGATTATGAGACTCCTTAATTTAAATCTCCAATTCAATATCATTTAAAGGTCGCTGAATTTCAAAAACTTGTTGGACATTCAGAACTCAGCCCTGCTTAAAAGGGTCCTAGCTGGGTACTTAAAATTATCCAAGTGACTAAACCTTGAAGAGCATTCCTGTATGATAGTGTGCAGAGTCCCCATTTTGCTCATTTCACAAGGCATGTACTTGCATCAATTGCAATGACAGATGCTCTGGGGCTATCATCTCTGAAAAAGCCTGATGAGATACAAATCTTAAATTCCCAAGGTAGGATTCTGATATCAGTGACCCTTTTGCCACCCCATCGTCCTCAGTATAGCTGTGTCACTACACTTGAAAACCAAGTGTGGGCCTAACCATATTGTATATGAAGTCTAAAGAACAAATCAATTGCACGTAGAGCACTGACAAAAAAGAGCCTTTTGTGTAGGTCAGCAAGACCTTAATAACAGCAACATCCAACTACAAAAGTAGGAGAATTTCTTGGGAGGAGAAAATAGCATATTCATGTCAAGTTCAAGATTCATATCTGTTAAACAAGTGTAGGTCTAAAATCTGCAAGGCTTCACACCTCATGAAATGTTTTACTTAGCTGGCAAAATAAGCATAGAAGTCTCTGAAATATGGACTAATCCATAAAATGTGCATTTATATAAATAGGCAGTAAACAAAATTTATGTTTTTTTTGCTGTGACAAAAGTTTATTAAAACAGCTCAATTTATATTTTTTGTTTCAATTTAAGATCCTGCTGTGTTTTTCCATCAGAAGACTGTAATTTAATCATTCCTTGAGCATGATTTCTTCCTGAGGAGAGAAGGCTAGCTCAAAGAATTTTGAAATGAAAATGGAATTTTGTTAGTGAGAGAAAACTAGCAGTAGAAAATATTTTTCATAAAAAGAATGAGGATCACTAGAGTATGTTTAGCTCAACCTATTTAGAGTAAAACCTGACACTTAATTCAGTATCAAAATCTTTCTGGAAACAGAAAGTAAGTTAAATAATTAGACAGTGTTAAGTAATTGGGCTTGTACCACATATCAGCTCTTACTTCTGACAGAATTGTACTGCCCCATTGGAGGGAAACATACGAAGAGGTTGAGTTTTGTATATGGGATGGAGTACACTGACCCCTTATTGAGGAGGATTTTAAGCACACCAGGTCCTTGAATGATGTATCCCACAGACATCTCTAGTCTGCAGTATACAACAAAAGACTGGGAGTCTTGCGTAGAAATAGACAAAAATATTTAGAAAAGGAAAGATTTATTATGTTTAGTGTGTGTTGTTGACATTGGCTTGTATATGAGAATATATTTGACTTTTCCTGTATAAAAGAGAGTTTAAATGACCATGTAGTACAAGTTGAAGTTGTTGTTAGGTCTTTACGAGGCAAATCACACAGATAAGCGCTGGTAGATCTGCCCTCTGAAGAAACAGGGCTACGGTCTTGTAAGTCAAATGTATTTTCAATCAGTCAACACAGTATTGGCTCCGAACTCGGCTATCATGTCCTTAGCTATAGTGAAAAGGTGTGAATGAGTTAACAGATTTCTGTATGAATGCTTAATGCCCCAGTAGAAGTTAATATTCATAAATTGTGAGAAATTTTCTCTGCTCCCTCTCCAAATTAAAAAAGTACTACTTTGCTTATTGGCAAAGAAGAACTTGTAATTATCTGCATTTGCAGCAGAAATATCAAGAGTAATGAAAGAAAATGCTTTACTTATGCCAAAAATTTTAAAATGCTAATAAAATGTAACTTGGCAGACAACAAAATGTAAACTCACATCCAGTATGAAACCCAGAATAATGTTACGGCTGTTTTGCTTAACTGAGGAGTCTGATAGTGTTTGGCATGTAGTCTTCATGATTTTTTCAGTAAGAGTGTTTCAGTTCCCTCTGAAGTAGGTTTGGGGTCATATAGAATCATAGAATGCTTAGGGTTAGACCTTATTACTTTTTTTTGAATGAGAATTTTATATCTGGGTGACTCAGCTTGTTTGGGATTGTATTTAGTATGCCAGTGCTGTAGAAGAAACTTACTAACAGTGAAATAATTACATAAATAATGCCACCTCTTTACAGTGCCCTACAGCAGATTTACATCATGTTATGGTAAAGTACTGTTGGTTGGTTGATTGACATACGTGCTTCCTTGTTGCCATCACCAGTGAAGCTGTGATAGCGCTGGAAGAGAAATGGGAGCATCTGGGAGTTTGTGGGTATATACAGAATGGTATTGGAGAAGATAGACGATAGCAGGGAATTATGTTGTTTCTGTAGGTGGCAATGCCTTGCTGAGCAAAAGGACACTTTTACTTCTGAAAAACCACCAGCAGCAGCCTAAAATTTATGTCCTAGATACTTGTATTTATTACATGCTATTATACTTTTTGAGAAAAGTCCTGTTAAGACTAGTATATTGTTCTTGGATCACAGTTTTTAAGGATGCTGATCTTTTGGCCAAAGAATGAGAGTATTTTTCACAGATTTTGCAGGAAAGATTTATTGTCTTTCTGAGGGAAATTTAATAGAATGCAAATGTAGCCTGTAGTGTTAGATAGGATATGTAGGTGGGGTAAATACAAGTAGTTCCTTGCATTCCCATTCTAGTAGGCCTGATAAACAACTTTGGTTAACATATAATGGAAATACGGAAGTATAACTTATTTTACCTTGATCAGAAAATGATTTATGATCTGTCTGTGATAAACATGTTATAAGAAAGCAGTGAATGGCTCAAGATATTTAATAATAATTTGTGGTGTTGAAATAGTAAAATTCGTATGTAATGTGAGTTGAGTTAATCTAGAAATATATTTTTAGTTTTTCTTTAGAAAATGTAGAATAGAGCCAAGTAACCAGCATCAGACCTTCGATTAGCATTGTGGAAGCTAACAACAAAACTACTAATGGTTACCCTGGTGGGACATAACTCCTTAAATACCTGGCTAAGATGTTAAGAGAAAACTGATGAGATGAGTTGGTGTATAAGTGCGTGCTGTTGGGCATATGGCAAGGCAGAGGGAAGGCATCAGTCTTAGCTTGTTGTCTTGTGAGGCAAGAGTGAATGAAGGCTGTATGTGCCTGGAGGATTACTGGCTACCTCCTGACTTGTTCAGCCCCACTGTTCTGTGCCTTGGTGCAGCAGCCAGCATTTATCACACTATAATGCCTAACTGTGTGGAACTAACAGTACCCAAACGAGCCAATTCATTTGCTCTTCTTTGTGGTGCATTAGAAACTAACTAAATGGTTATTCTTTTTATTTAGCATGACTTTATATTGCTGTGTGTAATTAAGTGCAAAAAGAAAAAGACAGATTATTTAGCGGTCCTCTCTCCTAACATGAAAATATAGGTCAGCAAATTAATTTTACACATTGCTAGGTAAGAAGGTAAAATTCATCCTTACATACCTTTTACCATGTGAGTTATGATTATATGAAAACTGTTTTTATTGCTTGTCCATGTGTAAATAATAGCTCCGACACTGAGATGTGTGAAACAGTGAAACAGTCCCAGTTTTTAAATTTTGAGTCCTGTAAGTGCTCATGCAAACTGTACTCAAAGGGAGATTTCCTGCCACTGGCCCGCTAAGAGATATTCATTGGGTTATCATGTGTACATTTCCCTGCTGAGGAGCATCTGGTGGATGAAAACAAACTTGGATTTCATGTATAATTTTGTAAGTAATGTGTAATGGTTTATAAACTTTTGTGGCTTCAGATGCCATAAATACGTTTATAATAATTTATAGACTGGCAGGGACAAATCCTCAATTGGAGTAATTATACATATGTTTCTTGATTTTCATGAGTTTATTTCAATTTAAAACAGATGAGGATGTGTCCCTAAAGCTTCTGTAGCTTGTTGCCAAGATTAACTAACATTAGAGGAGATCTTTTTAAAAATTATTATTCCTCCTTTTATCATTTCCATGTTCTTTTGCTAGTTACTATTCTTGCTGTAGCTCTCACTTCTGTGAGAGAATCTATATAAAACAGACCTTTCAAACTTTCGCTAACATTTTTAAAAGACTGGGGAAAAACATGAGTTAATGGTTATTCAGATCCTGCTGGGCTTATAGACATTTGGCCAAGAATTTGCTCTAGGAGTAATTCTTATCCTGGTCATAGCCCAGGCTTTCTTTGTAACCCTGTGAAAATCATTTTACTTCTGTAAGCCTGTTTCTACCCGCACATATCAGTTTATGATACATGAGAAGGTAACAGAATTTTCTGCCTAAAGTTGGAGTGTTTTACTACGCAGTGGTTGACACATTGACCTGCCTCCAAAGTCATTGTTTCTGCTTAGTGGAAAATTCCCCTGAATTTGTTTTTACAATTCTGGGCAGGTATTCCAGGCTTCTTGGTCTCGTTGCTGGACCTAGTGCTTTATGGGATTATTTCCAGGGTTTGTTGTGGTTTATCATGGGCAAGATATTCCTAAATTGCTTTTTTTTTTTTTTTTTTTTTTAAAAAGTGGTTGTGGTTGAACATACGAAGGTGTATGTGATTCCTGATCTACTGGGTACTGGTAATTTTATAAGAAAGTCACCATACTGTTGAGTGGCATTCTTTGGTTTGCTGGGGTGGTGGATTTTGAATGTGTTCATGGTGTTTTTTTTGTTTGTATTTTGATGATGCAGTGGTTCTACTGGCTGTTGACCTGTACCAGAATAAAGTCCCAAGTAGAAAATTAAACATAACAGCACAGGATTGTCCAGCTGTGTATAGGGGTGGTTTTCCTTGAAAGATATTCACATTGTGTAGTACCTCTCCAGGCTCATGAAGCACATATTGCAAGATCAGAGGAGACTGCTGAGATGCAGTGCACGTAGGTCAACCTGTAATGGCCAGCTCTTTCCCCAGAACTGGAAGCTTACTGGAAGCACACTTAGAGCTCTCTGCTGTGTTTGGAAGCTGCCTTCAGCTTTTCTAGTCTTCATGGTTACCTGTCAGTATGACACCGTCAGGGTTGACCATTGCAGCTCTTTTGTTCAAGTTGCTCACAGCTATCTGGAGGGTTCTGCAAGTTTTAAGGCTTTGCAGTCTCCTGGAGGAAAAGTGTGCTTTTGTGCTCATCTAATTGACCAAGCCTGTTATTCACTCTGCTGCCTGGATTTTAAGTTCATATATAAAAAGTAAATTTCTCTTGTGCTCCAAGGCTTTATAAAGTGGTAGATTAGCCGAGGATGATGGATATTGTGATTTTCACAGTACTAAAACACTCTCTTGAATGAGTACCATTGAAAAATAAAAGAAGATAAAGGAATGCTGAGAAATACCTTCCCTGAGTTCCAACTATATGATGTTTTTGTCAGCGAAGCAGAGCTCATTATGCAAGCTGGCAGATGGTTTTAAAAAATCTGAAGTATCTTTGTGCAGCCAGTCACATACCTTTAATCCTTTGAAACTTGTCAGAAACTCATTATTGAAGCCCAGAATATCTACTCTGAGGAAGAACCTAATTTTTTATTTGAGTGTTTGACCTGATGTTCTCTGTGACTTTTCATTTCAGCACAAGTCTGATGTTTTTACAGGGCTATGCTAATTTTTTTTTGCAAATACTTTTATTTTTTGGGGTGGAAGAGGAAATGAGCCTGAGGTTTCAAATACTTGAACATTTTTTGTAAAAGATAAGCACTCCATGGTTCAAAAGTAACTTTTGAAAACTGTATCAAAGGTGCAATTGGATTCCATAAGGCAACCAAGTGTTTTCTGCTTTATTGTTTTGTTTTTCTTCAGCTTTTTTTTTTCCTCAGGAATTGAGCAGGCATTTAGGGTTTGACTGGTTCAGGTGAGGCCATGCAAAACCAAGTTCGTTAAGTCTTTTACGGAATATGTAGACAGGTTATTCATTGCATTTGCTACTCTATAAGGATTTACTGATAGTTTGTTATTGAGCAGTGAATATTTTTTCATGACACAATATAGGGATATGAAATTATAGTAATTAAGGGATTTGTGTTACTGAAGATTGCTGTAATGTTGGAGGATGTGTCCTTCATCCGTATGACTGAAAAACTAAGTAAGAATTATTTATGAGGGCTGAGGATATCAACATGAACATTGCTACTTGTTCCCCAGGATGGTTTCCCTGATGCTCTAAGTTTGTAGCTGTTTATTTTAGAATGGAGAAGACAGTCATGCCATGTGTTGTTAGAACAATAATAAACAGCCTTGTGCATATAAAATTCCATTTTTATCTCCTGGCATGTGTAGAGTTCATTGTGAAATAAATGCTGTTTTTCAAAAAACTATTAGGCACACTGAGGTTTAGTGGATTTGGTGATTTGTTGTTGCTCTTTATGTGAGCTGTATGTATTTTCTAAATAACTTTGCTGCTGCAATGCAGCTTTCTGCTGAGGGGAAAAAAAAAACTTGCTAAATTTTGCACTTACGAAAAGCAAACCAAAATAATATGTGAACTAAGGAAAGAAGCTTTGCTAAATGTTAAAGCAAATCAAAAAGACCACCACAAATATCTTGATAAGTTTGGCTCTTTGAAAATGAAGACAGACAGTGCTTATCATTGATGACATAATTTTTCATTATCAAATGCACTTCATTTAGTGAGTGTACATGTTTCCATAATCGTGTTTTGTTTTGTTGAGCAGAGTAGAAATGGCATTTGAATGTTCGGCACAGAGAAGGACTTTTGGGAGGTGGTTTGAGGAAGAGCTATGAAAGAATTACTGTCCTGTCATTACAGAATAGACAATTGCAACTTAGATGTCATACTCAGCCTTTGGAATGGCAGTTAGGGAAGAATTGCAAAGGATTTCCTAGGGGTACAAGATAACATAATAACGGAGATGCTGCTGTCTGCAGGTCATTCTCAAGAAGGTTTCAGTTTCTTGTGTTGGCTGTTTCCTGACTGTCAAGACTTTGAAACAGACTTTTTAACAGAACTTCTTTTTGTCCCAGCGTCTTCACTCTCCTCATGTGCACTGGCAATGCTTGCCATCCTCGGAATGAGCAAAGTCAGCTTGATCTTTGTGTTCTGTGCCAAAATCCTGCCTAGCTGTGACGTGTGGGGATGACTTGAGTGCTTTTAAAGATTATATTTTTTTTCATTGTTTGTATTCCCTAGGATATTTTTGTATCTTTGATTTTACTGTGATATGGTATAGTTGGGGCTCAATCAGCTTTTCTTTTGTCAGTCTTAAAAATGTCAGTGGTAGACTTGATAATTTTCATTCACATCATACATTCTTCCAACTGGAAAGGAGGAATTGAATCCAGTGATGTCTATGCTAAATTCTAATGGAAATGGACTCTCCAAGTAGATGGAAATGCTCCAAACGTGACTGTGTACCATATTATAAATAGGGAGATGATATTCACTTATGCTGTGCTAAGTAGCCGAGGGCACGTGGGAAAACAGATTGCACAACTTGGTTGCAAAGGGGCTGTAGCATTAATAAACTATTTTGGAAATTTAATGCAAATGTATAAACATAAGTATGCAGACCCTGATTTCAAACAGGAGCACAAACTGTGGATTCTTGTTCATAGCACATGTACCATTTTCTTACCTTATTACTGTAATAAGGTAATTTAGGAATATCCAATAAGGAATATTTTGTGGATGCAGTGTTCTAAAAAAAATGCATTCTTGGTTTCAGACAAAGGAAGCTTTCAAGAGGCTTGGTCCAGTTAAGGGTCAAGGAATATAAAACCACCCTGACACTCTTGCATGTAAGTCAGTGACAACAGATCTCTTCCTTCTTTTCCCTAGTCTGGTTGCTGCCTGGTGTGGGGAGCAAGGTTGTCGCTGGCACAGAACTGATTTAATTCAGAGAATGTCCCATGATTTTATTTTTTTGAAACACTTAGAAATCTTCAGAGAGATGGCACTTCGAATGTAAAGAACTGCATTGCTGATGCTCACTGTGTTCAGTGATCGATGTCCATTTATTTATTTATTTATTTTAGAATTTCTCATGCAAGTATAAACAGGTTATTCATCAAGAGGTAGAAGACACATAAGGACCTGGCCTTTGCTTGTAATGAATCTATTTAACTATCATGCAAGCAATACATTTCACAGTAGCGTAAGAAGTGACGTTGCTACCAGTGCTTCACAGTCAGTGCCATAGTTGCAGCTTTAGTCTGAAAAGCAGCAGATTTGGTCTTCCAATTTGAAAACCTATCTCTGAGGTCCAATTATGAATGAATGTGAATAATGCAAATAGTGGATTTTTTTTCTTTTATGTTCATCCCACCTGCAGCAAGCTGAAAAACGCAAAAAATGTGAGATGCTACATTTTACCAAAACATCTTCTAAACTTAAGTTTAGAACTTGCACTTTGAATTTGGAGTTATGCAGATTTTCTGCAGAAAAATTAGAGGTATCTTTTTCTATGTAGTGGTATAGTTTAGAATGTACTACAGGATTGCACCGTCTGTAAGTAGAAATAGGAGTGCAAGTAGGGCTATAGAAATTAAAGAAATACAGAACCATAAGGTACCTCAAGAAGGTTGCTAGGATCCTGAAACCAGTTTTAATGTAGCTGTGTGTGGCTTTACATAATTGCCTCGTTAATTTTAGCTATGTAAAAAAACGAAGAAAATTTGAGTTCTAATCCTGTCCTTTAAAATCATCTTTAGTTTTTGCTACTTAAGCTGAATGGGATAAGACCAAAATTTCATGCTTCCATGCCATCCCTAGTAGTATTGCAGAATGTAAGGTGGGGAAGAGAACCTTGGCCTCTCTAAAGTCAGTGTAAAGCTCTTCTTCTGTTGTCAATAGGTCCAGAATTCCATCTGTCAGTAATACTAAGCATTTTGAGGAGTATTGACCTTTCCTCACTGAAATGTTCCACTTGGCTCGGATGGCCTTTTTGGAATGTTTTTTTCCTTTTGTTACTTTAGTGAGATCTGTAACTAGAATATAAACTGCTGTTCATGAGTAATTAATCTTGCTGTGTTCAGGTTCTGTGGCTTTACTCAACTGAAGGAGGAGGAACCAAATCCAGCCCTTGATGCCCCATATTTGTATATAACAGTGCTTTGTCTCACTTGCCTCTTCTGTTTCCATTCTTATTTTATGCAGAGGTTTTTTTTTTTTTTTTTTTCCCCCCTTGGTGTTTGGAAGGGCAAAGGGCTAATGCATAGAGAGACTGCATATTAGTGCAGAAGCAATTCTGTTGTGTGTTATCTCATGTTATGCAAGGGTGTTAGAAATCCCTGAAAATAAGAATTCAGACTGTGTTAGGAATTCATACAGTTTATAATGGGCTCTTGTTTTAGGGAGCATCTAAAAATTGTGTGTGTATAATTCATTTTTTCCTTGAAAAGATGTTGATACATAACAGAATGCTGTCTGCAAAGCAGTTAAGACTTGAGAAAATGGCCTTTGATTTTTAGGCTGCAGGATTTTTAAGTGCCATTTCGAGCCTATTTAGAAAAGCTCGTAATCTTTGCCCAATGGTGTTCATCTAGAACCAGAGAAAAAGCAATAGCCATTGCTGGTAATGTATCTCTTCCATGTTAAATTTTTGTATGGAGAGAATAATATAAACAAGCCTATTTTCTCTTTCAAACTCAGTGAGACTGACTACCTTGTATGTAGGAACAAGCATCTTATCTCACTCGTATGCTGCACACTGGCACGTTCTGCCTTTTAGGATAAGTTCTTGCATCCTTTCTTCCTTTTTTCCTAGTAGTGATTGTTAAAAACAATGCTGTAATTCTGTTTAACACAGGTTACTTGCTAAACCCCCATTATTAACTAATTTACTAAAGTTAATTAACTTAATTCACTAAACACCAATAAGTAACACACTTCAAATCACTAGGTAAGCGAGAAAGCTACAATGCTCTACAGCTCTTAGTTTTGTATTTTCTTCTACCAGGATCACAGCAGTGCAGCTACAGCCATTCAGGTAATATGCCATTAAAATAGCATAAGGTGTTGTGAATCAGGGCATGTAAAATGCTGCAGGAAGGCAGAGAAGCAGTCTAGACCGCAGTTCTTGTTCGTGCTGGCCCAGGGGAATGGCCCCTCCGCAGTGCTGACGTTCGCAGAGCTGACAGCTTGCGCCGGGGGGTCTGCTGAGAGTTAAGCAGGTGGTCTCTCTTGCTGTATGCCTCTTGTCTGGTGTGGTACACAGCTTTCACACTCCCTTGAAATTACATTTTTTTTCCTGAGCTTGGTCTTTTTAAGAGTTTCTGTCCTGGAATATGTATGTCATTGTGGATTTTAAATTCTTTTTATTAAACTAATTATATCTTATTTAAAAATGGGGCTCTTCTAAATTCCTATTAATAACTTTCAAAGCTTTAGTATTTTCTGGTAGTACAAACTCTGGCGTGATATAGGTGTTCCTATATTACTATAATTTATCCTATTTTACGTATGAAAATATCTGTTTCAGAGCAGAACATTTTTATGCGTTTAAATATCCACCTAAAGGAGATGGCAATGATCTGGTTATAGTGTCTAGTAGCATACTGGACAAACCTTTCATTTAAATTAGCATTAAGGAGGTTAAGTACCCCATGCATTTCTGTTTTCTTACCTCCTCGTGTGCCTTATGGCTCCCCATTCATTTATTCATTTACATAAGTTGTTTGAAAATCTAAGCATGAAGGTAGTGCTGGCTGCTGGTTTCAGTGGCTGACAGGGAATACAGAGGTGTGGCAGGCCTGATTTCCTCCCGACACCGTAGGGATAAACTCCGTGTGTTTGGCAGGTGGAAAGAGATGACAAAATGTGTGGTCATTGACAATTACTAATGTTAGTGTTTTTTTTCCTTCACCTTTCTGTTTGCAAGGTCTAGTGTTTTTCGTATCGTATTACATATAGGCCGTGATCCTGATTTACCGTTAAAGTCTATAGTGCTGTGCCTGCTTCTACAGATATTGGTGAAGATCCAAGTAACATCATGTTACTTTTCAGTGTTGTAAAATGATGATTAAATTTGAATTGGGTTAGAAAATAACATAGTGATTCATAATGCTGCATGCAGTGCATGCTGAATTTTGAGATCAGTAAAAATAGCAAGGGTAGCTGCTTCGAACAACTGTCAAATTTGAGAGGCCAAAATTAATTGACAATTTCTTTCTCTCCTGATTTGAGAGAGGAATAATTTAGCTTTAAGGGATGATGATGAAAGGAAGAAAACCCTGACGGATAAATTGTTTAGGTATTTCTGCTCTCACCTACCAGATAATTTTTTTTTTCATTTTTTTCTTTTTCTTTTTTTTTTTTTTTTCCTTTTTTCAATTCAGGAAAGTTTCTTAGGCATTTTTTTCTCCATAAAGAAAGATGGTTTATTTAGTAGATTGAAGAGATCTCAGGCAGCCCTATCTCTTTTGTTCTCACCATAGAATCATAGAATCATTAAGGTTGGCAGGGACCTCTATAGAGGTCATCTAGTCCAACCCCCCTGCACACACAGGGTCACCTAGAGCACGTGGCACAGGACTGCATCCAAGTGGGTTTTGAAGATCTCCAGAGAGGGAGACTCCACAACCTCTCTTGGCAGCCTGTTCCAGTGCTCTGTCACCCTCACTGTTAAAAATTTTTTCCTTAAGTTTCTGTGGAACTTTT
>NW_010579601.1:73065-124422 GCF_000705375.1 Tinamus guttatus
TGCTGAGGACGGTCTTCTTAACTCGCCCGAGGATCCCATTGGCCTTCTTGGCCATGAGGGCACACTGCTGCCTCATGGTCAACTTGTCCACCATGACACCCAGGTCCTTCTCTGCAGAGCTGCTCTTCAGAAGGTCAGTCCCCAGCCTGTACTGGTGTCTGGGGTTATTCCTCCCCAGGTGCAGGACCTTGCACTTGGCCTTGTTGAATTGCATGAGGTTTTTCACCGCCCAGTCTGTCCAGGTCCCTCTGGATGGCAGCGCAGCCCTCTGGGGTATCAAGTACCATACAAGTAATTATGTATTTCTGATACTACATGGTATGAGTCTCTTTGGATGATGGAGTTCGTGTGGTTAGTAGCTTTCATCTGGAGTTGGGTCAGTGTTATAAACAGTGGACTTGGAAGCAGTTGATGTTTAGCTGAATAGCAACCAGCAGCCGAATAGCTTGTCATCTTCAAAAATTAAATTGGGTGCTCCAGAAGTGCTGGAAAAAGCAGTTGTTTCGTAATTGAGGTTTGAAATTGAAAAAAGAAAGGTTGGAGAAGGAGAAATAATATTCTGGGAATGAATGTGATCCTGAGTGCTGTTCGTTGAATGAGAGATTCCTGTCTAAGGAGAAGAATTGCGCTTGCCTGTACTGAGACTTCGGGAGTAAAGGAGGAGGGTGCTTCTACTTTCTTATCTGGGTATTGTCTCCCGAGCATGGAAAATGAGAAGAGAGATTCAGTCCAAATCCTAGTATCTTGCTGTTCTTGCCTTTTTTTATTTTTTTTGCTGTGAGCACAAATCATCTTCTGCAAAAAAAAAATGGGGAAAATCTTTCTCTTGTGAAGAAATAGCCTCTAGAACAGAAGTCTCATTAGAATCAAATTATGTACTTAATAATTCGGGATACTATTTTAGAAGTTATAAAACTCAGACCATCATATTGCCTTTTTCTCTCCTTTTCACTCTCTTTGTCCCTATGCTTTGGTCAAGTGTGTAAACAACACTTTAAGCCATCCTGGTCACTGACCATTTTACTCTTTTATTAAATTCTTACCATTTTTAGGTGACCTGTTCTCTAGGGTATATATACAGTGGTCATTGACTTCAAAGGCAGGTGCTTGCACTTAGACAGGATATTGTCCCTTTTTAAAGAAATAAGATTAACACTGATAACCTTGTCATGGTTTCAAAGGCACGTTAACGAGGTCCTTGTTGTTTCTGTGGATTCCCTCGATTTCAGTAAGAAATCTGTGAGAAAATGAAAATATTATTTAAGAACAGTTTGTAAAGCATGTTTAATAAACATCTTTGGGAAAATAAAAATATTATTTGAAACTACAAACAAAGCTGAAAAGCTTGTTGCATAGCTAAGAAGTATTATTAGAGAATTACTAACAAATATAATGTCAGCATCTGATTTGTGGTCTGATTTGTGCACGTGCTGTTTTCCAAGCATAGCAACACTACAATTATCAAAAAGAAAGCAGAGGATGGTAATAGTCCTCATGGGTACTTCCAGTAATAAATGTAATTGAGTTTACTGAATAGCAGCCCTAAATGTGCATTGATTTTTGAAGAAGAGGCAAAAAACTAGCAAAATTATTTCCAAATAAGTATTTATTTTATTTAGTACAAGGGTTCAAAAAGAATATTATAAGTGTCTAACTGTTTTTAAGGCCTCTACTAGGGAAATTACAATTATAAAAAATACACCATGAGTTAAATTTATGCCAACTCAAAGCACTAAGGTATTTTAGCAAGCTGTGTGCTGTATACATGAATAGATTAAAGCTATGTTTGTGTCAGAACCTAAAGGTGCTACCACTGAGGAATTCTACACCATCAGCTATCACGCATTGCATGTCAGCTGCGTAAGATGCATTGCTATTAAAGCTGCCGGAATGTCAAAGCAAGTGCCTCTTGAGGTATCTGAAATATTTCATCTGCTAGTTAAATGGTAATCATGGAACAAATCAATATTTAAAAAAAGTTTGGTTAAGGCAGTGTTGAAATAAATAACTTACTAAGAAATAGAGACTTTGGGGGTACTGGGCCCTTCCTTAATGTATAAAAATGCACGTATCAATGAAAACATGTCCATGGGCCAACAACAGAAAAGCTTGCTGGAAGAAATGATGTGGAAGCTTGCAAAGTGACATGAAATTTTCATGCTGTGACTATAGAGAAACTTAACACCGTTGTGTCATTGCTGGTTCAAACCTCTAGCATAAAAAATAATTGAAATATATTTTAAAATTACATTCTTTAAAACCTCTCATTACATTAGGAAGGAAATGTTTTTTAAAATTGCAAAGAGCAAAAATTGTTGAAACTCATTTCCTGCAGATGTTTTAGACTGAGAGGATACAATGTACCAAGATTGAAACCTCCCCTACTAAAAAAAAAAAAAAAAAAAAAAAAAAAACTACAACAAAAAAAAAACTTTACAATCTTTATACTGGTTAGATAATATGTAGAAATATATTTCCTTATTTCCTTTCCTGGAATGTGTAACTGTTTCCATATAATGAATTCCATCTGTTCTTGTCTTCTAAAAGCAGTGTTTTCTCCTGGGTAAGTTAGTACTTTTATTTTTTAACATATATGTTTTTCAAACTACAGGCCTCTTCATAATTTTAGTGTTGGAGTAACAACATAAGATTGTGTCCAGAGGTACACATGCTGTTCCTCCTGTCTTTAAGAACAGCTAAATATGCGTACCTGAAGGGAGTATATGGATTATGTGCTTTGTCCCGCTGGTGATGGCACAGCATGGTTCTGGTTCTGATTTTGCAAGGCAAAAAACACTTGGAGAAATTTGCAAATCTCACTTATATTTTTGGTAGCTAATATTTTGCCGAAGGGGAACAGTTCCTTCATCTTGCATAGTGATTGTTTTCTATTCTGGAATGGTGCCTTATGATGTTTTAGGTTTGGAAGTGCAAGTGTGATTTGATATAAATTATTCAGTGTCCTTGAAATACATCTGTAACACAGTACAATGTGGTCTGACTAGGGGCTGCAAGACATACTTGGCTTGTGGGGTAATTTTGTTCAGTCTGAACCAAAATTACTGGAGAGAGCAACAAAACAGTAAATGGAGGTGGTGCTTCCTTGCCCTTTGGCTGCTTTGCAGGAGCTCTTTGGATTCCTGCTTATTTTGTCCTTTAGGCAGCAGAGTAGAGAGGAGTTACGGTTATCATCCACTCTTCTTAAAGCAGTGGCCTTCACGCAGTGAGGTGGCTATGTAGAGGCCATGGTTTTCGTGTTCCTTCACTCCAGGTGAACTGATCACTTTATCTGCAAGGGAAATCTTGAAGCAACACTGGATTTTTTTTTTTTTTAATTTCCCAGTGGCTCTATTCAGTCAATCACGTATTTTACTAGATTCATAAACAAATATGTTCCAGCTTTTGGCAGGTTTTTTGCATGTGCAGTTCTCAGTATACCTGCACAGAAACAGGGGTTTGACTCATCCTGTCTGCCTTGAAGGAGTATCAGGGGTTTGTTAGGCCACTGCAAGTTCTCCAGCCCTGCTTTCAGCAAACATCAGAATTTATTAAGTGGCAATATCCACAGTTTTTGTCTTTTATGGAGTAATCTGCTTTGCAGAAGCATGTATAGCCGTATCTGAAAGAGTTATGAATTTAAACTTAAGCTATGGATTTAGACTATGTAACATGATGAACCTGGGTAGTTTTCAGGATTTGCCTTTCTAAAGTATATAAACTGTTAAAAATCTGAGGAGTTACATAGGCAATCCCTAGATAGATCTTCAATATACAATTTGAGGATCACGGCCATCAGATGCTTTCTGATCCTTGGGCTTTATATTTTTGCTAATGGGATAGTACCAGTAGTGTGTATGTGCTGAATTGTGCTATTACCTCTAGCATGTTCTTCAGAAGAATACAAAAACCACAAATACAAAGCATAAATCAGCAGAATTATTTTGATAAGGTTTATTTAACCTTGATGTAATACTAAATAAATCACTTGTAAAAGGTTATAGAATATTTAATATGTGAAATATTGTTATCTTTTTCGTATCTGTTGTATCTGGTTGTTACTCTTGGAAGAGGCTGCTGTTTGGAAGCATAAACATTTTCTTCCAAAAGAAAACTAAAGAAAAACAATACTTGGATATCACCTTTGTTAACACTCAACTGACAGAATATAGATGAGAATTCCAAGATCTAGTTGGTATCTAGTTGAACTTCATGCAAAAGTGTTAAGTGAAGCTACGCAACTGGTAGCAGTGAACACTTTGTCTTGCTTCCCTTCCCTCTGCTCCAGCTTTAGCATCCCAGCACTATTTGTGAGGGCCCTGGCATAAATAAAAAGCACTGTGTGACTAGCTAGCATACGCCGTTTACTAATGTTTCCAAAAAGCAGAGAATTGGCATGTCTTGTTAAATATTTTCATAGTAGAAGAGATGAGTACTGTAGTGCTGCCTTTCCTCCTTCCTACTGGAGATTTCCTTCTACACGAAAGCCATATAGTGTGTACCTTGTGTGCTCAGATACATCAGTGACACGGCTCAAAATGACACATCATTCCAGAGCATCCATTTGACAGACTTCATCCTTTGCTTATTGGAAGCTTCCTTTTAGCTTTTTAGATATCTGTTTCCCAAAATTATTTTAATAGTGCCTTTTTGATATGATACACTTGAATAGACAACATCATCAGATGCATTTTAGGGAAAAGCTATTAAATGATTTATCTGAAAATTGCAGAGCACAGATGAGAGATCATCTTCCTTTGCCTATACAAAATTCCTATTCTAACCATATAGTTTAATGATGATGAGAAATCACAGAAATTACAGTTGTTATTAATCTTTCTCAATCTTTATCTTTTTTATATCTTAGTTATGTAGAAAGGTTTTTCAGACATGAAGATTCTGAATTATTCATGTTACAGTCATGCATCAACACACAAACTGGTCCCTTGAGGAACCAGTACTGTGTATTTGGCTTTGTTATTATGGATTTTGCTTTGTAAACATTTTGTAGTGAGACCAGCAATTAGTAAACCAGCACAGAACTTAAAACTGCTGCCATAATGGAAGACATAAAAAGCTAAAGTGGTTTGACCCATTGGAAAGGATTATGTCTAAAATGTATTTGGATTCTCTTTTTCCCTTCGTTTTTACTGAATTAATTTCATTACTGTTGCCTTTAAAATAAAAACAACTGTAATAGGCTTACAGGTGCATTTAAATATATTTTTGCAGACTGCTGACATAATGGCTGTTGCTATAAAAAGCAGCAATGTTACAAACTGAGGATATACTAAAGGCTCTTGGTGGCATCTTGCACTTAAAAAAAAACAGTGTTCTGACAAATGACCGTGCCTACAGCTTCTTCGCATTTATTAGACTGCAGACTCTCTCCCAACTACTTCAAGGTGCTCTGTGAGAACTGAGATTTACAAAAGCCTTTAAATGATGACGTACATCGGTACAGTGGTAGGCTGGAATTTAAATGTGCAGGGAGCTATATCATATCTAGGGAGCACTGATACTCTAATTGGAGATGCTGTATATCCTGGAGCTCTCCATACACATTATAGCCCACAATTTTACTTTTTAATTGTAGGCATCTAGATTATTTAGGCAATAGTAGTTTTTAATTATTTAGGAACTACTGGCTTTGGGTGTCTTCCTGCAGTTGCATTGAGTTTGAATGATTGTTGTAGGTGAGAAAACTTCTCAGTTTACATAGTTCAAATTAAACAAGGATCAAAATGGTTTATGGATTTATTAATAACATGTTCTGCCCCAAAAGCCAGTAAACTGTGTCTTCAGGATGATTAGCAGCAATGATGATTATCAGTACATAAACCACAGTATTAGACCATCATAAAACATTGATATAAAAGTACTATTTTCTAAATACTTTTATAACTAATCCTAATCTGCTGTGCCCCATACTTCACTTCCCTACTTGAAGTAGAGGCTCATTGCAGCACTTGACAGGGAGGCTGCTCTGTCTGGCCTTCAGGGAGGTTGTAGGGCTGCTGAGTTGATTTCTGATAGTGTCAGACCACGTTTTTACTACTGCTGTTTCCCCAGTGTTGCAAATGTTTATGTTTCCTTATGGATCTTAACAAACAACTTTTGTTTCAAAAGTGTCTTTATACTTTACTAGCGACTGTTAATGTGGCTCAGGGTTGTCATGATCTTGGTTAGCATGGTTACTTTTGGGCAGACTCTCTGTAGACAGCTTTGGGGTGCTTCATTCACACGTGCTGTTTACACTCACATCCCTATCTTAACAGCAGCTCTTGCCAAGGTGTTTTGCCAAGGAGGTGGAGCAGGCAGGCAACTCTGCTTAATGCTCCCAAGCTGCCAACTGGCTGGCGCCAGGAGACTCCTGCTCTAGCGCACTCTAGATTTGACTGTTTTCTCAATGCCATATTTATTCTACAGAAATAGAAATCACAGCAGAAAGCCCAAGAAAACCACTGCAGTGTCAAAAATGCCTCATCATCAGACCAAAGTGAGTCTTTTGATATTCTGTAATGGGTTTCTCCATTGCTTATGTCCTCACCTTTTGAAAGGCTCTCAGTAAGCAACAGCAAATTTCTGAGTACTTATTCCATATACTTTCACCTAGAAGTTTTATGTCCTTTGTTTTCATCTGCCTTCTCACTAAGTTGATTTTATAGTGATTACTTGCATCCTAACATTTTGTTCTCTCAGCCAAGGAATCTGAATGTTTGTCGCTTTTTACGTAAACATTTCGAAGACAGATGGATAGTTCTTAATCTCTATTTTGTGAATTTGTAAAGAAAGACTCAACTTACCAAGCTGCAGGTCTTACAAGGATCTTTAAACTTCTGTTTTGTATCATACTCTACTGTAAAGTAACAGTCAGTCAGAAGCAGAGCTGGAGATAGGACCCCAGAGATCTAACTGCTGCTTTCCAGTCGAAGCAATGATCGGAGACACCTTTGACTTCTTATCAGTCACAGGCTGCTGAAGTTATTCTCATGTTTAAAATATGAGTGGCTGATAAAAAATTGTTATGAAGAATATAAATGTTATCATTTGTATTATCTTTAATAGACATGCGTGTTTCATTTTTTCATTAAAAGCCTCCAAACATTTTTTTGCTTTCCATAATAGCTTTAAGTTTAGCAGGCTATCCACAGATATATTTGATGAGGGACATGCTAAAATAGCAAAAACAACAACAACAAAACCCTTAAATTACAATAAAGAATTATTCCTGTGTTTTAGTTCTTTGTCCAGAGGAATAAGAACTGTAGTCTTCAGCATTTCTGGTAACTCTGTGAGGTATAAAAGTTGGCTTAACTAAAAAGCTGAGTAATTCACTTGGAAAACAGTGAACAGTCTGCAGATTTTTTTTTTCTCTTAGCTCTGCCAATGTATGTTATGGGGAAATGGCTAAATGAGGAAACTCATGAAAACATTTCCTCAATTCACACTTCCCACTCAACTGACAGTTCAAAAGCTGAGTCAGAAGGGCTAAGAATTGCTTAAAAGTACTTCTTGAATTTGGCATTGACTTTGGAGCTAGGATTTCATCTTTGTTTTTGGCACAATACCCACTACTGTGATCAACTGCCTTAAGTCTTGACCAGTGAGGGTCCTTTATTAAAAATGAATAGTTTTTAGTAGATTATTTTTTCTCACCTCTTTTTCAGGCATTGATGCTTAAAATCCATTAAGGTTTTATTTTGGCAGAAGAGTAGCAAACTGATTTTGTGTTAAGTTCAACTTTCTGTATTAACCAGCCAGAGCTATGAGAAGAACTGAAGTACTAATGGCTTGTCCGTGTAGTAGTGAAAACTGAGAAAATGTTAACTGTTAGCATCAGGGGGTGTTTTTATTCTTGGATTTACCTGTTTCATAATCTGATATCTATGCAGCACCTGATTCTGCAAAATGCCAGATGCAGGAGCTCTTACCACACTGACTGTTTAAAGTTTCTTTCGCATTTTCTCTGAAACTAAGAATTTCAGCACTGGGCAGTCAGTCATTGAGAGTGATAAACTTTAACTACCACAAATATCTCTGGTCTACCATAAAAGAAATGCTTATAAAAGTTGATAAAGGAGGGTATGGATCATCAGATTTATATGGTGATCATGAAAATTAGGTATAGTTGTGGAAGGAAAGGGAACCTCTTTCATTGTAATACATCTTTTTTTTTGGACTATTTTACTGATAAATCCAAGATTTAGTGGAATAAGTAAGTTTACTTACTGGAGTAAGTTTACAAAACTATAGAACTATTCTACTCTATGGAAATGATGGGAAGAAGGGGAGGGGTTGAGAAAGAGGGAAGCTTCAAAGTAAGCAGTTGTATTTTCTTATCTGTTTACATTTATTTGAATTTGTTTAAATTTGCTATAAATGGGACTGCCTCTGCACATGTACTAGAACCTTAGATTGATTAAAAATTCAGGTTTTCCTTATTTTCAGCTGCATTGTGTTAATTATCTCCATCATGACTTCAGATTGTTAGGAAAAAGTTCATTAAATAAAGCTTGCATTGGAATTCTCAATGACAGTGGAAGAGCATAACTGGCTGGGAAGCTGGTATGTGCAGGAGTGTTTTCTGCAGCAGAATTGATACTGAGTGATAGCAGAGGAGAGAAGTGTGTGTTTTGTATTCATGTGGAAACTTCACTCGGGTCTTTTGAGACAGATTTTTTTTAATGTATAATAAAGTCTGGTCTGTTTGAATGAGCATGGTTACTCATTTTGCTTGGGTAAACAGAGTCAGTCTCATGTAAATTAAGTGCAGAATTTCATTCTATACTCTAAATAACTTTGGTCTGAACAAATGCATATATTGCAGCATTAAGCCTTGTTTCAGGGAAAGGACTGACAATGACAACAGAGTCATTTAAAACTGCTAGAATATGACATTTATTGGGAGGATGGTATAGAGTCTTTCAAAAAAGCCATATATATGCAGTAAGTATTTATATGATTTTTTAAAACTTAGTATTTTATGGTAGTCTGCAGTGGCTTAATTGGTGTCATTAGTTGAAAATATTTTGCCCACAAATAGGTATAAATACAAATGAACATCATGTCTGCCTTAGCATCTTTGTGGCTACAGAGTTGCTGGGAGGACCTTTTTGTGCTGCTGTAACTTGAACGCACTTGGCTGTGCCTGCATATATCATGTATGCTGTGAATGGTTGCCTTTTCAGAAAGTAAGAATCTGGATCACAGATTTGCCTGAGGTATCACTTGAAAAGATGGCCTGTCCCAGATGGATCAAATTGTGTGAGTGCACGTTGCTGCTCAGGTGTTGGGTGCAGGAGCTCCTGGCACACTGCTGTATCCCAGATGGATCAAATTGTGTAAGTGCACGTTGCTGCTCAGGTGCAGGAGCTCCTGGCACACTGCTGTCAGTGCTCTGCCTTAGAGCTAATGGAGGAGCATGTGACAGCAGCAAGGCACAACAGTCAAGAGCAGGAGCAACCAAAACCATCTGTGTTATGTTTTGGTTAGCTGGGAGAAGGTGAAAAGATAAAACTGCTGGAGTAAGTCTTGGTGGTTCTCTCTTCCTGTGTCACCTTTTTGTCTATGTCTAATTTGTCAACCAGATATCAGTTTGGGAAAGATTTAATCTCTGTGGATGCAGTCCCTCAGCATTAAATGGAAATGTAGTAACTCAAAGTGCACAGCGTGTCAGGTAGTCACATGAATATTAGGCACTTAAAGTGTGGTTTAAATTTCTGGAAGGAAAATGAAGGACCGTGAAAGAAGGCCTGTAAAGCAGGAGCCGTTACCATTGTGTGTCTGAAAAAGAGAGGATTTCTTGCATGCCCCTTCCATCTGAGAGTGCTTGTTTGCTCTCTGAGAGTCCGTGTTTTCAGCTTTAATAGGAATTGCAATTCACCAGCTTTTGGTAAGCGCATATGAAAAGTATATTGAACTATCCAAATACCTTTGTTATGTGATATTGTAGGAGACATATAGACAAAAGTGTGTAAAAACTTATGCAAACATCCAAATGGTGAACGTGAAGAAGTTGTAACTTTACCTAAACACATCAGTATCCTCAAATTTGAATTTCTGTCACATGTAATTTCAATCATGATAAAATAGAAAGGTGCACTTCTTACTGTGCCTACCATAATGCAAGAAGTGATGCTCAAATTACGTGTCATTGTATGTACTAGGGCTTAAGCTGTCCCAGCAGAAACACATTTGTGTTATGTGAATATATTTGCTTGTTAATAATCCACATAATAATATGCTTCAGGTCTGGCAAAAATGGCTGCATATTTCAGACTATGTTTCCTTAGTAAGGAAGTTAAGAGTAATGCCTTGACTGTATATGCTATCAAAATTAAACAGTACAGGAAAAACTGAGGAGTACATGCTCATTCAAAAGAGTTCGTAATAAGGAGGTTTAAAGGGAAAATTCCAGCCAAAGCAAGGGTTCCTGTTTGGGAAGACAGTGCTTGGGAAAGTTGCCCCTTCTGAAAATTGGCCCTTGGTCATAATGAGTGCAAACATCTGACTCATCTGTAACATAGCCTGGCTCTAGAGATGAAAGCAGCCTACGTATCTGTGCAAGGATGACGCTGAGTTGTCTTTCCTTAATGGATTTCAGGAATGTAAAGTGATAGGTCAGAAAAGTTCCAAATCTTTTTGTAATTAACTTACAATCTACTAAAATAATGAGAAAGAGAGAATTTGAGTAATCTTACCACTTTCAGTGAGATGATAAATGTGATTGAAAACACCCATTTCTTTGAGGACATCAGAATCATGATGACTATTTGATGCATATTTATTGATTTTATTCAAAAAGATACTTAATGCATATTACAACTAAGTGATTAATCTATCACTGTTGCCCTTAGAGTAGTGTACCATCTCAGGTACTGGTAAATGCTGTGCTCATACTAAGCTTGAAGATTTCTGTTGTAATTAATTTTGAGATGTGTATATTAATCTCAAAAAAAATAATACTCTGATTCAAGATTTTAGTCATTCAATCAATAAAACTCTTATTCCAGTGATGATAGTTAACGTGCTTATCTTGAATAAGGAACCTTACACAGCGAATTTAAATATGCTTTCCCAGCCTCGGGTCCAGCCCTATCCAAGCACTCTTTTGTAACCTGCGTATTTGTACTAGGTGCATATTTTCAGATGTAAATTGGATAATCCTCATTAAATGAAAACTGGACATCGCCGTGCAATTTTTAGAATAACCCTATGTCCTTTTGCCCTCAATCCAAATCATATTATGGTGTAGAGAGAGACTGTCACGCTGTTCAAATAGTAGAAAATGGCTAAATCTGATGCAAAGCCACATCTTCTTTATTCCAGAAGGAGCAAGTGTTGATTGAACACATTTGCTGAACATCCCTTGAGCCATGCAGTTCTGTTTATAGTACTTGCCTTTGCTCTGGAGGGAACTGATTAACTCTATTTAAATGCTACAGCAGCCATGGAAAGTGAGCCTGCAAGAAAAAATATAAAGATGAAATGCCTATCTATCTATCTATAAAGAAAATATAAGGATTAATTAAAGATGAGCCTAAACTTATCTCATGAATTTCCTTAGAAGTCATTACAGCATTGCTTTGTGTTTGCAAAGAAAAAAAGAAAACTTGTCCCCTAGTGTTATCTTATCTTGGAGCATCTGTATATGAGCAATAGAAGATTTATACATACATTGTAAGATATTAGTCCCTTCTGTCTGCCACAGTCATCACCTAAGGGATATAAAAGAGCAGTTTTCATGCTTTGGGAAGAAAATGTGGTAGAACAGAGAGGTCACACAAGAGGTTGATACCCTTGTGTGCAGAGAAACCCGGGATGTGGGGATATTAAGAGCAGTGACTTGACTCGCTGGCTGTCATGTTAACAGTGTCTGGTAGGGCATGTGCACTGCCAGGCTGAGGAGCTGCATTCAGTCCTAAGTGAACTCATCCCTGTTTTGCACCAGGGTGGATGGGAATTACCATTTCTCTCTGCTAACGGCTGGCTTCATCCCTCCACTTAGGAGGAGTCTCTGTTGCAACAGCCGATCAATATCGAAGCCAGGGTTGTGAAGTGGCAGTAATGTATGAACTGGCTGCTAGTTTTGTGTTCTCATACCTGCGTGAGCATCTTCCTAAGCTTTTGCAGAGGAAAAACTGTTTTTCTGGAAAAGCTGGCTGTTGAGTTTTCTCATTCTGCTGCTGTAAGTTTATTCTTAAACTTTTAATTGATTATTATGAAACTAGGAAGATAATTTATTTCCAGGGTTATCTCAAATTCTTTTCTGAACACAAAATTGAAAATAATGGGATTACTTTGTTAAAGATTTACATGTGGGTGATAATAGAATCTGTAACCCTGTCTTTCAAGATTTTTTACAGATTCTCAGAAGAAAGCATGACATCATTTGTACTTGGAAACTCAAGTAGAAACTGATGGGAGTGTTGTTATCCTAACAAAATGCTGTTTACAAATATTGTTCAAATTGACTTATAAATGAAAATCCTAAAGCCTATTAATTGAAAACCTCCCCAAAATGTTCACTTTGAACATTGAAACATTCACTTTTTATTTTATTACAACTAGCGTAAGCTGTGACATGAAAATTCTAGTAGAATCCCTCAGTTTTCTTATTAAAATATCTAAAGAGGGTGTTTCAATACGCTTGAATTTTTCAAGTCACAAAAACTGCTGAAACTGACCTTTCCTGCCATCAGGGAACAGAAGATATTGCTTTATTCTCTACTTTTACTTTTCGTAAAGAATATTACATTTATGCAGGTTTGGTATTTTCATTACTCAGTGAATACAGCACGCCTGTTTTTTTTATAGTATTTCTTCCTCTGGTAAAACTAAGAAAAGGAATACTGTAACTAATTCTCAAACAATAGCTGCATGAAAACTATGAAAGATTTATGGTCATTTATACAATATTTAAACTAAATACACTTCACCATGGGGAGATGTCAGTGTTGTCGTGGCAACGGCTGAAGATGTATCCTAAATGGAGAGAGTAGATGTCTCAGGTTTGCCCGGGCTTAAGCCAACACCTAGGCTTTCTTTTGCTGTGCTCTGAAGGAGCAGGAGGTGCATCTGCTTTGCCTGCTGATTTCTTCATTTAGAACCATTTTTCTCTATTTAGGAAAAAAAAAAAAAAAAGCATGTGAAGAATGCAGAGAAACCTACAGCCTGAGAGGATGAGTGCTGCTGCTTTCATTTTGCTTTAGCAGCATATCTTGTATTAGGAAAATAGGAGATGGAGAAGCTGTTTTGAGGTTGAGTTTGAAGAATTAGTTTAAGCTTGTCTTGAATGTTCTTTGCTTTTCTCATCTGAAAACGTTTCTGTTGATGCCAGAAGTCTGGGACATGAGGCTTGTAGGGCAAGAGAACATGAGTGATCTACTGTGGATGGATATAGAGAAGCTCAGCTCCTCTCGCTCTTTATGTTGCAGGCCAACTCTGCTACTGCTTCCATCTCATCACACAGGCTAGTCAGTACTGGTGTCCTGTGTTTTCACAAATCTAGTGTAGTGTAAAGCTGTCTTTCAAGAAGATGTGAATCTGAGCTCTTGAACTTAATCCCTTCTGCTCAGTTTTGCTCACTTTCCCTTCTTCCAGTGCATGTATGCATATACACAGAACATGGAAATACAGCAAGCATGTTTTGCTTTACTTTGCTAAACCGGTGGTTTTCTTTAATCAGGAGATGTATACAAATTACCAGCTTGCCTTTGTTTGGATTCAGTATGAAGTATGCTTTGTAGTAATTCATTATTGCTTTTTGAATTCTTGGTAGAGTGTGGTGGTTGATTCATATTGGCCACTTGTTTCCACTGTATTTGTTATCACTGAGCAGCTTTAGAGGCGATACATGCAACAGTTCCAAAAAGCAAAGAGAAAATAACAATATGTTCTTGTTTAATGCCTCGTATTTCTCTAATTACATAGTTACACATAATAAATACAGACTATACTAAAAACAATAATAAAGAGAGGATTTCTATATTAAGAGTAGCATAAAGTATATAATTAACTGCCCAAATTCATTAAGAAATCAGTTCATGTTTTCTGTAGGAATTTCTGTGTAGGCTTTTCTTTGTCTTGTACCATTCTTAATAATCTGTGTAGGTCTGTGTAATGACAGATTACAGATCAGCTGTAATAACAGCATTCTTTCTTTGATGTACTTTCCAGATGTTTTCATCAAGACAGCAATAAGACAGCAGTAAGGTTTTGAAATAGAGAGTTATGTTAACTACAAAGCTACATTAATGATTACTCCTTAAGGAAAGAAAAAAGAAAAAAAGGATATGCTTGTTATCCTTAATAATAACCTCTTGGGTTTCATTATTTCTCAAGTAATTCTTTTAAAGATCTGTCATAGAATAACTGGAATAAAGTTTAGGATCAGATCACAACAGAAGCAGCTTTTTACTATAACTACAGGGGAAAACACAGATTGACAGGTCACAGTTTAAGGATGAACCGGTGCCTTACTGATGTACTTCAGTTTGACATTTTCTTTTTCCATATGTATCACAATTTATTGTTAGAGTGAATTTTATAAAGAATTGAAAATATTTTTGAGTAAGAAAAACACTTGTATTCAGATGTTGATCTGAGGTGACACTGAAAGAACATAAGTGCTTCCAAATTTGTTAGAGTTGCTTAGCATCAAAAAAAAAGACTTGTTCTTTGGAGTTCTTTAAATCTAGATCGTTCTAGTGAATCACCTTCAAGAGTGAGTTAGACCCACTGATTCACTTTTAATGCATTTTAGTGTATTTTTATAAAAGGTGAAAAAATCCTTTTATGTAGGTGTGTGTATGTTTTACATTGACAATGAGTAGCAACAAAATGTATTTCAAATGTGGATCTGGTCCGGTGCACGAAGATCGAGTGATTCCAGTAATTTTGTTGGGCGCTGCATGAGAGTTCAATTCACTGACAAACTCTCTACTAAAATGCCTAAAATTAATAGGTATACAACAATAGGTACAATTTGTAGTTGTCTAAAGTCTTTCCTTTTCCAGAGGCAATGCTTGGTTTTCATAGTCCCTCTCAAACTACAAGAACCTTGAACAAGTACAGTGAGTCATTGCAAGTCAGCAAGATTCTCTAAATTCCATGCTATAGGAGAAGGTGACAAACACGGAGTGATTAACCTTTGTTGTCATTGTGGGTGTTTATTCTGAAAAGGGTCAAGAAAAAGGGCTGGTTTAGTATTTTATTAAAAAAACGTTTCAGGGTACACAAGAATATACATATATTTTTTCTAGCTGAAACTTACATAAAGGTAAGTGGTTGAGGCTGCTGTTGGTTTAAATCTTTGTTTTTGTAGTAAGATTTTTCAATAGTGAGTATATTTTTTGTTGGGAGCTATAAAGTTGAAAGTGGTGCTGAAAGTAAGCAGATGCCATACATCCACTTTAGGTCAGCTTCAAGACAGAAATTTAAATAATTGTAGCACCACTAAAATGACTTCTCTGGCAGTTTATCTGAACAACTGTGTACTCACACAGAACTGAAAGCCTGGCAATTTTAACATACCTTATATAAGATCAAAAATAACAGTAAATTCTTATTATAAGCCAAAACCCAGAATCTGTGGATTGCTGTAGTAGTGATTTTAACAAGACAGAGTTCTTTCACATTCCCTGTTTGAATCTGACAAATGAATTGGATCAATAGATGTTAGAGAATAATTTAGATGGGGAAAACTGGATTGGAACCTACAATTAAGGTGGAAATAATTTGAATTAATTTAAAATAGCTAATTGGGTATTTACAAATTAATTTTTATTTGTTTCATGCATATATTCTTCTAGTGCTGTCTCAGTGAACTTTTCTTTTTGGACTGAGTTAGATTATATTTGTTGTGAAATTAATCATCTGATCTGTATTTGGAACAACAGTTCTCAGATGTCGGTGCCTATTTTTACAATTCTTTCACAGTAATACTTACAAATTAATTTATTTCATTTGTGTCAGCATAAAGCTGCCAACTTTTAATCCAGAATTTATTAAAGAACATCAAAGATATGAATCAAATTATCACTGCTGCCTGTTGTTCTAAGACACACAATAATAATAGTGACAGCCGTTGCGAAAATCATTTTTGTTGAGTGATACATAGCATCAGCAGTCAGTCACAATTTTATTTAGTTTATTGCCATCATACTAACCTGCTACTCCTGTTAAGCACCTTTTTCTCCTTGATTGAATTTGCTGTTTAGAAAATACCTTATTTTTAACAAAAGCAACTTCATAGAAAAAAATATGATGTCATTAATGAAGTGGCTTATTCTGGGCCACGGTTGATCACATCTCATACCTCAATAAGTCAGTATTGACTGAGGATGGTCTTATTTTAAAAATATTTTAATTTAAATCTATGTGAGTAAAAATGTATGAATGGTGATTTAGTCATGATCAGATTACTATCTGGAAACAATGTATGAGGGCCCAGTCTTGGATTGACTTGGTCAAAAAGGAGAAATGCTGGATTTTTTTATAAAATGCGTAAGGTTTTTATTTGTGAAAAGAAGTAAGTTATAAGCTTTGAATAAAGCCTGTTTAGAAATAATTAAATAAGTATATCTGAACCGATGGACACAGGTGTTGATTGCTATGAAAACTAGGAATCTCACCGAATATATAAAACCCTGGGATCATTGTCTTAAGAGTTTCATACAATGAATTGTGTTAAAAATTATCTAGTTATGCACTCAAATGAAATGGGTAAGTATTTATTTTCAGGAAAGAAAGTATTGTAGAATGCAGAACTGTAGGCTGGGCAACTAAAGGGAGGATGTATATTGAAATGGAAGCCAGCTTGTCTACTGTGTAACTAGTACCCATCTCAGGTTCATCTCGGATAAAGAGAAAAGTTTTGCACCAAAATAAAATTCTCTTTAATGACTTCGGCACAAAAATAGGATGCCATCACCTAAATGACATTTGTTGATATTACAGATATGTAGAACCCTGTCACTACAGAGGAGACTGGAATATTGTACTAGGCGTTGAACACTGGAATAATAGAGATGTCTGTTGCATACAGGAGGCTTTAAGGCAGGAACTGGGTTCTGGTTTATTACTCAGTGACAAATGGCCTTGAGATAGTAGTGTGATCAGTTTTTGAAAAAGACAGGCATTCTCCTCTGATGTGTCAGACAGGATATTCCGGAGAGGGGTGCAAAACATTAACTCAATTGCCTAAGCTATCGGGGTGACTCTGTTGGGAATGTGTTGTAGTGACTTGGGCAATCAATGTCCAAGAAGGATGATCTTAAACTGGGGAAGATGATCTTAAATAGGGAATCAAGGAATTGGGACGCTGGTCATAGCAGACCTAAAGAGTCTGGTTTGTTCAGTCAGATCAGAGGTTGAAAACTGTGATAGCTGATTGAACTAGGGCTAATTCTGGGCTCCCCAATACAAACAAGACATGGAGCTACTGGGGTGAGTCCAGTGCAGGGCTACTAAGATGACTAAAGGACTGGAGCATGTCTTATGAGGAAAGGCTGGGAGAGCTGGGACAGCCTGGAGAAGAAAAGACTGAGGGGGGATCTTACCACTGTGTGTTAAGTATCTGAAGGGAGAACCCAGAGAGGATGGGCCGGACTCTTCAGTGTTGCCCAGCAATAGGATGACAGGCAAGTGGCACAAACATAAACACGGGAGACTGACTGAACGAGAAAAACTCTCTTTTTATCCACTAGTATCATTGATCAAATTCTCTCAGTAATTTTTGTGGAAATTTTTAGATTACTTCATCAGCCACTACTCAGAAATCGAAATCTTGAAATTTAGGTTGATAAAAGCACAAACTAAAACAGGTATACAAAGGCTGAATATTCAAGGACTATAAATAAGGATATTTGAAGAGTATGATGTAGGTTTATACAATCTGAGACTCTGCCCTTTCATACGTATATCATCAGGTTGCTATGAAAGATTCACCAGAAGTCTTTGCCCTTTCCACTGATGTGTAAGCTGCCTTGCTTTTATGATATCTTATTTTATTCTTCTAAAATACTATTTAAAGTGGTAATATACCCTACTTTTTTGAATGTTGACAATAGGATCGTCTGACAATGTATGTTACTTGGTATGGTCTCAGCCTTCAGGCAGTTGGAAGGAAGAGAGACTAATAAGTGAAGGGAAAACAATATAACTTGTAAAATTTAAAGGATGCCTTACCTGGAAAGGGTTGTTGGGAGTCATCAAAAATAGTGACTAAGTTAACAGCTAGAGTTGTAAATGAATATGAAATAGCTATTTTGATTTGGAAAGCTTTGCAAAAAGTACATCATCATCAGGAGACAAGCAGCTGAAATCACTAGGGGCAGCGGTGTTTACGTCATTGAGGGAGCCAGAGTGAAGCTGTATTGATTCATCAGGCCAAACAAGTTCAAAGCCTTTCATCACCAAGAGAGGAAAACAGCAGATTTGACACAGTGAAAGTAGTGAGCAAGACACCTTTGGCCAATATAAACTGTTATGATAGTGCTTTCATCCCATTAAAAAGCTAACAACTTTAGTAGATTAATCTCAGACTCCAGGGTCAGGATTTGTGACTATAAATTCAGGCTGTTGAACTTCTTGAATACAAGCCCAGTGTTTCACTGTTATTAATTTCAGGTTTATAATGAGCATAATTTTGTGTGCCGAGTGTGCCTGTTCTCTCTGTGTCATCACTCCAAGTTGAACATCTTCGTCTTACAGCATTGAAGTAGGATTAATGACGGGCTTCATTACTGTGGCCCTTACTAATAAATTGCTAAGATTAGTACATTATCTGGGAATGATTTCTCTGAAGGGCTCAGTATTGTTTTCTATGGTTGTGTTCAACAGAGAGCTATTAGACAGCTGCTTCTCTGCTGACAGTCTTGTGTATTTTTCAGCCTAAGAAAATAAGAAAGATAACACAGAGCATTCCTCATTTTCTTTATTATTTTTGATTTAGTTAGCAGAAATATCTTTGTTCAGAGCTTGGGTTTTTAATTATATGTGCAAAAGGATGAGATTTGATTGCTTTGATGATCTGGTTGATGATCTGGCATTAATCACGCAGTTAAAACTTGACATGTTTCACGTTCCTGCAGCCATATGAGATGTAAAGCAAGAGTCTGCTATCTCTCCATTGCTGAGCTGGTCTGCTAGCAAAACCTGTAAAATTAGTTAAAAGTTAGTTAAAATTTTTAGTAAAAGTTAGTTTAGAAAGTCATAGGCAAAGGTGGTCCACAAAGAGGAAGTATTCTAGAGGATGTCTTTAAAGTGTACTTAGGTATAGAAAAAATAAGATTATTATCTTGAAGGTCTTTTCCAACCTTTATGATTCTATGATCTCCCTAAAAGGATTTTGCCTCTATGATTATACAAGAATGACTTAATGTGCCTTTCATTAACGGTAATGCCAAATAAAGTTAAGTGTGAATTGCTTTGATGTAATGGGAGTTGTAAGAAGTGTCCATCTTAAAAGATCTATACGTGGATGACCTACCTTGTCTTCCACGCTAGCAAAGTGGTCTTCACTAGGAAGAAATCAAAAATATTTGTTTGTTTTTTCTGTGCTTAGAGGGCTCATATAAATGGCCTTGCATGCATTAGAATCTTTATATTGTGTGCAAACCGTCTTTCGTCTTTCATAGCTGAATGAGATGCAAGTCAGTATGTTCAGCAATTTGCTTATGCACAGTGAACACTAATATTAAAGACTACAATTTCCTTCCTTCTTTATCACTCTGTTTTACTTGAATTTTCCTGGACTATTTATGTATGTGGAAAAAAAAAAGTCACCTTTAAAAGAGGTAGGAATATAACTTATGTGTTAAAATTTACCAGGTGGTCTAAATAAATAAAAAAACAGGTAAAATTTTTCAGTAGTCTTTTGTACTCCATTTTGTCTCACCATAGAAATGAGGCTATGGTGTAAGCGTATAAGTGATAATGTGATATAAACTGTCTGGCAATATAGCAAATGAAAACAAATGTTGGTAGGACAGCGTGGAAATAAATGACAGAAGTACTTGCTAATTCTAAACTACTATACTTTTTTGGTTATTTTTTAGACTTTTTAATAAAATTCACCAGTAAAATTTACTGTGTAGAATTGCCACGGTTTTGCCAGTGGATGTTCAATTCCTTAAATAAATGTGGCTTTATTTCAAAATAATTATTCCATATTAGAATTTTGCTATGTGTCAAATACCTCATATAGAGGAGTTCTTGAACATATAGCCTGGCAAAGCTATTGCAAGCGATTTTGCATAACTAGAGATGTATATGTTTAACATCTGGGAGCATTCCTGACAGAATTTCTTAAGTTTAAGATGTTACCTGGCAAGAATTGAACTCTTTTTTGTTAAAGTTGATGATTAAATGGAGGAATATAAAAAGGCATTAAATAGTGTATATCCTGTCTAAGATGATACAGGAGAAGCATCCTGAGAGACACAAAGTGGAAGCATCTGGCATTTCCAGGATCAATTGCTGTTGGTAGTAAATCCAGAACTCTGGACTTTTTTTTTTAGTTCTTTGAGATTTTTATATTTTAGTCTCTGTTTCAAATCAATTTAACTACTGATTTTGATACAGCCAATGAACATATGCCACTGTGGTGTTAGACAGCTTTGTAGGACAATGTAAAGCTGAATCGTCAATGATGTTTTGGTGAAGAAAAAGATGACTGAGCCACAAGATTCATGGAGTTTCTTGTTTCAGCTAAGAAAGACTGAAAACGACATTTTCAAAGAAAAGGAAGATAGATGATTATGCACAAAACTTGTGTTATTTTCACATGCTGAGTTGTAGACCAGGACAAAGCAGTGTGTTATAAAGGACCATGTAAGGCATTTCCATCACCAGGGCGAACCTGGACCTACAGCAGAACTGCATCTGCTAGGACTATCCATCTTGTTTGTGAGACAGAACAGATGCACAGAATCCAAAGCTTGAGTTTAAAGTCTCAGCCTTGCCCTAAATGTAGGATTTTATCTGAAGTAATTCCTGTTTTTCAGCTCCTTATATTGATAGAAACACTTGAAAAAAAAAAAAGTTATTTACAGTAAAGTAAATCTCTGTTTTGAAAAAAATTGTTGGTTAAACTGTGTTTGCAGGAAAGAGAGGGCAATAAGATGTAGGCAGAGCTGGCAGTGAGTGCTTGAGAGCCCTGGCTGCAGTGTGAGCCTGCCCCACTCTGCTGGCACCATGTGCTCCGCGCCTCATGTATTTCCCTTCCAGAAATGGCCATCAGGTTCCTGCCTGCTAAAAGTGGTGCCGTGTCTGCAGCTGTCTGAAGAGATGTCCTCTCCCATATCAACAGGGGCTTTACACCAGAAAGCGATTTAGAATTGGAATTCTGTTCTTTAAATGTGTATGCAAATCCAGGCTTTGAAGTTTTTCTGCTAGTTCTCTGAGATGTCTGAGATGGTTTCCATTCTAAATCTTACTTTGTAAAAAGAAAATCCCTGTAATATTGTACTATATCCTAACAGCCTGCTTAATTGTGTTTGGCAGCCTGCTTTGGCTCTGGAGCAGCTTGCTAGCCATCTAATTAAAATCTGGGGTACCATGATATGTGGCATGTCTCTTAAATTGATAGGGATGATGAAAATGGATGTGAAGACAACTAATTATTTTTCAGTCACCGAAGTTTTCCAGTTCAAATCTTCCCTGGTTTTTAGAATCCTAAGGTCATTAAAATGCTCAAAGAATGAACTTTTAATAGAAGACCAAATGTCATGAATACGAATGTGCCCTGGTTTTGTACATCATGTTCCATCCTCTGCATATTTGTGAATGCAATGTGTAGAGAAATAGAAATAAGCCTCCTCGGTTTTTCATTATGTTATGGAGGAACTTGCAACCTTTGCTGTCTTGCGTTGTTCCTCCGATGATGAAAGGACTCAGTTGTGACATTAGTCAGGGGCTAGTGTAGGAAGTGTTGAGGAAGGCACCAATCCTTGTAGAGAAGAACAGTTGGCTCCAGAGATGAAGCCTGTTGTATTGCTACATTGGGCTGATCTGACGGATCCTGCTCTGTTCCCTCCAGCTTCTGGGTTAGAATGGCCGTTCCTTGCCCTTGGATCCTGTGTGAATCAGGGTCAGTCACTGAGCTGCCCCAGTCAGGGTAGCAATCTCAGTTTTCCAAACCACAAATGCAAATTTGCAAAGAATTTATTCTAAGTCTTCTCTGTAAGCAACTTCATTTAAGGACTTACCACCTGCTAGCTGAGGGAGGAACCAGACAAAAATACCAAGGAAAGTGCCAAGCAAATAGCTTAGCTTACCTTCATTCCTTCTGACAGATTCCCCATCACATTTATGAGATTCTTGAAAAAAGATCTGAACGCAGGTCAAGCCGCATACTAGGAGCTATAAAAGAATATGTATGGTGTCAGCTTATTTATTCTTGTTTATCTGACTTAGAATATCGTTTTAAATAGCTCTTTCTCTTAGTTATTTTGGTTATCTTCATTGTTGGATGGCAAAATTTTTACCCAGACTGATTGTTTTGTATGAGGCTTTCCAAATTCAGAAACTTTGAAAAGGTATCTAAACCAAGGATTCTGGAAATAGTCTTATTTGCATCTTTGCATTCATTGATCTCACTACATTTGTGCTCTAGAGGCTTTAGCAAGATGAAATAATAAAAAAAAGATGAGCTTATAATAAGCCATAGATTAGGAGCATATTTGTCACATTGAATATTAGACAATTCATATCATTAATATTGTACTAATGAAAGCTAAGAACAACGCAAAATTATTTTCTGTATTTTTTTTTCTGGGACTTGATACACTTCTTAAATGTGCTATATTTCTGTAGAAAAAAGGAAGTCATGAGTGTTGAAATACTTCTAGTTCAAAAATAGAATGTCTTATACTGCTAAACATAAAGATCATGGGTTACTAATTTCAGTAGTTAAATTTTGCATTTTAGAAATTAAAACAGCGCTTTGAAAATGTGAAATATCATAAAAGTACAAATTATCATACTAAACAATTCTTTCAGTTGGTTAAGATATTCATGGTGCCTGCTGTCATTCTTTGCAGAATTACTAGATGCTTCCATATGGTAAAAAATATCTTTCCTTTCTATAACATTTCTGATCCTGTTTTGTTTCCTTGACTGTGAAACAGGAATATTATTCTAAGTATGTGTTTTGATTCTTTTAATAGATATAAATATATAATTTGACGTCCCTAAATATCAGTATATGTGCATAACAACCTCAAAAATATGTATCTCCACACACACACACACACACACACACACACACACACACACACACACACACACGTATACAGACTTAAAAAGTTAAAACCTGTCAGGTGAAAACCAAGCAATCTTACCCAAATCAGCCAAGTTCACTTCATAGATATTTAGGATGTCGCAACATCCAGTTACAGGTGATTCCATGTTCTTCGACCTCACCAGTTCAAGGTGGGAACAGCTCGAACTCTGTGGCCAAGCACAGAGATCACCATGACCATGAGCTTCCCAAAACAAAAAGCAGTCTGGTTCTGAAGACCCTTTGAGAGTGATTTTCCCATCTTAGCTTTTCTTGCTGTTTAAACTAGGACTTGAGCTGCAGCTTCCATATAGTATATTTTTTTTTTTATCATTTTGAAAGGCTCTCCCAGTCCTCTTTATGTGCTACCATGACTTGGACTTACCAGAACCCGGGAAAAAATGACAATATTTTTATTAACATTTCAAGATTGGGCATTTCCATAAGCGAAAGCCTGGAGTGCTCTTGTGGAAGAGCTAGCTGGTCTTTAGTGACTGGTAAAAATACTGTGGTTATATGGTTATATTTGGAATTGAGGCATCAATAATACATAGTTTCATTAAAAGACTTTGCCTTAATAGCAGGTTGATATGTCATTGCACTGAGTTATTTTGGGTAACTCAAGTGGTCCCCTTTGAAATGCATCAAATCAGAGTGTATACCTGTGTATTCAAATTCAGAGAGTTTGCACAAGGTGCATGGAGGGAGAGCTAGTATATCTCCTGCAGACCTTTTAAGTTCTATTTTTAAAAGCAATTGTATGCATTTAGTTTCCTGAAAAACTCAACCTGAGATGACTGCAGTATTAACATATGGTCTTTCTTCTTGTTCCAACCCCCTGCAAGGCAAAAAGCACTTTCCATTCCTTGGACTTCATGTTTGTGATTTTTTTTGGTGAAGATCTTGTTTGAAAACAGAAGGTTGGCGTATGAGAAAGGAAGAACTGGAGTGTGTGAAGCAGTGGGATGCTGAGCAGGGGGTGTTGCTTTCTCCTGGAACCATCTCTGCAGTGTCTGTCCAGTGCCCTATTCACTGTAATACCACTGCTGCTCAGCCTTTCAAGTAGCCCTGGACCCTATTAACTCTGCCTTATTGGAGTTTCCCGCTTGCAACTTTTCATTTTTGAAAGAGTTTTCCCTAAATTAATGTTTTTTCATGTAATTTAGACTGGTTATGACATGTAAAATTGGTTATTCTGCTATGTTTGGCTCACTGTATTTTCATGTTATACCCACCACTGAAATGTGGTAGTGAAAGTTTATTGCATGCTGAAGTTCTTTCAGCAAGTATTAAAAGAGAGTCCTGGCATTATCTTTTTCTGAAATGGGGAATTCATTTAGTTTCAGTCTGTATCTTCTTATCGTTGCATACTTTTATTATTTTTTTTTAATGTTCTTGAGCATCACCTACTGTGTGTTATAGAGAAAAATGATTTGTTGTTTTCCTCGTGTGGGTATTTTCTTAATCATTCAGTAAGTAATATCTCGGTTCAGAATAGGGCTGTTCGACAGTTCAGGATTTCACAACCCTGCTCAGTTTCCAAATCTGTTCTTTTTATGCAACATGCCAGGGAAGGTATGGATGCTCTTTTGGTAATAAATGGGGAAATGAGAACAAAATATAATTGTTGCCTTTCAATCAAATTCACTTGCTAGAGTAAATTTCTGTTTGGGTGGACTTCCTCTTCTCTCTTGTGTCCTCTTCTTCAAAAACATCTCCTCACAAATGCTCTTGGTCCCCTTTCCTGCTACAAATGTAAGGTTAAAGTGGGATTAAGTCACAAAAGTCATGCTGTGTAGAGTTCCAGTTCGCATAAAGATTCTAAACCTATTTTCCTGAAGAATTAGGTTAAAGTATCTTTGATTTAAATATTAGTATAAAAATAGCAAGTAAAACCAGCAGCAGTTTTGAATCTAGTGCTTTCATTTCAGTTTTCGACTTCACAGAAGTCTGTGTGATGGGAACAAATGTTTCCGTGGAAAGCCATTTTATTATTCTTCCTCAGATTATTTTTTTTCTGAAAACTTCTTTGCTATGATGTCTACAATGTATGACTATTTAATCTGCTGTCTATGATGTTTACCAATATTCTTGGATTATATTCTATTTGTAGGTGTGTTTTGATACTTGTTTTACAAATTTTTCAGGGCAGGGAATGCTTGCTTTGCACTGTTGGCTCTGAAGAGCTGTAATACTACAAGTGTTAAAATTTAATAGTAATGCTTCATTTGGCCTATTTACAAGGGAGTCAGGAGACAAGTGAACCTTGAGATTGAGCTGCTCTGCTGGTCTTCCGTATTATGCCATGGTGCTGAGCAGGAGGGACAATCAGCAGGCTGGGAAAAGTATGTTCATGCTGCCTGTGTGACATGCAGTTCTGCAGGTATTTACCCCTTATAAACTGAAGACTGAGCATTTTGTATAGATAACTGTGCTTCAGTTTTGCCCATGACTTTAGGATAGAAATATGGGTGTAAGAACATGATCCTGAAGGATGGCATTCACTGCATCTCCTCATGTAAATGAGATGTCTGGCTGTCGTGTCTGGAATTTCCATATGTTCAGCAGTCATTTGTAGCTCCTGTGTTGATTGTAGAAATTTTGGACATACGCATAAAATTCTCGAATTTTGATCTGAAATTTCAGTGTGGTTATAGATAAGGTTCCTGGAGAAATGTATTTGTATGTGTTAATTCTAGTCAGTATAGCACAAGTATTAGTGGTATCAAAGTTATATCTCCTCTTTGCCTGCAGTTGTTGTGAGGGATTTTTTGTGCATTTTTAAAAATTATTACTAATTTGTAGTTAGTAATTACAAATTGTGCTTGGGACGGATTTGTTTTGAAATACTTTTCGTAACATTAATTTTTGGTGTTTTACCAACACCGGGCAGTGAAGACAGACTGTGTTTCAGTTTCACTTCTGTTTTAGTACAGCTTCAAGTTCCTCTGGCTTGTCACTGTGTACAACCTGCAAGATACGCATGGTAATACATATAGGAATAAACCCCACATTTTCAGTCATGTTGAAGCTGCCGGCCTTTGAGGCAGTGATTTTTTCTTTTTATGCTGATATTCATATGCATCTCTCAGGAAGGCTGACTTCAAAGCAAACACTATGGAGTGATTGTCCTATTGAGATGATACCTGGAATCTCCTTCCTTCAAGAAGATAAGATGTGATGTAGGGCCTGTTTTTATGTACCATCTTTCTCCCTGGTGCACAGAATTCTGTTTGGGAGAACTGGAGACAGAGTTAAATTGCTGTCCCTATTTCTTTTTTCATGTATTTATGCAAAAATAGGTTTAGCCATCTGCTTTTTCTGAGGTTTATGCGATGAGAACAAAAATAACCTTATTATGCCGAGGGTAAAAAATGTAGGAAATTGGGTATTTTCCTTTGTTTGACATTACTGTGATGGAGAGGAATGAATTACAGCAAAATCTGACCTATAGCTTGGCAGACGGTACAAATTGATGTTGCTGTACAGGTGGAGACAGTGGTAGCTTTGTGGCTTACTGTGCCCGTCGCTATTTTTAGTTTCCGACTGCTTGCAAGTTCCGTTAACAAATGCCAGGGAAATGCATTAGGATTATCTGCTTTGTTGCAGAGCTAATAAAATGCTGTCCAGTTTAGCCAATAGAAAGCTAAAAGCATGTCCCACTCCTAAGTGTATACAGTTCCTACGTGTAAAAGTGTATAAGCTCCTAAGTGTATGCAGTAACTGCACAACATTATTTTGAGAGATCTGCTCTGTTCTTTCTTCATTGCTTATTTCCTATCATGGTTGTGGTTCAGTTAGGAGTTACGATCTTTTCTTAATATCAGCCTGTCATCTGGGAAGGACAGAATGTGTATAGAGGAGAGAGGAGATGAGGGTTCAGCAAGGCTCCCAGCTCCGTTCGTTCCTGCAACGCTGCACGCTGCTTGTGGAGCGTGGCAGCAATTCTGGAGACATCAGGACCACTGGTTATTCATCAGGCTTCTAGCTGGGGTCTCAAATGTTCGGGCTCTGAAAAGTGCTTCCCTGTAAGTTGACTTCTTTCTTCTTTAGCCTATGGAATGGGACTCAGTCTTTCTCTTTGCAAGAGGTGGTCAGCCTGTGTCAAGTGGTATTAGCTGGTCCCCTGCAGGCAACTATTACAGATCCTTAATCTGCCTTAGAGCCTTAGATCATGGAGAAATATTGCAATTAACTTGGGCTCATTTATTGGTGAGCTTTATAACGTTATGCGTCATGATTAAGCATTAATGTACTGGAGGCAATGCTGAAGGTGCTCTAGCGTTGTTACCTGTCTTGGAAAGAAAGACAAATGGGTTATTATTTCTGTTAGAAAACTCGTAAGTGATCAAGGAATATAAAATTACATTTTTTAGCTGCTTACATTGTCTTTACATTGTCATTATTTATTATGGTCTTTTAACCTGCGTCACTGCATTTGCTCTCCTGGGAATTTCCAAGGCTCAGTAGTCTACTAATCGTGCTAGCTATCGAAGAGGTCTGAGCGGACTTTTGACATTGTTGATGCAACGATTAATATTTATTTTTAATTATGATTTCAGATAGTGCAAGTCAAACAGACTGTGTGTACAGTGCTGTGCGTATTCACTGTTGTAGAATATATAAAAACAAAGACAGTTCTTATGCTGAGGACCTTATGCTTTAAATACACCAAATGCGTCCCTTAGAGAATTCTTAAGGCCCAGCTATCTGTATGTGCTTCACATGCTTTAGAAAATATATCTTCATTTTTAAGCACACCATTGAGCAAATTTATTCTAAATCTGGACTAGAGTGAAGGTGAAAGCTGTCAATTTAGCACAAGTAGAGGAGATAATTCCACTGCAGAGGCAGTCTGGTAATAAAGAGTCAGAGGGTAAAAAGAAAAGTGTGACTTTGAGCTGCATCATAGGAAAACAGTAACTGCAGAAACACTGTGAGCACATGTGTACATGTGAATAGCTGTGTTTTGTCGATGCTGTTTATGCAGCTTTTGAAACTATGTCTCTAAGCAATAAAAAACATGCAATGTATATTTGATAGGTGGGACTTCAGGATACATTGCAGTGTTCCAGTTCGCATTTGGAGTATCCCAAGTTAGTGTCTACCTGTCAAGTGTAACTCTTGCCTGGCAAGTCTGACCAAGGCGTACAGCCTGTTTCTTCACCTGGAAGGTGAAGTGTGGAAAATCATGATTTAACAATGAGAAGGAGGTGTTAATCCATACTTAACACTTGAATACTCTTCAGCTTTGGGAAATCTGGATATGCATTTCATCACTTTTCCTGGCCAAATTGTAAGCCTTGCCAAATAGTTGTGATACCTTTGTGATGTCTTAAGTAAGAAAGGAGTTATTTATTCTAAGATTTTTTAAATGGGTGTTTATGCAGACACAGAACAGTAGCTCAGTTTCTGAAAAGAACAGTCAAACCATAGCAGCTCTCTTCTGCCAAGCTGTTCTAATGAATACTGAAATATGAAAAATCAGATATTGCTTTTGTCAACCAAAGATTGACAAAGTTGTTAATGAGTCTAGTTTCACAGTTGAAGTATTTTTATTTTTACTAAAATGTATTTTTCTTACCAAGTTAGCGGATCCTGATCTGTTCATGAAAGGGTAACGAAATTATTCTGGTTATGCTTTATTCAGAAACACCTTAGATGTTAAAACTGGAGTCCTTCTGTGCATTTTAGATCCTGCTCAATGAGTCCTGTTTTCACTCTACAATCTACAGACTCTAACAAGAAAAGTAGAGCTGTTCAATGCTGTTCAATGTTATGAGTTTGCTCATAAACACAGTATTACTGTTAGCTTGTGAATTTGTTGAAGTCTCAACCATGCTGCTTGATAATGCTTGTATAAACACAGTAGGTACAATGAATTTTACTGAATTTACTGAGGTTTTTTTCTGAGTTTTACCCCTCTCAAAAAGCAGGCATATGCTTTTGAAAATAGAAGGGAGGGAAGTTATAGCAGGCCGTCTCATGCCCTCATTCAAGAAGTGTTAGGATGTTACAGACTACTATTTGAATACAGAACTTTATTTAAAAAAAATGTGTTTTTTTTTAAATTTTGACTGTTTTGTCATTGGAGTGGCTTTTCTGTATTTTAGACTCTGGGTTTTTGACCATTATATTAGTAGCTTACAGTAAAACGCTCCCTGTGCTGAAGTGCACAACTTCAGGTCACTTATCAGAAACTCAATAGCATTTTACAGACTATGTAGGTTTAGATGACTTAATTTGCTATTGAACATTAACACACAGTTTCTGAGTGTTATGCTAAAATCTGGATGTGTTCATGATTTGGAAGAAAGGGAATCCTTTCTCTACCATGACCTATGGCATAAGGCCTCCCTTGCAGACACTTTTCTAAGCGTCAGACAGTCATTGTAGTGGGAACTGGGAGAGACTCAGCCCGTTTGTTGAAACTAGTTTTACAGCTCCCAGATAAGAAAAAGAGATCTAAGAGAAGATTTTAGATGATTCTAAATAATATTTTCTTTCCTTTAGCTGTCTCCGTAATGAGATACAGTGCATCATCATTTGGATTTGCTGTAAGTAGAGTTACAATTTAACCATTTCCTATAATTTTTATGATGTGCTATTTCTGAACATGATTTTTTTTTTTCTTATTGTAAGTTCACGGTAAGGTTGCAAAATCAATAATCATTCAGGAAAATATTTTTGAAGTCACCTTGTAAAAGGATAAAGATGTTTTCATAGTCAGAAATGGAAAAAGTATAGTGAAGTCTTATATGGACTTAATATCAATGCTTGTATCTTGTCATTGATGGATACTGCCCACCAGATAAGTTTTTGCTCTACAAAACTTTTCAGCTTGTTCATTTTCCATGTTGATCTTGATCCAAATTCTGAAGTTATCTTCTGAAATTTGTGCGATTCCTCTCCTATTGAAATCTATGATAAAACTCCTATTGATTTAGGAATGAGAATTTTGCTCTCTACAAATTGCTGTGATTTTACTGATGTGTGCAGAGCAAAATATGTGAAATCTAAAGTTGCTGAGATGTCAAATATTTTTGTCTCATTCGACTCTGTAGAAAGTTTGACTTGAATATGGGGTACTTACAGTGGGACAAGACAATATTTTGAAGAATTTGTAGGTGTTACTTAATATCACATCTTCGTTTACATGAAATACGAATATGTTGATTTTGATGACAATATAGAATAATAGACAATCTTATATAAACTGAGGTTTTAAAATAATATTTCTTTACTCTGAAATAAAACCTTCTGCTGAAGAAAATTAATGAATTTTCAGGGAAAAGGAATGCTTGTCTGGCATTTTAAAACACTTCTTATTTTAGAAAGAATCTCATTAGTGTTTTAACTTTTATGGTACCACAGCTGCAGGTTGTTTTTTCTGAACTTCTCCTTAGGTGATGGCTTACAGGCATCAAGTTCTTAATCCCTTGATTGATTTACTGAGCTCTCAAGTGAATTATTGTGCAATAATATATGGGAAAATGTGAAGATCAATTTAATGAATATAAATCCTACTTTCATTAAAATGATATCTCTGAAGCTGCTTTGTGCCTGTACAGCACGATGATGATAAATGCGTTGTGTAAGTGCAAGGCACATTAATGGCCCACAAACCAGTTGACTCTGTATCTCTTTCAGTTTGATGCTACGCTGGACGTTTTGTCCTCAGTGATCGTCCTGTGGCGTTACAGCAACGCAGCAGCTGTTCATTCTGCACACAGGGAGTACATGTAAGTGCACTTAGTTACTTTTGGCTTTGATAGTGGCCTGTCAAGCTGTGATGTTGCAGATTCCAGACCTATGACAAAAACATTCTGTCATGTCAGCAAGTATTCATCTGTTATGTCCATTTACTGCTTGATCCTGAACATCAAGCCTTTACTTGGGCAAACCTCCCTGTGACAGGGATCTTTCTCAGCCAGGATGATAATAGGGCATCTGTACAGCATCTGTATCAAATGAGCTGTATTTGCAATATGTAATGGATTTATGCGTATCTTACTTTGCATTTTTCTATATTATGCCCACCAGACTATGCTTTTCAAAGACATTCTTGTATTATACTTACGCTTGCCTTAATAAGATTGGACCATAAATCCTCATGTTGATTCCCTGCGCTTTGAACCTGAATCGCTTCAGGTTCTAGTGATCTTATCAGAAGTTGAGGTTGCAGAACACCTGACAAAATTTAGATTCTGGTGAAGATATGATAGTTGGATAACATGTGCCTATTAAAATCACTGTACAAAGAGAGAGGCACACGTACACATTTTATTATGGAACGCTTGCTGTTTTGCTAAGGAAGGGTATATCAGTAATTCCATGTTTTCTATATGATAGAAAGTATATGCTTGCAAATGCTAAGCATATTTAATGGTTGTTATATGAATGATATGGAAAAAATCTTTAGTCTGATGTGCAATATTTATCAGAGAGGAAATTATATTCTGCACCATGTCATTTTGTAGCATTTCTTTTGGGAATGCGTGTGAGAGCTGAGACGATCTGGTGGAGATGGGCTAAGGAATTGCTCCAGCTAGTGCATAAGAAGGAGCTTTACCTCCTACACAAATTTAGAGTTTATCTAGATGGAAAATTATAGTGCAGTGTGGGCAGCCTGGAGTTCAGCATAATCTCGGTTTGTCTGCTTTGTTCTTGTGATGTGCTGCCATAGCTGGCAGCACCCCATCTGGCTTGTTTGAAGGTAACTCGACTATCTCTCAAGAGTAGACTGTGATTTTGAAATACAGGGTGATGCAGTAGCTTTTATCCTGAAACACCATTAATGTAGTTGCTTTCTCAAGATGGCAAACGTGATGAGATTGGGCTTTATTAAAACTCAAAGGATCAATTGCAAAAAATATGGAAGGGACAGAAACTTGTCCTCCCGATCACTACCTAAAACCTACGAAAAGAGTAAGCATTATTTTTCAATATAACAGCTTGCCTGTGCTGTGAATTCCTCCCTGGCAGGGTTCCATACATAATAGTTTGGAGTTAAAGGCCACAGCATACTGGTAGAGCATTGATTCATAAAAATAAATGCAGAAATATTTGATTAAAATTAGTTTTTCTGCACAAATTTGGACATCTTAACACATATTTCCTACATATCCGCTTTTGTGGGCGTCCACAGAGATCCTCATCAACATTTAATTAACACACTTTTGAAATCTCCTTCTGCTGGGCTTTTTCAAGTGAATCTTACTTTATGCAGAGAATAAATCCCAATACAAAAGAAGAATCAGCATATCCCTGTGGCTAAGCCAGCAAAGTGAACAAGCAAAGTGGCAAACGTATTTTCCTGCTTTTTATGCTCATTTTTAATTTTCTTTCATATAATCCCTCTGCTTTTCATAAGGCTAAATTAAGTCAATGAATTACTTGTCATGCCCTCTAGTCGAAGACAGCTAAGGTTATGTGATGAGACTGGTACTGAGTGAAAGAACATTACCATATGCTGAGAATATTAATCACGGCTTAGGCAATCTGGTTATCTCTCAGTTTCTAAGACTGACAAACAAATCATAGTATAGACAAGAAAAGAGATGATTGTATCTGTTAAGACATTTATTAGTTGTGCCAGATTTTTGAGGGAGGCACATTTATAATTTCCTCTTGTGTTTAATCAATATCTTTCTTGAAAAGCTGCATGTAATTATTTTTCATCTACTTTGGGGAAATGTTGCATGGCTCCTCCTGGCTGCTTCTTTATCTTGTAAATAATCTTTATATCGTATGTGTCTGTAATTACACTCATTCTTTCACAGTCCTTGTTTTCTGTGTTCCAATGCCTCAGTGAGTCTGCTCTCAGACTCCTGGGGAGTTTGGTAGAAATTCATGTAGGTACTTATGTCATGCTGTGCATTTTTCATGTTTCTGAGTCCCCAGCCATACTTTGCCTTAGCATGGGAGCTACCTGCCTGTGCAAAATCCGGGTTTTTGTCTGTCTATCACTGTGATGTACCCGAGCAAGGTGTATCAGAGCATGTTCAGTTTAGTTCTTTGTAGCTCTATCTAAAAGTAACCCACAATCCTGTGCTGCTTGACGGGAGCTAAGTGCAGTTGCCAATAAACTACATATCGCAAATGTATAAAAATTCCTATTTTGTACACTTGACAGCAGGAAATCAGTGTAAAGCCTCTCACTGAGGTCAAAGTTAGATCCACTGTTAGACTTGGTTGAGAGAGAACATAAAGTTACAAATAAAAAATCCAGAAAAAGATAGAGAGTACAGCCAGAGTTATACACTACAAATTAAACACATATAATAAAATGCTAAGATATAAAAGAATTGTGTAGTCATTCTCGAGCACATAGCCATATGGAAGCTTGGAAATGCAACATTTCATAAGCTGGTACTCAGACTGAATAGCAGATATCAACTCTATGTGCCAAGTTCTGTTAAGTTGAACCCATGCAATTGCATCTGACTTCAGAAGGACTGTAGTAAAGTGTCTATCCTGAAAATTTGTCCTGTAGAGTTTAACTGATGTCATTTCATTTTTCCTAATTCTGATGTCTCCATTTTTGTGGAACAAGATGAGAAGTTACTTATTCAGTGTACATGTGATTAAAGATGGACAGGACAGATCTTTGCTCATTTTTTTCATGATTCACATGCAGTAACTACAGAATACTCAACCTTTGGGATCCATTTCTACTGAAAATTATTTGATATTAGTGGCCTGAAAGGCTGAAGCTTGCTAGAAGACTTCTGAAGCCTTATTCATAAAGGTTTTTTCTTAAGCTATCATGAAAAGATGTCTGGCAGACCTCAAGGTACATCTTAACTTGTAAAGACTTTTTTATGCTTTATTTTGTAAATATATCAAGTGGTTTTGGAAGTATAATGAAAATTCACACAAATCGATAAAAAACACTACAACGTTGTAAGACTCAGGAACTGCTTCATTCTGTCTGGCCAGTTCATTAATGGAAGGATGTAGGAGTGGGCTGAACATCTGATATGATGGTGACTGGTGCTTTTGGATTGTTCCCACTTCACTTTCTGCTTTGGCAGGCATAAAAACGCTCAACAATACGTTTCCAGGTATATTGGAATGGTAGTTGAAAGAATCATACGTCTTGCAAGATAGAAAGGGCTACAGATATTTGGGAAGAGAGTTCGGGCATGTGATTCATGAATTCCAGATTTGTTTGGCATGATCTCATGGGTTGCAGATAAACCTGCAGGGAAGTTAAAAGTGTTGAACAAATCATTGAAAAAGCAATGACTGAGAAATCCGGGAAGGAGGAGAGGGCTGAACAAAAGATTAAAACTATGACCAAAAAGTTCTTGCAGTTCCCTGTTTTTCTTAATGACAGGAAAAAGTAAAAGGAAGGAATATATGCTGATGTAGTTGCTTAAACCAGAGATTGCAGAAATACAATAGAGAATCTGCCTGTTTACTTTGGACCTGGTGCATCTTACTGCTGTTAAGTGCTGTACTTGTAGACTTGATACAGAATCACACTATCATAGAACCACTGAGGGTGGAAGTGACTTATAGGAATGTTCTAGCCCTACTCCTTGCTCAAAGTAGAACAAAATAGAACATGTTATTTGGGACCTTGTCCAGTTGGGTTTTGAATATCTCAAGGGATAGACACTCTACACCACTCTGGGCAAATTGTTCCAGTGCTGAATCACCTTCACAGTAGGGAAAAAAAAATATGTATATATATATACATATATATAGGTTTGAATGGAGTTCCTTGCATTTCAGTTTGTGCATGTTATCATTTTTCCTGTCACTGAATGTAAGGAGATGGTCCTTGAAAATCCATCAGCTCTCCTGCATTCCTTTTCCCTCCAGGGTCATATTCCATGGGATTCTTCCAAGCAGATCATATCACCTGGACAGAAGCACCAGAACTTTTCTGTTCCCATATTCTCTTAAATAATGAGGATGGGGCCAAACTCTTCTCAGTGGTGGTCAGTGGCAGGACAAGGGATAATGGGTATAAATTAAAACACAGGAATTTCCATCTCCATACGAGGAAGAACTTATTTACTGTGAGGGTGACAGAGCACTGGAACAGGCTGCCCAGGGAGGTTGTAGAGTCTCCTTCTCTGAAGATTTTCCAAACCCGCTTAGATACCACCCTGCATCATGTGCTATGGGTGTCCCTGCTGGAGCAGGGAGGTTGGACTCTAGAGGTCCCTTCCAACCTCAACCATTCTGTGATTCTCCTCTTAAGAAGTTGTCCCAGGAGTAGATTTAGTCACTGAAAATGGGAGATTATTAGGGGAACTTGTTCAGCTCTTAGTTATTGATCATCTTGCTTATTAATGCAGTTGGCAAAACTTTGGTGAATATCTCTAGGCTGGCCTGGTTTTCACTGATGCAAGCACGGGCAGCTTAAAACACAGATTTGCCTTTTGGTTAACAGTTCTCTGATACGTGTTTTTGTTTGTTAAGTTCTGCTACTGGTCTGTGTAACCTTCAGCGCTGCAGGAATCTTCCTCTGGAGAGCTGGGAAACTCTTTGAGCCATTAGGAACATGAGACAGGAACAACAGTTGTTACAAGAAGTTTATGTATTTGAATACGTACTTAAATAAAGCCCAGAAGTAGGCAAACTACATCAGTGAAAAACTTGTATGCAGTTGTCCATTAATCAAAGTAAATATTTCTTTGTTGGCCAAAAAATAGTTGGCACTCTTTTCTGTATGTTTTGTGATTGCAAATTCACTTCTTATTTTAAACAACAGTTGGTCTCATGGGAAAAAGGCACAGTGCAAATTTACTGTTTTCTCTGTATATGAAGCCATCAGCAGTTTTATAGTTCCTTTCAGGAATGGTTTTCTGAGGTTACTTCTTCCACTCCGTTTAATGTTGCATCTTCTCCCTCTCTCTCATAATATCTATCACAGTTATCTATCATAGATAGATATTATAGAGACAGATTTTTTTAAAAAAACACACAGATTTAGAAAGTCCCTGAATAGTCCTTGGACTTTAATGAAGCTCAGCTGACAATGTTTCTGAGAAATGAGGAAGAGCCCCTAACTGCCTAGTGCAGGAAGCATGAGACAGCGAAACATGGGCACCTGGACTAGAGCTGGTGTGACCACACTGTTCCAAGAGAAAAATACCTGTTATTTATATTAGTGTAGCATTTATGGCCATACAGAGAAGAATCAACCCAGATACTCAGAGGTTTGCAGAAATTCTATAGTTTGACTAAAACTTCATAGAAATTGATGTGGTAACAGTGGTTTTAGGTTAAAAAAAAGAAGAAAAAAAACGTTTGGGCTCGCAGCCCTGTTGAAAAAGCTTTTTATATACAGTTGGCTGGAAAAGGTTTGGAACTAATAACAAAGGAACCATCTCCTATTTGGTTCCCCCTCTGTCCAGGGAAACAGGACTTTGCTCTCTAAATTAATAGAGTGCTGGCAGCAGACTCAGGTCAAAAGGAGCAATACTGCTTTTAGGCTATGAAGCAATAACTCCACCGATACAGAGCTTGAAATTCTTGAAATGCTACAGTCTTGAATTTCTCTATGATGGAAGCAGGGGCTGATTATTTGCTGATGCCCTTAGCATCCACAGCTCTTAGGACTTTTTGGCTAATGCATTTTGTTTGGGCTTGTATTTTGATATTACAAAAACTAGCTTGGTGCAGCATATTTAACATTGTCATTCTTGACAATTGCAGTTGGTGCTTATTATGTATTATTGTGTTGAAGATACTGAGTTAAATTCTGTGTTTCCAAAGAACCAGTCTGTTAACATCTTTTTTAACTCAGCGCCAGAGTAAATAGGAAACCTTACTCATAATCAGCATGCTGCCATAAAGCCAAGAGCAGAGAGCTCACATTTCTTGAACTGTTTTTTGATTACACATGTTAGACTTCAGCTATTTCTACCTTTATTACTGTAATTACAAAAGTGCATTGTATCATGGACAAATAATTCATAATAAGCTCATAGCACTCAATGTTGCCATGACATTTTACCTAATGAGTGCAGTTAAGTCTTTTATTCTTACATTCATGAAGCCATCATCCAAAACATTGGCTGTAATATTAAAATAAGAGAAATTAGATAAAGTCCTGTGTGTCAGATAAGGGTGCACATGTCTGTTGTACCTTTACTTGCTGCTGAGAAAGGTTTTATGAGGTGAAAATAAACCTTTCTATCCTCTGTGGGGAAATATTCTGGTATGCTCTTTCTTTATGATAAGACGATACTTTACTTGGAACAGTAGGTGGCTTAAATTAACTCTGTTTCTGTATTTGTTTTGCATAGCTTTGCTTGCCTTATGCTGTATTTAAAAACAGTAGATCGAGAATTGGGAAGGTCTTGCAATCTTGACAGATTTGCTGTTAGATGGCATTTAAAATCCTTGCTGTGTGTCAGCTTACCTTTCATCTCCATACATTACGCCTGAGCTATGGCAGCTAGATATGATTTTATCAGAATGCTTGTATCCGGTGGTCAAAAGAAGAATGTTTCCACTGAGGATGTGATTCTTAATAGGTTCTTAAATGGTTTGGGCAGAACCCAGTGTTTTCAGCTGTTTTGACATCGGCAATAGCACAAGCTTAAGACATTGATCCAAGAATTCCCAGCTTCAGTTATAAGTAAAACCAAACTCTTAGAAGGACACTTGATGCTTCCTTAGGGACTGCAACAATTGGAAAATCTCTCATGTCCTTTACTACTCTATTCCCATGTTTAATTAAGGAATATATCTATTAAAGGAATATATCTTATTTCTAACCTGAATACATCTGGCTTCACTTTATGAGTACTCAGTTTTGTTGTGCCTTTTTTTTTTTTTTTCCTGTCTCATGAAAGACCAACCTGGTGCTGGTTCATTGTGATTTTCAGTTGTCAGAGAACTTCCCAGGAACCCAGTGTAGTGAAGGGAGGAAGGAAAAGAAAAAGGATATCGTTCTGACAGTATTCTAGGACTTCAGGCAATAGGCGTGAAATTTATGGCTATGTAACAGTAGGATGCAGCAGTTAAGATACTTAAAAGCATCTTATGAAGTGAACGCTGTCAACAGCCTTTTTGAGACTCCCCAGGTTAGTATTTTCTTCCTTTGGTCTCGGCACATCTGGGGAACATGCTTTCTCCCTGTTGTCTTTTCGGAAATGCAGATGGCTGTGGGTGAGGGCTGGTTTTCCAGGTTAGCCAGCAGCTTTGGTCTTCTCTCCCAGCATATGCCCTGTTGGCAGTTTCTGATCCGAAGTAACCTCTTCTAGTAAATGGGGCAGGGCAGCCAGTAGACATATCAGTGTCATAAATACTCCCACAAACCACACACACATTGACTAGAAGGACACAGCTTTTAACAAAACATTTCTTTTATAAGTGTGTATCTTCTTAGACATTTGACCTTTGGAGAAACCTCTTAAGTGATGGGAAACTTTTCCCAACTGTGTAGCTACCTTCATTTCTGGAGTTTAGACTTGGGAAACTAGCCTGCATAGAGCAGCAACCATTTCTTTCTCTGAGTTGTTTAAATTGCAAGTTGTTTATTGTTGTTTCTATACCAGGTGCTAGAGCCTTGTTTGCTTTCCCCCATGTAATTTCATGGTTTTGTGCAAGAGATAGGAGATAAGATAAACAAGCCTCGTAGTCAAAATAGTCAGCCTGAGATAGGCTGACGGATCCCATTTCAAACAGAATTCACACGTTGTACTTTGATACATTCCTTAAATTTTCACAGCTATGTTAGCAGTGTAATATTTTTCAGACAGATGAAAACTGTTTTAAGGGATGTGAGGAATAAAGCAAATTAGAGCAAACATATATCACCACATTACTGTAAGGATTGTGGCACAGTGGGAACCTCGGGTTTCTGCTCTGCCTAAAAATGCGTAAGTAGTGCTAGTAGTGCTTGGAAACCCTTCGAAAATTGAGGAAAAAAAAAAAAGAAAAAGAAAACATAAGTTTTAATTCCTGAGTGAAAAATCAGGGGAAATTAAACTCCTCATCTTGTTTGTCCATGATGAGCAGTGATTTTCCCTAAAAAGTACTGAGTCTGTGTACAAAGCAGAAGGCATATTTAAGAAAGAATGGTTAAGTAAACAGCAAAAATAGACTATTCAGTGCAACTCTACATGGAGTAGCAGACACCCACTCTGAGAGTATCTTAAGCAACTGTCCTTTGCCATAGTGTTCCCATATTCTGTATGGATATGTTATGGATAAATATTCCTTTGATACCTCATTTTCCTGAACTTATTTGCTAGTTCAATTAATTTTCATTAGCTAGGGGGAATACAGATAATGGGCATAGCATCCCTCTGTAGTTCCTAGGGAAAAATGTATGGCTCCATTAAATGATCCCTTAGTACTCTGTGCTGCATTACTGTTTCTAGTCCTATACCTACCTTTACTCTGTCATCTTTTGTGTCCAAATCAAGGACACTCCAGAGCCTCCGTGGCATCACTGAATTTAGCTTTGTGGGTGCTCACTGGGACTGTCCTTTTTTTACTCTCCTCTGCAAATTCTGTAATGAGCCATCACCACCACCTCTTGCAGTGCCACATCTGCTGGCTAAGGAAAGCAGGCAGGTTTGTGTGGCTGGTGAGCAATGTGAGGCCTTGGTGGATGCTGAATTCGTGTGAAGACTTCCTGTTTCCTCAGAAGATGTGATGACAGGTGGGAGCTGGAACAGAGTGAACCTCTCTTTTTAAAGTGATTGAAACCTCTTTTCCTCTCTTTTATATTTAGATGATGCTGCTTAAGAATATATACCCCATTTTTTTTGGTCATGGGCTCTTGGTCATACCTTACTCAAGTTATATTAAGTATATGGACATTATTTTTAGGCACGCAGTATAGGGATCATCATGTTTCCTACTTCTGTACCCAAAGCTTAAAACAATTGGAAATAAACTTTCATGGGAAAAAATACCTCAGTTTTATACTATCAGGTTAGGCAAACACTGCCCTTTTTTTCCCCCATCTGCTTCACAATAAGACAGCATACTGATCTGTATGGTTGCAAGGTATTTTCTTTTTTGGTTCACAGTCAGAAAAAAAATACAATATTCAAATATTTGACTGTATTTAAATTGTTACATGCAAATTAGCTCTGCTGTATTGGTTAGTCCTACTAAATGAGCACTGTCTATTTAGGTAGTGTTGAATGAAAATAATCCTCTCAATTCAGACCCAACAGTATCAATCACATCTGAACAAACTGTGGATAATTTTATCCGAGCCTTACACAGGAAAGAGTTTTGATGAACAGATGGCAAAATCCACACTACCCACAGTTCAGGGCAAACCTCTGTGGCTGGAGGAAAAACTCTTTTGTAAAGAGTGAATGGAATAAGTGATCTGGAAAAATATCAAATGCGTAGAGATAGCCAGCAAACTGTGAATAGCTCTGAACTGCACTCGCAGTTCTTGTTCAGCTGTAAACCACCATGAGTGGGACCTCATGTGAAACATTAACATCTCTATTGCCAGTGGACTAGGGTGCAGAGTTTGCAAAGGAAGTGTTCACCTAGGCTTGGGTATCTATTTTATTGGAGAAGAAAACTTCTTTTTAACCTTGTTCAAAATTTCTGATGCAATTTTTCTCTAAAATATTTAGCCAAATGCTATATCCAGGTATAGTAATGGGTACAGGTTTTAGAGCTGCTTTCCGAGGCAGACTCATTAGGCTCCATCACTTTTACATAAATCTATTATCCTATATGCAAGCGAAGAAATCATAATCAAGCAATCATCAAGCAATCATAAACTTTGCTGTTATCCAGGCAGAAATGCGTGTGTGCGTACATTTATACACACACACACACACACAAAATCCTCACACATAGAATTTATATTAAATATGAAATAGCAAATGTATATATTTATACATACTAAAATCTGTTTCTAAAAGTGTGGCATCTGTAGACTTGGCAATGATTTTACTGGAACTAGATCCAAAATTTATTGAATTGATGAATGTCTTTTGACTTTACTGGTAGTTTATTAGGCAGTATTTGTGTGTAATGCCTAGTATTCACAAGTATATACTCAGGAGTATAGTGTTGACTGGTACTGGGAACCATAAAAATTAGTATTACAGAAATTCTCATAAGGCTTTAATTTCCATCTGCGGAGGTATGAAAGAAGCTCTGATAACTTCTTTCAGCTGTTCAGGCGAGGAACACGATCATCACTTCACAAGCCCTGAGGATGATTAAAGCACATGTACCATAAGTGCAATTGCACAGTCTGTACAGACTGGGAAGTAGAAAATAGGTCGTAAGAGTTTTTATAGTATCTTAAGTTATAGGCATTTCAATAATCTCTTTTTGGCAGATATTTAATACCTGGAAAATCAAATTATTTATGGAAGTGTTGCCCTAGCTCACCTCCACATTTTAGAGGAGGTAAATACTCTGGTTTTGAGCAAGTAGTGAAATTCCTGAGGATAATAAAAGTTTTAAAAGGTCTATAGCATTTAGCATGAAATGCATCTTTAGCATCTCTCATCTGAGCCTTCAGATATAAACAGCATTTCCCTTGCATTTTGTGGAAGATGAGGTCAGGCCATGCAATGACATTTTATAATACAAAAATTGAGAAGTTTTCTTACAAATAATTCTTGGAATATTATTTGAATGAATCCTGTTTGTTTCATATCTGCTTTTGTTTTCCTCCTCCATGTCAAGAAAAAGCCGTGTCTATAACAGCGCTGATCCAGATCCTAGCAGTGGGAGGTAGATTATGGAACATATGCAGTGAACAGTGAGGCACTTATTTCCTGTGTATTTTGCAGTGATGCTATTCCCTCTTCACTCTGCACCAGGCAGGTGTAAACACTCTGGACAGCTGTGATTCTGTATAGTTGGATGTTTGAACCCACAGCAGTGACTAAACCTGGTAATAAATAAGCTACATCACAATAATAAGCAGAGGCAAGCAATACAGCTGTGTCTAGTTGGACGCAGTTTCAGCTCTAACTCTAGAACACCAGAGAAAAGCAGGACAACTCAAGACTGAGGCTGGCTTTGCATTATCTTTTGCTAATGTAATTCAGTAGTACACCACAGTGGCTAGTAGTTGTTCTTTTTAATTGAGTAAATTCTTTCATGGGTTTTATGAGGCAGATTTTACAATCTTCACAGTTCTGGATGTCCTAATAAAACCTATGGCTAGAATTCTCTCTCCTCGGTAGTATTACAACATGGGCAGCAAGGAACAAGTCCTCAGGAACAGTTGCCTCATACTTGTGGTGTCTAAAAATAATTGGTGGCAGAGTTGTGTTTATGATATAGAGTGAAGTTGGTCTGAACAGGCCATGTCCTCTTCTCACTGAAGATGATCTCGGGAGCGCAAGGGTTGCAGTAGAGATTGGGGAAAGAAAAGGCAAAGAAAAGCTCTAACTTGCAACATCCCATCCTACCAAAATGCCAGTAAAACAAAATGACCAATCTCAGTTGGTTCCTCCCAAAATCATATCTCCCTTTTTCCCATCGTATCTTGTTTATCCACTGACTTTTCTCAGTCCTCTCTCATTTTCTCTACCCTGTTCATTTCATCCCTGTCAGTCAGAACCTGCTAACCTGCCTCCACAAAAAAAAAAGTTTGTTGGAGACTGGAAGATGAACTTTGTTTGATCAAGTTTTGGGGTATCAGTATTTAATTTTTCTTGGGCTATGTTCTTGTGCCATGTGACTTCCCATACAGGATCCCATACATGATCACTCAGTCTTTCACCCACTAATACTAAAATCCTTTCAAATCATATGGAAAAATGAATCAGCACATTTGTGGTTTGTATTAAATTAATTAGTGGTTTTTTTTCTTTTTCCTTTAAACTCCAGAGGATTTATTAATGGGCTTATACAGAGATTAAATGCTGTATCCTGCGTAAAATTGATTTTTTCAGCTTTGCTGAAAAGCTCACATTATTCCTGGGCTTAGAGCTCATATTGCACATATTGGCCTGCAGTGCATTTTAATGCTGATGTAGTTTCTTGCAAAGTAATATTTTTAATACTACTTCTTAACTCCAGCAGTGAAAATGGCCTGTAAAGATTTTAATATTTCCCCTCCTTGGGCTGTTAGGAACTATTAGTGCTGAAATACATTGACAGAGCCTGCAGAGATAAAGATTTCATGAATAAAAATTCATAGGATCATAGAATAATTCAGGTCGGAAGGGGCCTCAGGAAGTCCTTAGTCCAATCTCCTGCTCAAAGCGGTCAGCAATGAGATCAGAATAGGTTGCTCAGAGCTCTAGTCGAGTCTTGAAAGCCCACAAGAAGGAGGGTCACGTTCTTTCTGAGCAAAGTGTTCCACTTGTTCTCCTGGTGAAAAATTAATTTATTTTTGAAAAATATATCATGTTAAAAATCCAGAATTAAACTAAATGAGAGTATACTGGCTCTTGGAACATAACATAAATGTATGTAGTGAATAGGAGTATCATTTATTTATAGTATCATAGCAAACAGAATTGAATGAGGGACTGAAGCCTGTTTTGCAGAAATAGAAGAATATCATTTTTACCTGCAGATGAATGTTGTTAGAAACCCCAGTGTTTGTAATTACTTTGTTGTTTTGTCATCTTGCACTTAGTAGCTTCACAGAAATTACTATAATTGTTTTTTGTGAATAAGGTAAGCAAGGTTCTTTACACTGGAAAATGTAAAAATAATCAGAAAACCCCAAGTAATCAAAAAATTAGGTGATCTAAGATACAGCAATGGATGAGGAAGATTGAGCAGAACACTGTATGAAAAGAAGAGAGAGAGTCATATAGATTGAGACATTAGGTAAGTAACAAAGTTAAGGGAAGCTTTAGGCCCAATTCAAGTAGCATATGTTGACTCTAAGGAACTCTTGAAGTATCTACACAGCACAAGTAGCAAAGACCACAAAATGCAGATCCTCAGACTAGTGATGTAAGATGAGAAACTCAATATTACGGGGGAAATTAAAAATGAGATGAGATAGCAGTAAGAGCTGACTTGCAAATATTGAAGGATGCACACTTTCAGACAAACATGAAGGAATGTGATGAATGTTGCATTATAATGCAATCCATGTTAGAAGATACAAGATACAAAAGGGGAGGGAATGGATGAAACAGAATTGACCGGGATTGTCTTGGATTTCTTTAGTCTAGAATTAGGAATCTGTCATAAACTAAGTCAGTGATGATCTCAGTAATGTTATTAGAGAGATGCATCCTTCTAGATATTATGTTTTTGTAGAAAACTTTAATTTCCTAGTTTTAACATGAAGAAAAATGTTACAGGGTGTAAATAGACTCATATTAGAGGTGAACCTGTATGAAAGCATGCAGTATTGTTGTCTGCTGCAGACATTACTTTGTGATCCCTGGTCCTCACAAACTGCACCTTTAAATCTCTTAATATAAACATTTGGAGGTAATTTGTACTTGTGTTTAAACTGTTATTGTAACCGTGTTATCAGCAGAACTGCAAGCACTTACAAATTTGAGGAACTTTTTGCTCTGATTCTGACAATGAAGCAGATGCAGGACATTTGTGAGCAAATTCAGTACCTTAGGCAATGATAACAGTGAAAGACTATGCAGTATTTACTGTCAGGGGTCCTTTCAGAAAGCCTAGACCTAACAATATATGCAACACCCAGAAATATATATTTTTGCCTTTTTTTTTTCTGTAAATATCTAGAATATCTTTTAAAGTCCATAAATGATATTAAGAAGATGAAATATCTGAAACTGATGATTCTAGTTATTGCTTGCCTGGAGCCAAAATAACAAAATCATTTAATTATCTGTACCATTGTAAAATTGGGAGGGAGGTTAGGTTTTTGATATTGCATTTTAGATGCAATAGAACTGGGAACTAATTGGATTGCTGCTGACAAGCTTGTTTTATTCCACGTAGCATCATTAAATTTCATTGACTATTTTAATGAACCAGAAATATGCTGGTAAAAATCATTCCAGGATGTAAGAGACGCATTACCAAGTAAACAGAATCGTTTTCCTCCATCCCCCGGCTCACAACAACCGTATCTGTGAGCTGTTAAGTGAAAATTAAAACATTTTTACAGAACGTATTGATATGCATCACTAACTTGTTGTGAATCCTTGATTCTATTGCACCGCTCCTGCTACTATTAGAGCAGATTGACTGGAGAGGAGTAATTACCCAAGGCTTCATTGCAAACCCTCACTGGCACTATATTATTGTTCTCCCTTTGCCAGCAAGATAGTGGGATAATAATTAAAAAGTGAGACATGTTGCTATGGGTATTTTTAGTAGTCAACTGATTGGAGAAAACTATTCTCAGTCACCCTTGAGAAGCTTAACCTAGATCTCTCTTGAGGTAGTGTATAGCAGTTTGTTTTTCTCTGTAGCTATGTATGTAACATTTTATTCATTTTATTTATTTATTTATTTTAGAGAGTATTGTAATGTTAATAACCAAGTCTAAATCTGCAGCCTTGATTCAAGCTGACTGCTGCTTACACAGAAGAGCCCATTGGCTCTAAAGACTCTACTCAAGAAAAGAGCATGACAAGAGATGCAGGAAGTAGAATTGCTTTGTTACTTTGAAGATTATTCGCTACAGAGTTCTGGGCAAGGTTGGTATTTAGTCTGTGATTGAAATAATAAATCTTTTTCCTCTTGTCTCTACCTATAGGGAATCCTAATTTTTATTTTTTTTAATTTTTATAGGCAAATCTGAGTTGTCTTGAGCTTGTCCAGAAATGGCAGTTGGCTCCTCAGTGTGATAGATGGTTATTGATGAAGTTGTCTTTGCCTAGAACCCTGGCACTAACACCCTGCACTTGCAGCTGCAAACATTTTACTTAGTTGCAGAGTAGTTGAAATAATTCTTAGCAGATGGCAGATGACAGGCTCACATGAAAGTTTTTGTTGTCTAATGGCTTGAAAAATAAAGCAAGGTTACAATAATCAAGTGCAATTTGGCTATTATCTGCTTTAATTAAAAGTTGAGATAAATTTTTGGAGGCTACTTTTAAGACTAATTTTTGGAGGTTACTTATTTTGTGTTTTTAGACCGCACGCTATGCAAAACTTATTTTTTTTCTGTCAAACAAGCTAAAAGACAGCACAGTGCAGTATTGTTATAGCAGATAAGTTGGTACGCTCAGGCAAAGAGGAGACATAAACTTTAGGTGTTACAATGCTATGAATTTTGCATGGCTGCAGATTCCAAAAGCCAGTGGATAAAGGAGCTGGTAGGCTTGCTTATGCGATGACTCAGTTCTGATTCAAGCCCCACACTGCATTTCTCTCTGCTATTAATATTCCTGCCACTCCGTTATTAACTTTTTTTTTCTTTCTTCTTTTAGCTGTTTCAGGTTAAGTAGGAGTATGGGAATGCTTTAGACACAGTAAAAGTTCATCTGGGGAATAGGATGAGCTGCTCAAGAGGGCTGAAGTCATTATTTGTCTGCTGGCATAAGCGGAGGTGTCAGACATCTGCAGTTCTGCTTGAGTGGGAGGAAGGCTTACAGGGATCAGGCTTACCCCAAACTGTCCAAACTGTGTGAAAACTGTGTCCAGCCAAAGGTCAGGGCAGGTTCACCTGTCTCCTCCGATGCAACATGAAGAGAAGATATGCTAAGGAAGGGTGATGATGTTCCACTGTTTTCTCTTCCCAACGCTCTTGGCATTAAACAATACGTTTTGACACACAAAAAAGTTCATTCTTTCCAGACATGGACTTAGGGTCTACTTTGTTTGAGATAGCTGGGAATAGTAGTACAAGTTTTTCCTTTAGTATTGATTTTAAAGGAAATGCCAGCATATTCTTGCGTGAAGTGTATGTATCCTGTTTTTAGCTATCACTGGCTCAGCAATCGGCCTAAGGCAAGCCGGCCACCTTCTGTGCACCAGTTCTGTGTTCAGATGAGCTGATGCTTGCAGTGGGCCCATGAAATGGGCAGAATTTTTGCTACATGCTTCTGCTCCCTTATCTAAAAAAAGTGAAATAGTCATTAAAAGAGAATCTACCTGAAAGGGTTGTGCAGAGAATCCACCCTGAGAATTCCACCCCAGGTTACAGTTTAGATTTCTGTTTTGATTTTGAGTCTAGAGGTAGGACTTAGGAGTAGCTGGCCCATTTTGAGCTTTTTCAGCCCACTTTTTCAGCAGGTTAGGTTTTGTATGACAAAGTGAAGGGCTGCTTCCCTTTACCCCTGAGAGCAGGCAGAGCAGAGTCGTGCCAGTGTGCGACAAGTAGCTCGATCACAGCGGTGCTGGGAAGGGTGTGCGAAGACCTCTGCGCGTCTGTCCTCTGCGCTTGGACCTTCTTTACTTGGAGTTTGCCTGCAGGATTAGGTAAATTTTCCACTGTGCATTTTCGTGTTCCTTGAGCTGATGAATGAAATGACCCAGCGCTCAGGGGCACCAAAGCATCACCCGCTCCTTGGACCTAGGCAGAGCAACAGCACTGGAGCTGCACTCCCTAGATGGAGCTCGATGCGAGCGGGACACGTAGTGCCAACCACCAGATGGCCTGATGTCTGAATTGTTAAAAATAGTAGTGTGCTACTGGGATAATTATAGCACCCTTAGACTGAGCGAATGGATAGGTAATGGATGATGAATAGCAAACAGACAGAAGAGAAAATATATTTATAGAAATAATTTCTTAAATATTTAATGCTTTAAATATTAAAAATGCTCTTGGTGTTTTCCTGTTGAAAGTAAATTTTCTATTTGCTAGCAGATTTTCTATATAAAATGCTATTAGTAAAATGGAGTTAAAGATATATCAGTACCGTAATAGCCTGGCTTTAATTGTTTATAAAGAAGAAATCAAAGCCTTAGGACTTAATAGCAAGAGGCACTCCATCTCAGAGTAGTAGTAGTATTAATAGACTGGTATATTTGAATCAAAACAAAAAGTTTTTTAACTATGGATTTCTTAGTATGCTTTGTAAACCTCTCTTACATCTCCTTCCCCTTTTCTACTATGTCATCTTCAATTTGCTTTGTTGTTTGTTTACTTTTTGGTTTGCTTTTTGTAACAGCTTCTAGATTCTAGTTCTGTAGTACATGGACAAGGAATCTGATTCTGTACAGTTCTTAATATGATAAGATTCCGATCCTTTTTTGTGTCCTTCAGATATTGAGGACCCTTGGACAATCTATGAATGGATGGGTCTAACCTGTTGGATATATATTTTATTATTATTAACTGCATTTAAAATGTCTATTTCTTGGAGACTTGGGAAGGAAAACAAGGTTTCATGTTCTGTTAGGTTTCTATTCATATTAACCAAATATCTGCCCTGGTTGAGTAAAGAGAATAAAGTTCCTTTGATTATGTCTAATGCCAGACTAGCAAAAGAAACAGAACAGAGAATGAATCTTCTGGAAACTTGATGTATCATTAGCAGCAGAAGAGACATGTCTTTCCCTGTTGCTCTCACTCAGAAATATCCATGTGATCTGTCCTGCCGTTTCACTTAACCGTCCATATTTTAAACAATGGGAAAGAACAGGAAAATTCTCTTCATTGTCTTATCTTAAGTCCCTGTCCTTATCTCCTTAAGCTTTTTGATCATTAAAATTCTGTTGTGTGTTATCCATTAACAATGGGAGAGTTAACAACTCCAAAAATTTTCTAATGTTTCTTTGTCTCTTTTTTTTCCCCAGAGAAAAAAAAACTGTCATCTATATGTATTGTGATCAAAGCCATCCATGATCTTGCGAAGAAGGTGCTTCCAGAAGTGGTAAGGTGATTTATGTTCTTTAAAATGTTCCTTTTATTCTCCTCACCCAGTGAGACTCAGGAAGGGCAACGTCTTGCAGGGAGCCTCACTGAGCTCAGTGGAGCTGTAGCAGGTGCCGATCCTGCCTTGGCTGAACCTCGCTGCAGGTCTTTGTCTTCAAGAAGTCTTTTTTTTTCTCGTGTGAGGCTAGTATTTAGGGATCCTTAGGCCCTAGGGATTTTGTAAGGATGGCTGTATCCTTTCTTCTCCCAAGCTACTATTACAGACAAAATCTTTTTGAACATAAACTGCTTAAAACTTTTATACAGGACTGTAGGAGTTCAGTGATACTGAAATATATTTTTGGATTATATATATATATATTTATTTTCCAGCTCTTGCCTCTAATTCCAGAGCCATGTACAAGTAGCAGGAATAAAACAGGTGAGGGGAGCATGCTGAATGAAAGAGCTGACGTCAACTGGCTCACCATGGAGCATTGTGTAAGGCTTATCTCTTGCTCTCTGCTTTCTTTTGGTATGGAAGCCAGCCTCTACTTGGCTTATGGAGCAGCTCTCCCCAGCAGTCTTTCTCTCAGCTCTGCTCTGCTCTGTCCTGCTTGCTTCCTTCCACTAGTGGTTATAAATTTCCCTGAGCTGTACACATCCAAACCAGTTACTCATAGGAAGAGCAAATGGCAAGATTTCCTCTCCCAAGAGACTTCCTTATTTTTACCAGTTTCTGATGTATTCAGACAAAATGAGACTTCAGTTCAGCTGTAGTACAACAACCAGGCTTCAACTTTTTTGTACTCAGCCTTCAGGAAGCTTGGTCCATTTGTAAGTGTGTGCAGACTTGAGCATCTGGGCTCGATCTTCAAGGAGCATTCCCCACACAACATTGGAGGAAAACCTCAACTCCTTGCTTTCAACTGGGAGATGGAGGCAGACCTGAAAACAAACAAACAAACAAAAAACCCAAAACACCAAAAAATGGATTTTCAACCTGTTACCCACCTAGAGCAGTGCAAACGACCTCTACTGGATGCTGTGTTTTATGGAAACTTCCATAAAGCTCATCAACTACAGAAATTATTTTTACTAGTTTAGTGAAATTCAAGCAGCCATGAGAAGCATAGCAAAAGCACATGAATTAATGCACTATTGACCTGCAGTCAGAGGCAGTGTTTGGCTGCAGGTGGTTTGGATTCCCTTTGCATGTCACCTTCCCTATTTCCTACTCTTTGTAATCTGCTGCCTCCTGAGTTCTGCCAGCATAACAATACATAGAGCTGCTCCCTAGCCTGTTTCTGTCAAAATAATCCAGGTTAGTTTAAATGCTGTTAGTGTCAGTTCTCAACCAAAACATTTTGACAGACTTGGGTTAGTGAGTGAGGATGGACATCATTGTGCCAGTGAGGCTGAAGGAGATCCTGATAATGTGAGGGGAGACCCTACAAAGGTGTGACCATCTTAAAAAAGACAATCTCTTAATTTGACTGTGCCCAAACTGTGCATCTGCTTACAGTTTGAAACCTCTTTGGTGAGAAAATGAATTCTAAATATAAAGTCTTGACTGTGTGAAGCAGAAGTAAGCTAAGAAGTATGTCTGCAGTGATAATTAAAACACCCATTTAGTGACTTTAGAACTACCCTGGTTTCTGACTTTAAGAGCTAAAAACTATGGCAAGCAGGGTGGGTATTACTTACATCTGACCCAGTATCAGGATAAATAGGTAGTTTTCTTCCTGTGACACCAAGTGGCCTGTTCTCAGTCATGTATGTGCTCAAGTAATAACAGCTGTTGGGAAGATATATCTGGCAGGGCGCACATTGAGGCTGACTGGTGGCAGGGTAAATGCCACATGTGCACACGGAGACAATTTGCAGGCCTTGGAATTCTGCCTGGAAAGTAGGCTAGAAGCAGACAGAGAAAAAGATGGTACTTCAGTGTTTCTTAAAATGACATGGCAAAGGTCTGCTTTTCAGAGCCTTTCCATATTCCACTGCCTCTCACTATGTGAAAATGATTCAGGTAAAGGTTGCGTGACAGGTGAAATATCTCCGTGTAAACCAAGAATAACACTGAAGAAAGGAGAAAGACAGTACTGTTACAGCAAAGACGCTGTTGCCAGCAATGAATTAGTATGCCAAGAGTTACTGCATAATACCTGGGGAAAAGGGTGTTGTTTAACACGAACCCTTTCAGTTGCCTGGATCTGATGCTGATTTCTATTTGCTCAGTTTAGCTGCTGTTTCTCTGCTGAAACAGCCTTTCTTCCTTTGCCAGAACAAGTGTGTTCTCAGCTGATCTGCAGCTGCCCAGACAGTAACATTGGTGTCTTGGAAGACCAGAAATCTGATGAGTGCCCAATGGGGGAAGAAGTTTCTGCAT
>NW_010579601.1:133608-144760 GCF_000705375.1 Tinamus guttatus
CTCTCCTTTTCCTCTCCCTCTTCTCTCCTCTCCTCTTTTTTAAACTACTTTGAGCATTGGTGGTTTCCACTGCTAAAGTAATGAAAATGGATGGGGCTGATGATGAATCATTGTGACAGTGTTTACTATCAGCAGGGATTTTTGCCAGAATATTTTAATCAGTAACAGCATCCCAATGGCACTGGCCCACTTAGACCTGCAGATAAAAAAAAAAAATCATACTTTCCTTTATTTGTACTGAAGCTGCAACAGCTTAAATTAAAGCATTTATTAAGAGTAATAAATGAATCAATCCCAAGGCTGAGTGGTGAGACTGAAGGCAAGCACGCTGGAGCTAGCATGGGTTTCTCTAAGTAAGTGGCCCATGGGATTGCACACTTCAAGGTGGGGACAAGGCACAGAGAATCCCGTTACAGCCTTAATTTCACAGCAGGGCGCCCTTCTACCCCATCTACCCCACCACCAACAACAACCAGTTGGGAGAAAGCGGTGGGTGCCTCCAGAGAGCAGGTATGTTAAGCAATATCTAAACACTGTTAATCACCTTGCAGTGCTACTTAGCTCCCCGTGGAGGGAGCCTCTGGAGCCGGACAAATGAAGCCAGGTGGATATTTCTGTAGGTGTGGAGTGAAACAGTTTGTGGAAAATTTGTTTGCTAAGAGATGTACTTTGTTTTTGCATGAGTAGCACAGTTCTTACAGCTGTAGCTTAAGATTTTACCTCAGGAAAGAGGAAAACCAAACAAAACGGAGCCAAGTACAGATTCAGAATCACTATTAAATTATTAGTTCCCTCTCCAAGAAAAGGTAAGTGACATTCTGCTCTCAGTCCTTTATCCTGCATTACTACAGTCGGCGACTTCATTGATAGTGATGTTAGATACTAGCTCATTAAATAGCTTGCAATGAGTCCACCAAACCTTCAAATTCTGAGGGGTTTGCGTCAGTTCAAGATTTGTTATTTGAAACTGTCATTAATTATGTTTGCAAAAGCATTTTCAGATAAGAAAATAAAAATACGCTGTTGTGGAAGTGGTAACTCAGGAGGTCTGTTACTCTGTATATTTGAGCGTCACCAGTAATTTCATTATAACCATACTATTCAGCATTTAATATGTGGGGCAGAATCATAAGCTGTACTAATACCTGACTTCATTTCTTTCAGGATGATTTTCTGTATAGTGTCTCCGTTTTAAGTGGAATCCTTTGCACTGTCTTGGCAGTGATCAAGTTTATGCTGGGAAAGGTCCTTACAAGCAGAGCACTGATAACTGATGGTGAGTCTGAAGATGATCCTATTCCATTTATAGAGCACATGTGGGAGAGCGTTGAGATAAAAAGGCCACTGGGAAACCGAAAATAAAACTGCAGAACACTCGGTGGTACCAATAGCATCTTGCAGCGTTCACCAGCCAAAATCAGTGTGTCACATGGAAGTCAAACAGTGAATGGGCAGATAGAAAGCAATAATAGAGAAGGAGTTACAAATAGAGCACACAACAAATTAGATTTGTGTCTGACAGAGAGATTAGACAGATTAGATTTGAAGATTAGACTGCGGAGGAAGGATATGGCACTTACTTTTACAGCTTTGGTTTGCTCATACCTGTCCTTATTGCCAGCATTCAGTAAACAAATTCATTCCAAGACTGCTGCAGAAAATGCCTTGCTGTAATGAGCTGGAGTCACAGGCAGCATTTCTACACACCTGCAGTGGAGCTGGTGTAGTATTGCCTGTGCAAAGCAAAGCCTTGGCCTGCCTGTTGTCACACACTCCTCTGGCCCCAACATGGACTGTTGTGGTGTGCATCTCCCCCACTACTCCTTCTGCTGTGTTGGTTCAAGTGTGTAGAAAACAAACTAGTTGTTTTAAAGGTGTGTTCATATACTCCTTTTACTGGCAGGGTTAAAGCTTGTAATCCTTCAGAGAGCCACAGGGATCTACTCTATGAACAGGTGAATCCACAGCCATGGCTGAGACTTCACAGCAGCCTACAAATCACTACCAGGTTTTATCTGCAAGCAGGGGACAGTTTGAGATGCTCTGCACACTTACACAGCAGGATGTTAATGATTCATGGATCGTGGTACATAAATTATTTTGCTCCACTACAGATTTAATTTAAGGAACCTCAATTTTCAGCTTACTCTGGAAGTACATGCAATTGCTTTATATTAAGTATTTTAAACCTACCTAATTTATTTTTGGTTGAGGTGTAATAACACATATTAAGCTTCATGAGTATTTGTATTTTAACCATGGTCAACTACATTGACCATTTCAGAATAATTTCTAGGCAGAGAACCCCATTAACCATCTGTTCAAAAAATGTAACTTGTTTTTAAACAGATCAGCTGTTTTCAGACAAAATATTAGCTGAAAAATTCCTGAATAGCTCTAGTTGAATTGGTCTCCAGCATGACACAGAAATCTCTCCCCCTATAATTACAGCCTTGTGCTAATTATATTGCTTCTGATCTGGAGATTGCTTATCTTTTGATTAAAAGAATTAGGAAATAAAATAGACAATTACTTTGGGCTATTTTTTCCTCTATTTTCTCTTTTATAGAACTCTTTTAGAAAATGTAGGAGGCTGTTACTACCAGGTATAGTTAAATAACAACTTTCACAAGATATATTTATATGTATACTTAATTTATTAACAAGCAGCAGGAGACAGTGTGATTCAGCAACAGCTAAGACATAGGTTTAGCACTCCTTGCATATCTGTTTTTAGTCGTTTTTTTTTTTTTTTTTTTTCCCCTAATAAATTACCTCCTGCTTTCACAGGCTTTGGGCTAACAAGTTGTTTTGAGTAACAAGAACATACAATTTTCTTCCTGAAAAATAGTTTTATTTTTACAACACCACATTCTCTCTCATATATGTCAACTCCATTAAGAATAATTTTTTAGAACCATTCTGCTTTACAGTAGAGCTTGCCAATAGTGCTCTTTAAAGCCTAAATTTGTTAATCATCATAAGACAAAATGTTATTGATCAAGTTTGCATGCAGCAAAAGCTCATGCGCAGTCCGGCAAGCAATGTAGCCCAAAGATGGTCTGTGCCCTCTCTGGCGGCCCTGGTAAAATGACAGCTCTTCTCCCTAAGGATTTCCTCTTCAAAGGTGGGATGATTCAGACAACTTCCTTGAGATTTGGCTCTTCCATTCATTTTTTTTCCCTTCTAGGTTTCAACTCTCTTGTAGGTGGAATAATGGGATTTTCCATCCTTCTTAGTGCAGAAGTTTTTAAGCACAATTCTTCTGTCTGGTTTCTGGATGGCAGTATAGGAGTATTAATTGGACTCACAATATTTGCCTATGGAATCAAGTGAGTATTTTCCTATTTTTTTTCGTCTGGCAGTAAAACACAAATGTACATTCATTCGGAGGCAACAGTGTTATTTGTCTTATTTGTGAACGAGTGGAAATACATGGCCTAAATCTTCCCTTCTGCACAAATCCCCTACAGATCTTCTGCAGGCAAAAGTGACTTTTGCTGTGCACAGCCAGTCCACAGATGCAGCTGCGCATCAAAACTTTCTCAAGGAGACACTGTCTCCACTGAGTTTTAGACTTCATTTTGGGCAGAATCAAGTGTAGGTTGAATTTAACTCTCATTGGGAGAAAACAAGATCTTGTGGCTATTTCTGCATATGGGTTCAGAGAGCCCAATTTTACATCTTTATTTTGCACTTCTGCCTAATGGCTCTTGTGCTTCCTCCGCAGGTTGCTTATTGATATGGTACCCCGTGTAAGGCAAACACGCCACTACGAAATGTTTGAGTGAAGATCACAGCCTCATCTCTGTAAGGACTGTGAAACTACAGCACCATACGTTTTGGCAAGTGGTGCCAATGGTATTTTACTAAATATGCAGTTTCCCGTGGTCTGTTTTTGCTAAAGTTTGTTTTAATGGGAGATCTCTCTGTAAAACTGGCATTTGTGCACACTGCTTGCAATTCAGCAAAACAACAGCGTTTTTTTCCAAGTATGCTCTTGATTCCTGTGGCAGTAGAAAACACGCAGTTTGCGGTGTTAAGCCAGCAGCCATGTCGTGTGCTCCCGAGTGAAAGTGTTCTTCATGGTGTGGTAAGCGTGTGGGTAAAGAAGTGCAAGTTTCAGATCTTTTCTTTTTTTCCCCCAACCTATATTTTTTCAACACATGCTGTAACAGAAGTACAGTCCTTGCTCATCTCTTTGGCTAACAGAGTCTCCTATATAGAGTATGCCAGAGTATCCTATAGAGATACCACGAGTGGCGTGGCTTCAAGCACTGAACTAGCTCTTTCTCTCCCCCATTTGAACAGACCTACAGATGAGCAGTTAAGACCTTTCTGTGATCAGAGAGATAATTAATTTAAATCCTAAATTAACTGAAACTATACCTCTTTAATTTAAATCCTGTTTTTCTTTCCTTACAAGACACTGTTCATTGCTTTGCATGGACCAAACAAGCACACACAGTACTACTGTACAGACCAAAGCCAAAAAGACATGCAAGGAAGAGGAGCTGCTCAAGAAGCGGGATTCTCATCTTCTGTTACACTAGTCACAGAGTATCGACGTGTGTGGCTTTGTGGTTGCTCTGTAGTCTGATGATGGCACAGCAGTGGCTCAAGCTGGTGGTGAGATATAGATCTATTTATTAGATTTAGATTGTTCTGTATAATGTGGCTCACCTTCCATCACACCTCTTATGTATTACTTAGTGCAGGTTAAATTATCAAAGAATCATGATGTATAATCAATAAAACTGGTATCTATTTTATACAGTACCTGTAAGTAATGTTCAAAAACTATTTCCAGAATGTATCATAGAACAAAGTCTTCCTGTATAGCAGCCTATTAAACTAGTTTCTCTGGCCATTGCCATTCCCTCTGTATTTTATATATTCCAGGTTGGCTTTCACAGTATAGAGCCAGTATTGTTGCTTCTGTTTGTCACAAGTGGATGAAAAATAGCAGACAGTCAAGTGTAGAATTTGAAATACTACTATGGTAAGTAGCCTAGTAGCTAGAAATCTCCTTTTCTAGCTATACTGCAGTAAGTGACAAAGTAGAGTAGAGGTAAAAATGAATGCACTGATTGTTTACTGATGCTTAGTGTTATCTAAAATCGTATTTCCTATCACCTGTCACAATTTCTCAGCTAGATCTTCGAGGTCATTATTAAAAGCAAGCTCCAAGTAGGGAAGGACTACCCAGGGGTTTTGGACTGTGCCTATGGGCTGCACTACATTTGGAAAGGTTTTACTCACTTCCTCTTGAAAAAGAACAGGTCTCTTCACTGAAAAAATGAGCTTATTCTGCTGCTATAGTTAGTTTACATGTATTTTAGCTCAGTTAAGTTTGCATAAAGTTTTAATAGCTTCTTAACATATTGTAGCTTTATAAGATTATTACTGTCAGTACTTGGATACTTGCTGTCACGAGATAGTGTTATGGAGCATCATGGCACACAGGGACAAGATGAGAAGCAGCACAGCGCTTTAAAGATGAAGGAGCTACCTTGTAACATAATGACTTGAGCAAAGACTCCAGAAAGGCCACTGGTCTCTGGTAAAGTGGTCACTGCACTCATCACAGGTGACTTCCAGCTAAAATGTAAAACAAAAACTTCACTCCCAAAACCTTTCTTCAGTGCACAAGTTCTTAATGTGTTACACTTTTACCCAATCCTGGTATTTTCCCATAATGCTGCTGCTTTAACTCTAAGTTCCCTAAAGAGATGTGTGGAGACATTTCCCTGCTGATGAACTAGCACGTGTCAAACATCTTAAGCATCAGTATTTCGTGAATAGAACCAGAGTCTGAAAATAGCTATATTCTGTATTTCATTTTGTTATTATTAGCACTGTTTATCCTTTTCAGCCTCTCTAGGGCCTTTATTATTTCTCCAGTCCCCTTGCTAATCCCAAGAACAACACTAGGGAAATGCTGGAAGTGCTGTTCTCTGCCATCGACTCCAGCAGGCTCTTTCTAACAGTAGCCAGTGCCACTACTTCAGAAGAGAATTGAGAGGGTAAAACTGGCTGTGGTAAGATGCTTGACTCCTAATGTACAAGTCATGGGCCTTTGTAGTATGTAGGACATACAAAATAAAGCCCAGCTCAAATGGAAGTAATTCTGTTAAATAGCCCTCGTCACAACTTGGTGTAAACAGGAGCATAGAACTATATAGGTGATCACGTGCATAAAGCAAAGTTAAAAATTGATTGAATAAAGTTTCACATTCTTTCTGGGACTCTAGAGTGCTGCCCTTAATGGATGCTTGTACGTACAGATTGAGCTGTGTACCCCTTCAGAAAGAGGTGTCTTTTAAACAAGTCAACTGCACTTTACCTATCAATCAGATTAATTCCTAACAATTCCAGAAGATTTTCAGTTGCCACAGGCACTTCAAGGCACTTCTGATATTAGCAGGTAAATATAGGAAAATAACTAAACTGCTCATACTACTGAAAAGGAAAAAGACCATGTAGTGATACTCAGAAATGAGAGCAAATCAATCACCAAAACCAAATAACTACAGGGAGACTTATTTTGGTACATTGCAATAAGAAGAAAGGTAACTGCTCATCCAGTATACTGAGAGGCAAAGCCCCAAATTCCTCAGAGATGGGCAAATTCAGGGCCCCAGACAAATTCCTCAGAGATGGGCAAATTCAGCTCTAGACACACAACATATCCCTAATTACACCCTTTAAAATTGTTACTGTAATCTCAGCTGCTTGGGACACAGCACAGATTTCTGGCATACTTTTTTGCAGGGCAACATGTGGAGGTTCTAAGTCATGGATGAAAACTCAATAATATCGTAAAGCAGAAGTGTTTGTAGCTATTTGGCAATACATTTTCCTCAGAGAGTCAAAGTTCAACTCAAGAAAGGCCGTCACTACCTCTTTCTTTGGAGGTCTCTGAGATGGCGGCGCTGCCTGCAGCAGGCTGCAGCTCCAGCAGCAGAGGTAAGAGCTGGAGCTGTCTGAGCAGAGCTTCTCCTTGGGTGCACCGATGCGCAGAGCAGCCTGCGAGGGCAAGAGAGTTCTGTTCTGCTCACAGCACCTTTTAGCATCATCAGTCTTAAAACGGTGCTGCAAGTCTGTCTGCGTTCCGTCCACTGCCACCAAGTGGTGCTGTGACAAAAGGTAGGAGGGAGCCGCGGGGGAGTAGGAGGTGTTTGTGGGGCAGCAGTAACTACGCAGGAGCAGCGCACACAAACACATTCCTGCGGCCTGGCGCGTGGGTCCAGGGGTTACGCAACTGCAGAGCGTAATTAAACAGCAGACGAGCAAGGGATGTGTCCTCCCACGTTTGGGAGCTGGCTCTTCTATTTTTCCTTTCAGCCACAAGATCAGTATTTGAGGAAGCACTTGGCAGTTCTTGAGTTTCAGCCATTTGGTGCTACCACTTACACAGCCTGGGCAGCAGGCACTCGCTGGAGCGCAAGGGGCAAGAAGAACATGTCTACAGGAAGCCCAGAAATGGGCACCAATAAGAACAATCAAATGTAGGAACCCTGAAAATAGATTCGCTGTAGAGCCTTGCATAAAGGCTGCTACTTTTCCAATTATTGCAAAACAAATTTAGAAAACATCCTGTTTCGTCAGATAACACCACCAATGAGTATTTTCCTGAACTTGAGTCTTTAAAAGCCAAGCTCTTACAGGACTGTCACCCATCACCTCACCACCCAGTGAGCACTAGGACAATTGTGACACTTACCTGAATTGGTCAAGTGACACGCAGTGCCCACCATCCTTTGCTGAGGCCTGAGGGGTGCGGATGGCGGTCAGAATCCAAGTGTGCAGCGCTGCCCTGGGCTGCTCGCAGTGAATCCTCCCCTGGGCAGGGTGGGCAGAGCTCGGAGCGGTGCAGACGTGGCTCAGTGCTGGCTTTTACCTCAGAGCGTGGCTGTGCTGGTTACTGCGAGCAGCAGCCCTGGCTGCTGACACCCCAGAGGCTCTTACCCTGCTCCCTTTTCTTTAGGGACTGTTTGGGTTCCTACATTTGAGCACCAGTTTTTGCATGGAAGTGTCTTTGTCACAGATGTGCATGAGGCAGAGGCCGTCAGTTCAGTTGCCAGCACAAATCTGGGCGTTACAGACCCCTAAAGTCAAGGGTCCGCAGGAGAAAGCAGGGCCCACCAGTAAGACAGTCAAACCTGGAGCCTGTTCAGTGCAGACAGCATCTGATTTTTTTTTTTTTTTTTTTGGCAATGAAGATTTTGTAGATTTAAGTAAAATGCAATACTTACAATCAGTAAAATAATACAACATGCAAGTGCAGACAAGGGTCACTCTAAAGAGGCATCACCAAGCAGCAAGTGAGGCTGCTCCGTGCGCTGCCCCGGCGGAGGAGGCCGTCAGCTGAGGCGAGGCTCGTGAGGGCGGCACGAAGCACTTAGGACAACACATGTCCCTCTGCGGCCTTCCTACCAGCTGGAGTTTGACAGAAACTGGTCTGTGGGAGCTGAAGTATTCAGGATTTAAGCTCCCCCAATGATTTGCTTTCCAATACAGCTGCATGCTCTGTGTACTTTGTTATTCCAAGTTCCCATTCCTGTACATTTTTTTTCCATTATGTGGCTGCAGCACAGCCCACATCTGACTTCAGCTGCTCCTCAGTGCACAGGATTCTCCTTAAAATGGCAAAGCTGCACAGCAGTTTGGGGCACAAAACTGGAAAGAAAACATTTCCAAAGGTAACCAGGACAAGGGACTGAAAGAACAGAGTCCGCTAGTAATTCATTCTGATGCTGGAAAACACACTTCTGATATGTTTAATGGCAACACTGAATTAACTAGTTTTCCACCCATTTTAGTCTGAGATGAAGCATGCCAAAGAAACTTCCATAAAAGGAACGACTGGTGAGGAATATTCACATACTTTGCCTCACTGCAATGGTAATAAAAGGCTCTTTGAGTAGCACAGGCAGAATCTGAGCAAACCACCCTCATACAGATCCAGGATGTGCTGCCCTCCTAGTTGCAGCTAGTGAGTGAAGCGTGCAAGGGGATATCCACAACCAAGGGCCAGTCCCTCTCTCCACTTGCAGACCTGTTACATTCCTACTTTGACATTTTTAGTTTATTTATGCTCTTACTTACTATTGTAGTGCATCATTAATCTGAATAGAAAAGAAGAATCCTAAGTAGGTATTTACTGATTTCCATACTAGTGTAGTGCATCATTAATCCGAATAGAAGAGTCCCAAGTAGGTATTTACTGATTTCCATACTATTCCGATTTTCCATTACTCACTTACGTACAGCCAAATTAAAAATAAAAACCAAGGCATGTACAAACTTGGAAGAAGGTATTAGTAGTTACAAAATGACCAGCTGCTTCTCTCCCATGTAGCACTAAAAAGGATAAAGTGAATATGACACAATGGATGTTTTTTATAACAGATTAAAATATAGGCCTTTTAACAGCCCATTTTAATCCACAATTATGCTGCTGCCTGGATGGCTCTGTTGCTTTTGGACACCTCTACCAAACCTGTCGATACTCATGGTGGAAGCTGACAGCAAAGGGCCTATTCCTCAACCTCAACAGGGATAAGCAAAACCAGCGTGGCCAGAAATAGCCTTTAGCAGAGCAGGTGCAGTGGCAATAAACTGTTTGGTATAAGAAATTTCACTTTGTAGGTATTTATCATGACTAGGTACATCTGCTTAAAACTCCCAGCTAGATGTGGCACCAGCTTCACGCGCCAACCCCTTTAAGGCACAAGTTACCCTTGGGCCCGGCTCGGGCACCTCCCGGGCGGTCGCTGCTGCTGTCCCAGCGGCCGAAACGCCCAGGGCAGCAATGCCAGTGTGGAGCCCAGAGCGTCATCTCTTGTTCCACATGAGGACATCCCATAAACATTCGAGCTCTGTGCATCTAGGCTTGGATCTTAAAAGATAACACTCCTGAAAACTCCTGTTTTAACATGATATAGCTTTATTTTGCAATATATGGCGTATTGTGCTGGTGAGTCCTGTATATCAGTGTCTCATTGAGCAATTCCAGTGTCTTGCTTGTGTGTCAAGAATCCAAGAATTCCTAACTATTGTTTTGGCCAAATTGCCCACCTAAAATGAAGCTTGATACTTTCCCCCTTGATGTTTTTTACTTGTCTGGCATGGACTGAAACAGCTAGATTTTCTACCATTAAGTCAGCATGACCCACCTGTATTAAAAAAAGCCAACAAAGAAACGCCACTTGCCTGTTTTCCTTGTGGCCACAACGTGGGAAGATGGGACTGTTTGTTCCATGGTTTTCTCACCTCTGGTGACAGAAACGTCCTGCAGTTCTGCAACTGGGCGAGCTGCACTTGGGCACGTCTTGATAAATGGCAGCTCACCCATTTAAGCACAAAGCAATCATAAATCCAAATCACACAAGAAAAAAGTTTATTGAAAAATAAAGTTCTCCCTAGTTTTTTCTACAACAGTGAAAACAAAGCATTTTTCTATGCCATTAAAGTACAGACATTTACTTTTCTAAAAAAACAAACAAACAAAAAACCCAAAAGTCAACCCCGTTCTGTTGAACCCCAGGAACGTGACAACGTTGGAGCCAGCGTGTTCTTTCTGAGCCAAACTGCTTGAACTTAATATAGTGGAACACAACCTTTTAAATCAAGCAAAGAATTGAGCTTCAGGAGAGATTTCAAACCAAACACAGAGTACAAGCCTGACCCTGAAGTTTCATGTACAGTTAAAAGCTCCTGTTGACTTCAAATTTTTTATCTGCAAAAAGTAGGGTTTTTTTTATTCTTACGTTTTTTTTCCCCAGTTTATAGAGGGTTGCAGGGAGTGTTCACAGATTTTGCTCCCTTTTGCCCATGGAGGGAATAATTCAGACCAGAAACTAAACTATCTTCTCCTCTGAGGCCCTCCCCTCCACAACCAAGCAAGCTTAGGGAAAAATAAAAATAAATTGTGACTTGTCATAAACTTTCCTCACGGTCACTGCCACAGACCTGCTAACGAGTGTGACAAAGCAGCTGTGGGCACAGCCCAGTTGAAGTGAACTGCCCTCGCACACCAGTTTAGCCTGATTTATGCTGCACCTCTTTGGTATTTCAGCACCCTGCAAGGCGCCGGCAGGGCAGGCGGAGGAGCCAGGGCTGCTGGCAGGGTGCTGGGCTCTCTGCA
>NW_010579601.1:144816-164466 GCF_000705375.1 Tinamus guttatus
CTGCTCAGAGAGACCTTGTGAACTCGGCCACGCCGCTGCTTTTAGCTCACGAATACGTAGAGGCTTAAGCCTAAAAGCCGCCCGTTACGCACTGGCAGCCGTCGTGGTTTGTCAGGGTCTTGTGCTCTGCTAGCAAGGACAAGCACTGAAGCTCAAAGCGGAGGCACCTGGGCTCACCGCTGCCGTTCCCAGCCTGTCCCTGCAGTAAACATTTCACACCTGATACGTGGAGCTTGTGGTTTACACGTTCTGCTTATAGATAATACTCGGAAATCACTAACTAACTTAAAAAACTACCTGCGCTTAAAAGTATGAAGACAAGATTTGAGTCACTGCCCATAAAACAATGTTTCCATGTTACACGTACAGCAACAGCATTAAAGCGTGCCTAACTGAAACGGGATGTGTTCCCGGGCGCCGCAGCCACACGTCTGTCAGTGCATTATTCTGCTCGGCTCTTAGAGGGGGCCCTAAAAGGATGGGCCAAGGGAGAGAGAGCTGCAAATGAGACGGGTCACAAGTCACAAGGTGGAGGTGACACGGCGCAGCGGCCACGCCAGAAAAGGTAGCACCCCTTCAAAAGAAATAACAATAATAAAAGGCTGCGACATTGGAAAGTGATAATTAATACTCTCTCTCTCAACAAAAAAGTACAGAGCAGCTGTATCTAATCAAGATTTAAACTGACACTTTTATAGGAAGTTGCATCAGCTCAGTGAGCGATGCCATACTCTACGGCAGCAAGCAAACCCAATTGCTGATATGTGCTCCATACAACCTGTAAGCATTTGGGCTTTATCCTCCAAGATACAGTGCTTTAAACTTATTTAAAAAAAAGGGAGAGCTGCTTTTTTAATTTCAACAAAAATTAACACAGGGGTTCTGCTATCGCTGCAGCCAGTGGGAGTCATGAAGTTAATTAGACTTGGATGAGATTGGTCCCAGCCTGATGCATCCCATTTAATTTATTTTACTAGGAGCAAAATCCGGTCCTGAAATGCACCATGAGCAAAATATGTACCTGAGAAAGCAATTTGGCTTTTGTTTATGTTAAAAGAAAAAGTTTTGCAAACTTGTAAATCACTTTTCTAATTTAGAGGAGCCAGGCATTTTTGAAAGGGGAGGGCACGTCCTTAATATCAAGGATAAACTAAGGATGTTGAGTAAGATTTGAAAGGATACTCTCAAAAAGCATGATTATGCACGGAAAAAGAACATCGCATAACAACCTGATTTGAAGCTGAAGCCAACAGCAGCTTTCAGCAACTCTGAAAGGTGCTCAAAAAGCAACCTCCGAAATCTGATACAAGGAAGAGCACGGAGGAGCCTGGCTCCAACCACAACCGCTCTGTGACATCCCACCGAAAATCAAGCCGCAGGTAACAGGCGGAGTATCTTTCTTGCAGAAAACTAATGGCACTAAACAGAAAAACCTGCAATAAGCTGAATATCCAGACTTCCCTCAACACGGGGAGCCCTAAGTTCGGGCATCAGTAAAGAGCTCTGTTCTCACAGTCACCCAGCGGGACCCCGAGCAGCCCGCAGACCTTCCCGCCTCTCTGAGCCGTCTCCATGGGGAGCAGGGCGGGTTTTGACTGGGGTGCTCTGGTCACTAAACTCGCGCTCCATCCCAACCAAAGCCCTTAAATTAAATTACAGATATTCCAAAAAGGGTGTGCCGTTTACAGAAATTACACTTTTGCAAGAATCATTAACGTTACAGTATCTATTATCTTCTCATCTCTCACCCTATATTTTTAGAACAGATTTTCCCACTATTTTTTTAAAACGTTCTAAATTCACACCATTAATAGTTATGTAGCCATGAGGTGTTAATGCCACCTGGAATTAGTGTTCCATTATACTTGTTCAGACAGCGTTCATATTCCAAACACTCATCTGACACACCAAAAGAAAGTGAAAAAGGCACATAAACATTAAATATTTGTAGGAGAAACATAACCCAATATTAACAAGCAAACACACAAATGCAACTATAAATTACAAAAAGAAACAAAGAAACTAAGCAAAAAAAAAATGCAAAAAGCAACTCTATTTATACATGTGCAAATCAACTTGCATATATGAAATAAATGAGGTTTTTATTGGCATTTTAAACAGTGTGTATTTACCAACTTCACCTTTCAAAGGCAAGACTTTTATGTTAGTTTTAATAAATATGTAAATGTTTCTCTCAAGTTTTCTAATCTCATAGGAACAAGACTTTTGAAAAAACTAGGTCACATACAAAAATACAAAATTTTAAAACAAAGAATGTCTTGATATGAGAGATATGTTTAAAAGCTTGTAAAATGTTTTTACACTCAACTTTTGCCGTTTTTTCCTGTAATCACTGATCAACGTATTCAAATGCAAGCCTTGCAAAAACCTGAATTCTGAGTAAGGAAGCTGCAAGCTAAACTGTTAGACTGGAAAAACAGACAGACATTAACAGGGTCCCATCTCTAATACCCTTGTTTAAGTGCAATATTTGGACTACATAATTATGCTTTAATTAGGAAGGAAAACACTTGGGGAACTCGGACAGAAGGCTAAGGGCTACCCTGGCGCGTGGATGTAACACTGCAGCACATTGAGCAAGTCACTCGCTTCGACGACCCCGCGCAGACCTCCGGGCTGCTCGCGCTGCAGCCGCAGCAACAGCCGCTGCTCCTGGCTGGACGCTCGCAGCGTTCCCCCCTTGCAGCTCTTGCATGGGATTTTCCTTTGCAGAAATTTAGGCCGAAGCTACTTCATTAAAAGCACTCTTCCTTCTGCAAGGAGAGCTCAGCTACTACATCTAAAATTAACAATACATGGCTATGAAGTCATGGGGTTGATCCTTTTCGTTCAGATTAGTGACTCATTTCCTACAGATTTCAGTCGAAACAGGATCAGACCCGCTCGAAGCCAGTTGACCTGCTCTGTCCCTGGCCGAACGCCAGCAGAGTTGGTGTTGGCCATTTCACTTTTGCCCGTATGTGGTAATTCAGTTCAGTAGACTAGGAAGAAACAGTGCAACAGCACGAGAAAAAAACCCAGAGCTTATAATAGACTCTCCCTGCTGTCGTAAAGGCAGACTTACCATTGAGCAAAGCGCTAGACCATAAAATGTTAAAATAACAAGCATCAACCCCCCCATCTCTAAAGTTTCAGAGGCAAAATAAAATGCAGAATGCCAGGTGGTCCATAGAGCAGTGATAGGAAACAAGCAGATACATATTTACAGCAAAGGATTACACTACAGCAAAAACTACGGGTTTTGCATTCTTTAAGTGCACACATACAAATGTTGGTTGCCGATGCAATTCTGTAATAGCTCACTCTAAATTATTAAATTCCTGCCTGGAGAGCCTCAGGCTGAATTGTCAAAGATAAATTCTCTTGCTTTTGCTTCCTGCACCAGGCAGCAGTGTAAATGCTTTCCTTAAAACACGGGGTTTTCCAGTTGCACAAACGTGCACGAGGAGGTGGGAAACACTTGAAATAAATGAAAAAGGAATTGTTGTGCCTGCTCACACCCACTGCCAGTCCTCCTCCCTGGATATTAAAACTTACAAACTACCTTTGTGCTGAGTGAAGAAAATGCCCAGATATGCTGATCGTAAGGGCTTCCTACCAGCCTATGCTTGTTTTCTTTTCATACAAAAAGTTAGCTCCCCATTAAATAACCCAACTGTTCCATTTCTGGAAAATTACTCTTAAAACACAGCAAATTTTATTCTCATCATAATTTAGTCACTGGCAGCAACGCTGCTGTTGAATGTTCCCATAGAGTCTTTTTGGATAGTGAAAATCTTTTGAGATTAAGTTTCTGAGCAGGCCCCAGTGCCCCTGGGGGCGGTGCAGCACAGCCCCAGCAGGAGCAGGGAGGCAGGAAACGAGCAAACTTGGAGAAGCAAATTCCTCGCTTTTAAAGGGAAACTCTGAGCTGCTGCTTTTCTGTTAACTCGCCTTGGGCATTCACCCGGAGATCCCCAGCATTCTGCTTGTTTGGTTTTTGGCAGGTCAAGAGATGCATCAATACCCACACACAGATAACGAGTGTCGGGTATGAAAAAGCAGGAACTAATCAGATACAGCCAAAAAAAGCAAACTTGACGTGTCTATGGTTTTCATTAGTTTTGATGGCCACGAAGCCCTTCAAGCCAGTTGAGTTTTCCTCGAGTCTGATGACTCACATACGAGGATTCTGCTTCCAGAACCCACTGCAGACTCTTCCCGCCAACTCCAGCCTGCGGCTGCCCACGGTCCTGCGGAGCAGCCTCCTCACATGGAAAACAAACACAGGTCACCCCGATACCACGGGGAGGCATTTTGGAAGATTTAACTTGCTGTTCCAAGCAAAAGCTGCTCTGAGGTCCAAACTCTTGAACTGTTTTTTCTAAAAAACTAACTGGCATTATTGTTAAAAAAAAAAAATAAACACCCTTTCCCCCAAAACAACCAAAGAAGCCGTACGGCTTATCAATACTTTCTTAGAAGCTGCTTGTCTTCACTTAGCTGTTCTTCAGAACAGATTGCTCTTTAAAAACCTAGCTAGTTATGACAACATTTTACATTTCTATCATACAATAATTATAGCTAGCTTAGTTTAACCTTTCTACGTCATTCAGCGACGCTCTAACTACTGGAAGGCGCAGCAAACTGAGGCTCTAGCAATACTAATGCTCCAAAGACGCTGAATACTTTTTGCTTCACACAGTATTTCTAGTAGACAGACTACAACAGAAGCATGGGCAAATCCCAAGGACTACTCTCTAAACAGGTCCGGTGACCTTGGACAAGTCCATCTAGAAATGGCAGTTCTGTTTCCGTAGCTTTTCCAGAGCAAAACGTGCCACAGCCCAGGCAGCTGCCAGGTCACCAGGACGTGTCAGCCCCCGGCAATGCCCATGTGCTCACGGTGCTCCCTGCGCGGCTGCCTGGCACAGCAGCGGGGACACGCGCAGCACTAGGTTTATACAAAGTTTTGTGTTTTTTTTTTCTTTAAAAAAAAGGAAAAAGAGAAAAGAAGAGAACTGGGCCCAGATAACCCAGTAGCAGGATATGGAGCTATCTCATGATTCCAGGTTCGGGGGAAGTTTGTGGCTGCTTGTCAGCCACTCGAGCTAAAGCAGCACCAAACGAGTGCACCTCTGCTGAGCTTCGGGCCAGCCTCCTCACAGCCCCTCCCTCCAGCCCCCTTTCCTCAGTTTTCCATGGAATGAAGTCGAGGTCCTTTAGCTAACCATGATGGGGGGTGGCCTAACTGATTAAAAAAAAAAAAAAAAAACAAACTGCTCACTGCACCCAAACAACAAAAGAAGTCGGATGGGTCTGGGAATTCTCTACGGACTATTCCGTGCAGTCGTCTTCGAGCCACCGCAGAGCGTGAAACTCACTTCTCACAGGGACGAAGGGATTTGAAGAGTCACACTGCGGATGTTCTCATAGGAAAGAAAAGCAGTTAGCAGTTCCTTACGAATCCCTCCTCTCTCAGTAGATAATTCTGCCCAGCAAGGATAGCTCTGCCTGCAGCAAGAAACCTGGACAAAAGTGCAGGAAGTAACAAGTAGCTTCTGTCAAAACTACTCACATTTTCTCCCCAACGTCACGGAGCTCGGCTGCTGCTATAGGCAGTCTTTACAAAGCGCGACCTGTCCCTTGATATAGTCTCTGCAGGGGCAGATCCTTCTGTGCGTTGGGTGGGATCCAGCACAGCTGAACAGCAAGAGGTCGCCTTGGAAGACGCAGTGTTTCCTTCTGCCGTCGAAAGAGGGGACCACAATGTCGTTTGCAGACTCGACGGTGTGACATTCAATATGATGCCTAAAAAGCAAGGCAAACGCTCTGAATCACAGGGCAGTTCATAGGAGTTCAGGGCAGTCTTTTTCTTCCTTGCCAGCAGTGCATTCAAATGCTGGCTTACACGCTAAATCGCGTGCGTTTGCAGCTCTGCACTTGCTCAGGGAACTCCCCTCATCCACGCTGTCTCTGCAGAAGACAGCGCAGCCTTTTCAGCTTTGCTGTCTTTACTAAAGATTAATATGGGAAATTGAAAAGAAAAAAAAGGCTCCCGGCTGCTCCCCGAAGTCTCGTATTTTAATATAACCTGGCTTTCTGGCAAGCCACAGCCCAAAGAAGCTGCGATGCAGCAGAGATGTCTCCAGGCAAGTGCCCAGTGCAGGGCCAGCCAAGGCACGAGCCAGAGGCCACCGTGTCCCTCCCCAGCACCCAGCGCCCAAGGGAAGCAGTTAGTGCTGGTTGGCTGCAAAGGAAAAAGGGCTAATTGCCATTTTCTGACCGTAGGGCTCAAGGGCAGAGGTAGCGATTCCAACAGGGGTTTGGTTTCTTTACTCATCCTGGAAACCTTGCTGGCTTTCAGAATTCAACACGTTTTTTTTCTCCCAGAAATGTAACTTTGTCTGGACAGCTAGAAAAGCTACAAGTCTGAAAAAACTTCCATGTGTTTCTGACAGCTGCCGTGTGCAGGGGGGTTGGACTTGATGATCTCTAGAGGTCCCTTCCAACCCTAAGCATTCTATGATTCTATGATTCTATGATTATTATTATTACCAAAAGTTAGAAAATGGGTTCCCTAGGGGTCATTTGTGGGCACCTAGCTCTGGAGTGCTTTATTTTCCTACCAAAATGAGCACCAAAATGCTCAGGAAGCAGCAGCCCTCCCTCCCTGCAGGGCTGGCACACACTGCACCTTGTCACTAATGTGCCCCATGCAAGGGGCACCTGCAAGTGCGACGCTGCTTAGACAACAGGTCTGCAGAAACTAATCACTAACTGCCAGTGAACACGGATGCTTCCAAATGGATCACAGCCAAAGGGTGCTGAATAAATGATAAAAGATAAGCAACACTTCATAAGTGGAGTATATGGGAACAGCTGATTCCAGCGCCCGACCGAACACCCTTCGGGTGGACGGAACAAGCGCCGCGGGCTGCGGCAGGGCCGGCAGCGCAGGGGGAGGCTGCAGCTGAGCCCGGCACCGCCCGTCCCTGCGGGAGCACTTACCTGAGCAGAGCCTTGTCCTTGTTCAGGTGCTGGAAGAAGGAGGGCTCGCAGATGAGCTGGTTTTCCTGACAAACTTGTTTACAGGATTTTCCAGGTTCAGCAATTTTTACTTGAAGGGCACTTAACGGGGGCCACATGACTTGCCCGTGGCAGAAATCCTGCGGCAGCAGAACAAATCCTGTTACGATGCAGCCCGTCCTTGCTAGCGATTTCCCCGCTAGTGAAATGCCAGGGATTGTCATTAAGCCAAACGCTCATTCTGCAGCTTGTATTAAAATAACTCAAGCACAGTACTTTTAATTATGTTTTTAGCACAGTGGAATTATCACCTTTGATCAGTAGTTCAAATCTGATAGCATCTCTAATCCCAAAGAAGCTTCCTTCCTACTTTTTAAAAATACATAATTAACAGCTCTAGAAACTTTCATTACCCACAAATACCCAGCCCTGCTTTGGTTTTCTCAGTGAAATCCTGGTTCTGAATTCCCTGCTACAGGAGCAGCATGAGGCAGTCTGGGCAGAAGGGAGGCCCGTGGCCCCGCAGCAGCAGCGAGGAGCCAGGGGAGCTGCAGGACTGCGAGAGCCTGTGTGACCTGGGGCCTCAACTGGGGTTGGGTGACAAGGCTCCGTCTGCACTGGTAGGAAACAGCCCGGTCAAGCGCCACACATGGCAGAGAGAGGGAAGGGACGAGGGAGGGGTATCTGAACACACCTGCTAGGCAAAACTGGTCAAACACACGTTCTTACTGTCTTGGTATTTAAAACGAGAAAAATTAAACATAAAATTTGAGTCAGTGGCTTGCTTTAATGTGCCATGCTACTCAACCAGCATGTTCATATTCTGCAACTCTCCTCTAAAGCTAACAAAAAAATTAGGGCTCAGTACAGCAAATTTTAAAAATTTATGCTGGTTCTTATGGCCCAGTACTAGGCCCAGCACCTATGGGACAGGTGAACAGTAGCTGGTCAGGGGTATTTTTTTAATGCAGTCATTTCGAAAAGGCACTGGGGTTTAGTGCCCTTCCATTTAACACATATAAGACACAGATATCACACACCAGATGAAGGCCAATTACTAGTCCAAAACTGTAATACTGGATTAACAGGGTCATCTGTTGCTAGCGAGCTTTTAATACATGGCGGGGGGGTCTTCTGAAATCCTTGCCCAGAGCTGGGCGCAGCTCTCAGGAGGCTCCGTAGGGCGCTCCCTGCGCCGAGCTCGCGCTCCTCCCTGCCCAGCAGCCTCTGCAGCTCCGCTCGCCGCCTCCTGCAGGGCCTCGGGCCAGGGCGAAGGGCTGCAGCTAACACGGACACTCGGGCTGCAGACAGCAACGGGGCTCAGTAACTACTCACAATAACCAGCAGAACGGCACCGTATTTACTCCTGAGGAGCACTCAGGGGAGTGCTGAGTAGACGCTCTCGGGAGGGAGGGAAGGAAGGAGCAGCTTTGCCCCAAAGACACTCTCTCTGTGTTGTTATTTTGTCTCCCTTAGCCTCAGCTCCATTTCTTCCTTTATTGACCAAACCTCTCAATCATGGCTAACTCAGAAGAATCAAAAGGGGCAGAGAAGCTTTTAGAGGCTGTTATCAACACAGCGGCAAAAAGCATGAAGGTCTATGGGCAGGAAATTGGAAATAACTACGTTATGTTGACTGTGCTTTGAAACTGAAACTATGCTATTCTTTATTACTGCCTGTGATATTGTGAGCTCTCAAAAACACAGGCTAGGGCGCCCATCCAGCACTTTGGAAAGCTGTCCTGGAAGCTGATGGGCACAAAAGAGAAACAGATTATTCCTGCTTTTCTGCAGAAGCCAGAACAAAAGGTGAAAAACGGGCATTTACAGCAGATCTGGCCTTGGGCAGAAGTCCAAGCAAACATATAGCTTCTAGAAAGCAGGATCTCATTCCAGCCTCTCCAGTTTATTACTGCAACTCAATACTGCTGAGCTGTGGTAATAAGGCATGGGGACCAACAGTCTTTTAAGTAAACGGTTTCCAAACCATGTAAAGCTTTATTGATTGAAGCTAAATACTTGAAAATCCATCCAGAGGCTTCGGCCTAAGTGCAGTTCTACCACAAACACACTCGTCTCTATATGTGGTATTTCAAGATACAAATGTTTTGTGTGAAAACATAAAAAAAAACACCCATTGAGAATTTAGTTGGCCTTTGTGCTTTGCCGTAAGAGCAGAAGCAGGAAGGGTCTTTGCCCAGGGGAAGCCCCATACAGCTGTGTGCAGCGAGGGCCGCCCCGGGGGAGGCTCTGGAGCCCACGAGCCCAGCCCCAGAGGTGACTGCACCGGGGCAGCAGCTGGACCCCGCGGCAGGACTGGCCCTGCCAGCGCCGCACACCCGGGTAGGGCTGTCTGGGCTCACGAAGCTCCGGAGCGGAGCGATCCTCCTCTCACGGGAACGGGGAAGGCGCCGGCGCCCGGCCCCTACCTGCCTCTCGATGAACGCGTTCATCCTCTGCAGCATCCCCTCGCACGTAAATTCGTAGGGTAAATACGGGTCAATCTGTGAAACGTTGTGCATTTGGGTTAGATTATTGTGTTTAAACAAATTTCATGGTGGCAGCTCATAGCGAATATAATACATATTAGTCTAACTAGCAAAAATAAATGCAAATATAGTCATTAACTAATCACTCTTTTGCAAAGCCAACAGTTTAAGCTGATTTCTTCTTCTTTGCAATGGCAATGAAAAAATTGCTCAGCGATTATCTTTGAGGAGACGGTAAATGAAGGAAATTCATGGTTTACTGCAAAGTAACAAAGCCTCCGACACCACTGGATCCAAAAGCCTCCATTTTAACTAAGTGCCAATTAGTGCTGGATTTGCAATAAAAAAAGACATAATATGACAAAAAAAAATCTGATACTGTTAAACATGCTTTCAAACTGGTTTGCTTTTCCAAGTGTATTCACTAGAATTGCACACCATAAATGCATGGTACTTATGCTAAGGCTAGAAAATCAGCCAAGGGAGCTGAGCACATATTTGGATGGCACACAGTGCGCTAGGAATCAGCGCAGAAACTTCCTCGCTGAACATGCAGAAAATACAGATCGCTCTATAATTTACATATGAAATTCACCTTTCTTTGCAGATTTTTTTTGCATGTAAAGATCTGACCTATCCAGTACTAAGTCACAATAATCAGATCCAGAAAGAGGGAAGACAACATTTTATTTTAATACGCTTCTGGAGCGCAGCCCTCTGCTTTGGTTAGATCTGCATCACGAGCCCCTCTGCATGCAGGGCACGAGGTGCTGGATACAGGTGCTGAATACAGCTGCAGAAAACACTTTTCTCACCTTTTGATTCAAAATTGCTTTCACCGCTTTCTCAACTTCAGAATGATCATTGATGTCTACGGTCCAGACATGAGGCTTCCCGATGTAAACTTCGGCATAGGGATGCTGAGACGTCAGCTGAAAGGAAGAAATGATACCAGTCAAAAATCAGTGTCAAAATACACTTCCTTCCCTGTTTCTCTCTCCTCCAAACCTGTGGGATGAAGTACACAGAGATAACAGGGTAATTGAGCTGGAATTGAACAGTGAGCATCAATCCTTCGAGGCTCTCTTTCAGATTTTCTGGGTTTAGGAGAGTGAATTTGGTCAGCAAACTGCAAATCAGAAAATTACACAGACTGCAAGTAACATTTGTGCCTTGGTCTCACGATGACAAGCGCAGCACATTGCTGCTCACGGGAATTACTTCAACTGTCCTGAGCTGGGCTAAACCTCATTGCAGAACAACCCAGTCCTGGAAACATCTGCACGAGAGGCTCAGAAAAGTCATCCTTGCCCTGTGCCACCTTCACCTGGCCCCTCTCTGCTTGGAAATCCAAACATTTCCAAACTTCTACAAACAGAACGGAGCAAAACACCCTTTCTATCACTCTGGACAAATTCTGATTCTCAGCACAAGAGTACAAGTGCCCAATGATGGCATTAAAACTGATTTTTTTCTCAATGTTTTGTCAGAAAATTTCAATAAATTGGTTAGACCAACTCAGAGAGGGGAATGCTTACTTGCAAGAAACTCTGCCAACTAATAGGACAACATTGAAAAGAATTTTTTCTGACAGTTTTCACAGAAATAAAATATGCAAATGGACACACTAAAAGGAAGTGAAAATTGCAGAATAGAGAAGTTGTTTTCACTGTGACCTCACAAGAAAGCTGTTTTTTAAATAAATAAATACATGCTAGAAAAATAATGTTCTTTTATTTACATAGACACAGCTGTCCCTTTGCATGATATAAAAAAAAATCCCCAAAACTGGAGAGCAGAAAAGCCCTAAGGCAAAGAAATGTGTCTGCTGGAAAGACTCCTCTCTCGACTTAGGTCCCTACCGCAGTTGCTGTCTTGTGTAAATGAATGCAAAGCAAAAGTGCAAGAACTATTTAAAAAAAAAAAAAAAAAGTCCCTGCTGAGTTTGGTTTGCACCGCAGCCTGTCCCACAACTGTGCAGAGCACAGGGCTGCCAAGCGCCCCTCCGAAGGGCCCGTCCTGCCGGGGACCTGCGTGTTCTTACCCTTTTGACAGCACTTCCACAACCACAAAATCTACACGTACTTAAAACCCTGGATTACCAAGACTGAACTGGAGGGCGCTTCAGTCCAAACTTGGACTGCAGAAGACACATTCCCAATGCTTCCCAAAACAACCAAACGCTTCTACTAAGAACATGAACACGGATGGCATTTTAGGGATTATGCTTTAGGCCTGACTTTCTCTGACCATCTCAGACAGCAGCACTAAGGCCAGATTTGGAGGTGAACCAGTAAACTGCTCAGTTTTGAGCTGTGTAAGTAGCAAGAGCAATTAGCAAGATGTTTTTATTGCACCAGCCATTCTGCACATATACTGTCCAAAAACATCAGCTCTTCCCTAATATGAAATGCTTTAATCAGCCAGAGTTTACTATTTTAAAAACTCATGAGACACTCCCTTAGCCTATAATTAAAGCTTATAAAAAGTTCTATAAATTTTGAATTAATTTATAATTTCAAATATTTTTCTTCCCAAATGCAGAAAATAAGTTCTGTGGGAAAAAACACCCACATGTTTTAACTAGATTTAGCACACAATGTTTTCTGTCTTTTTATAAGAAATGGAGACGAAACACTGAAACCTTAGTACTAATCCAGCAGTTTGATGCCAAATAGTTTTTTATTGCTACTTGTCCCTTTTCCCATCAGAATGATGTTCCAAGACAAAACAACTGCTGATCTAAAAGGAAAATTCTTGTTCTCAAAAGTCCTGCAGGGTTTTCACTGGGGGATCTACCCTGAGGGTAGGAGAGGGGGAAACAGTTCTCTAAACAAGAGAGAAATAGTGACTTGCTTAGCAAGGCCATTCTGCAACAGGAGCAACCTTGACAGACTTCATGCCCAGATTGATCTTTGGATGATCAATGAATTCTCAGAATGGCACAAACTTTGGGGCTCCTTTTCCACTTGAAAAAAAGATAAAGAAAGAAAGAAGAGAGGCGCTTTGGAAGCGCTGGCTGGAGCAGGAGCCAGTCCCGGTGACGGGACCCACACGCTGGGCAGAGGCTGCTGCAGGTGAAGGGCAGCCCCCAACAGAGCGGAGCGGAACAGGGCAGAGGGCTGCGGCGGGGCAGCCTCCTGCTCCCGGGAAGAGCTGGGGCCATTTACTGAGCCCGGCGGGCGCCTGCGCCAGGACGCACGGAGACTGGGAAAGGCACAAACAGCCCAGACAAGAAAAGCTCCCAGCGAGGCCAAGCCCAAGCTGACAGGGGCTTTTTCTTCTCATTGCTGTCCCCTTTGTTAGCAACGTTAAGCTATGAGAAAGGGCAAGTCTGGACTCGGTGACCTGAACCTACCGTTTGTATTAGAAGCTGAAAGGCAATCGCAACCAAACCCTGGTTTCCAGTGGGAAACTGCCCTTTGCTCACCAACTAGTTGGGGCTGCTCTGTGCACAATTTAGGCAGCTGAAACATCACTGCAATGAAGAAATTCTGCAGCTATTACCACAGAGCCTCCCTTCAGGGAAGTGCATAAAGAAAATACATATAAGCACTCATTAACAGCTGCCTGCAACAGTAACATGTGCTCACATGTGCCTATGAGCAGATCCCGGTGAAAAGCAAGAGCGTTCATGCCCAGCATGGTACGAGCCTGCTGAATTCCTGTGAGTGGCAGAGGCCTCCTTTTACCTACCCTGAAGCTAAATATTCCCAGGCTAGAGGCAGTCTGAGGGCCTTACTTACTTAGCTGCATTCTTCTCCTAATAGGGTCTAAATGTCCTGGCTGTTTGGAAACTTTGAGTTTCGGTTTTCCTGTTCTCTTAAAAAGTTAGTTCCAAATGCATTTAGGATTCAACCACACACGCAGCGGGATGTTTGCATTAATACCACAGCGCAACTGGGCCTTGAGCAGAGCTCTTCTGAACGGAGGAAAAAATAAGCTAAGTGTGTATATGTAAAAGCTCCCATACAACTTTTTTATAATTTATTTAAGCCTCTCTTTTACTTCCTGCACAATACACAGTAATGTTTGTGTCTTCAGCAAAATAAAAAATCCTTTCAAACTGACACATCATGTTTAGCATGGCAGGATCCGTTCCTGGGCAGAATATCAGGTTTTTAAGGGCAACTTAAGTCTATGATCTGTCAACATGAATGTGCACACCACTATATAGAGCTAGACCTTAAGAGCATGTCCTATCAAAATAAAGTCTGAAAACCCTATCAAGGGCCAAAGAAATAACGGTTTCACACTTTTTGCAGTGAACTGTGAACATATATGCGATTTTTTTTCCCCCACCTTTACTGGGATATAAAGAATTCCATAATCACACGTTAACACAGACATCACCAGCATTAAGCAGCTCACCTCTCGCAGGGTAGGCTTGCCTTTGAAAAATTCTGTATTCTTGCTGCTTTTTGGTGGGCTGAATCTTAAATTCAGAAAAGCGCAGCCATTAGCAATGGCCTCCAAAGGAGCAGGCCCTTCATATGGGAATCCAAGACCAACAAACAGCTGAAAAACAGAAAACAAGCATCATCTTAATTTTTATTCTTTACAAAAACAGAAAGCTAAGAGCTAACCTAACATAAGCAAGGCTACATTTCTAAAGGCAGAAGCCTACCAAATGTAACATTGGGAAGAAAAGGGCTCGGTAACATTCTCATACTCTGCTACAAAACGAGGAAAACCACCATGCTCGATGCTGCAAGGGATTCAGCTGCTCCCTCTCCTTCCCCTCACCTCCGGCCCAAGCTGCACCGGAATGTCCTGCAAACCAGATTTGACAATAATCTCCTGTAAGGAGCTGAGAAGGGTTTTCATGGAGCAGAGGCAACAACAGCTCCTTTCAGTTAATCTCATTCAGTGGTTTGAGCGCGGATCGCACCAAGTGCTGGGCTCCTGTCCACGAGCAGGCAGCGGGTTTCGAGCAGGTACCTCCCCGTTCAGCTCCCGCTGCCGCCCGCATCCCTTGGCTCTGCCCAGGCAGACACGGTCCTGCCCGGCTGGCGAACACGGTAGATGGCAGCAAACATCAGCGGAAGACCCTGCACCTCCTCACCACGCGACATGAACGGGATTCGGTGCCTCCAAGGCAAACGGAAGGAGGGAAAATGCAGCATGAGCTACTCTGACTATCAGTGGAGATTACGGGTGCTCTAGAAAAGGCAGCATTTTCTTCCCCAGTGTAAAGAAATTCCGTATTTTGTCACGGATGCATGCAGTTATTTCGATCTCTATCTCTCATCTAGCCTAGTAGAATTAAACACACTGAATTAAATACAGAGGTTTTTATTTTTAAGACTGAGCATAATGCCAGAACAAAGAGCTCTGATTCATAACAACTATGACTGCCAGAAATTTCTCAGCACTGCTAGATGACTTCACATAAAGACATATATAGCTAATTTTTCCCCCCAGAAAATGACCAAGCTTCCTAGCAATTAGGATTGTGTTTTCAGGACACATATAGTCAAGGAGCCCAAACTCTAATACTGAATATTAAGTTTACCACAACATGGAAGTGAATCCTAGTACCAAGAAATTGAAGCCTGTCCCCCACTCCCTCTTTTTTGCCTCATGGAACTTAGGTAAGGCATAAAAATTAAAATAATCTTCACGTCAATGAATAAAGTCCTAGTGACTCTTGTTATGTATAGGCTTTGCAGCACTAATCCTCAGTCCAATGGCAACGATAGTGTGAATTTTGGACGTGTCGGTCTTGAGGACATACAATTTTTATTGCATCAGATGAATAGTGATATTTAGACTAAAACAAATATTCAGGTCAAAAAAAAAGTCATCTATCTGCAGAAGCCATCTCAGTTATCTTGCAGATTTAAATATTACAGGAAACTCTCCGGGGCCTAATAGAAGAGGATCTGAAACGCTATCTCCACAAAAGCTAGGTTATGTAAACTGCGTTTGCTGCATACGGCAAAAGAGATAGCGCCTTCCAATCAGCAAAGTACATACTAATTTTTTGTCCTAAAAGAAGTTTAATTTGAAGAAATGTAATCTCTTGAAAGCAGCGACTTAAAAGCATTTCATACAACTTGCACACAGGATGCTGCTTTCCTAAAACGCTCCTTGGTTCAGACAGAAAACCAGTGGGAGAGCCCACCACTAAAACCATCTGAAGCATCAGCTCTCCTATGATCTCTGCTGTGCAGAGAAGGCTGGATTCTGCCTTTCTCACTTTCCTTTTATGACAATTGTGCTGCCAAACAGCTTTTGCCTGCTCTGAGCAGTCCGTTGACTTGGGAGGAAGCTCCGTGGGAAAGGACACGTTTTCCCTGTCACCTCTTGGTCCATAAGGCCAAGGTTTGAAACCTCGCTCCTCAGCACCCCTCCCTGGGAGGGCAGCAGGAGACGCGCGGGATGGCCCCGAGCGGAGCCTGCCCGCGGCCTGGCCCACTCCAGCCCTGGCTCCGTCCTGCCTCCTGCCCTCCTCCTCCTCAGCGCCTCAGCAGCCCAAGCGGTGCCCCCACCCTCCACATCGAGGCTGCTCCCCAAAGCTGCCTAGTAAGAAAGGCTGGGTTAGGGAGAGAGTGTTTTTGAGGGCATAAACAGCAAAACTGAGGATAATCTCGATCGACTCGAGACAGCCGGTAGAGCCTGAAAGCAAAGTGTCACAAACACGTTTCCGTTCGGCTAGCCCCACGATGCTCTAAGGCTCCTCTCTATTATTATTATTATGCGTTATTTCTCAAAAGGCTAAAACAATCTCTTCCTGAAAGTGTAAAGTGGAAGTGCTCAGTGTCACTCTCTTCTGATCGCAGTGTGTGCTGTCCCAAAATGGACATGTCTCTGATACGACAACTGCTTTACCACCGCTTTGAGGGTTGTTTTTTTTTAAAAAAACACCGGCTTTCAGCCAACACTAAGCAATTTATCTCTGAAGTTTGTGGCACCAAATTAGGCTGCTAACAGAAATGAGTACTTGAACAAATAGTCTTTATAAATTACAGTCTAAAAAAGAAGTTTTACTTCACTGACTGAATAGTTCTTACTGGTTGCATATTTAAGAGAAAGCTTTCATATTTCAGAGACTATTCTAAGTGTTATTGTCCCAAAACTCTTGTGATCATCTTCTCCTCTCCTCTTCCTTACATCAGTACACTTTATCTCATTTATTTTTTAGGGTTGGTACTTTTATCATCTTTTTGTATGCCTCCTTACTGAACTATTCTAATATTCTTTTACTAACTACTGAAAGAAGAGAGTGGCAAAAACTACTGGGAACCATTTTGATAGATTTTCCTCATGAATATAGAATGTTTTTTGAAAAAGTCAATCTCTTTGTGACTGAAACATCTGTGGAATAGATTCACTAAAGGTAAATGACTATTCAGTTGTTCCTGTGAAGTGTACGGAATTAAAAAGTATATTACTTTACAAAAGACAATATGAAAGAAGTTTGTTCAACTCCCTATTTCTGCTTTTCCAACATTGGAATAGGATCCATCTGAAACTATCTAATCAACACATTGTGCCGTTTTAATAAATGTCATTCAAAAACTGTAAATTCCATTTACTAGCAAAAAAAAGTGGATTCACTCAAAACTTGACTGTGAATTGAAGTTAAAATGCTCTGCTTGAACTTTCTCTAAAGAAAGAGGGTTTCTCAAGAATTCAGAGCTGGTGCCTCCAGGATCGCCCGGCCGAGCTCTCCAGCCCGGCAAGGTGCTGCAGAGGTCGGCAGGACAGCGGCCAGCTTGTCTACCCTGTTCTCCTCCCGCGTGATGAACGGGCTCCCATCTCCTCACTGGGGACTGTTGAAACGCGTAGTCTCTGTCTTTCATGACACAGCTGAGCTGGCCACGATGAATCTAAAACAGCCCCCTCCTGTTCACGAGGCATGTGCACACTTCATATATACGTGCGGACAATACTGCACCTACAGGCTTACAGTTAATTGTGCCAACTATCAGCTACTTCAGGGCGCAACTACTTCATTTTGGCAATGCAAAGCCCTGCTCAAGATCTATCATCTCGCTGTCACCTATTGCTACTTTTCTGTCCAAGGACAAAAGAGAGCAGGGTGAGGCAGGCCGTCGCCTGCGAGTACCTTGCCATGGGCGAGCTGGTGGTTTCCTTCTCATGGAAGAGACCACTCGAGCACTGACCTGACAAAAGCTTGCTAATACAATGTTGAAATCACAGGCAATGAAGGACAATCCCTACCTCAACAAATGATTTCAGACTTAAAGGCAAAGAAAAGCCTGAATGTTTCTGAAAGCTTGAAGGCAAGGCTTGTTGCTCAGTGAGAGCGAGGAGCAGCGCTGGGGCCTGCAGAGCGGGCGCAGATGTTGCTGCCGGGCGCTGCGGCTCCCACCGCTCACCTCCTCTCCTCGAGACAAAGTAAAACCACCCAGAACTAAATTCATTACAAGGATGTGACCAGGTTGCATAGTGATTAAAGTGATTATGATTTAAAAAATCCTCATCTTTTTACAGTTTTCTACCCATGCCCTTGAACATCAGGACACACACACAGAGCTACCCTGGCTACAAAGCTCCCGCTCCAGCCAGTCTGATTTTCATGGAAAACTGCATTTATTTTTGCAGTTAAGCTGTGGGGACTGATCCTTTCATGACTGATTCAATATGAACATGATCAAGCCACACATGCAGCAGTTGCCTGAGGGAGGCAAGTGAATGATAAAAAAGTGTTTTTGTTTTGTTTTAAAGGAAACAACTTTGGTCATTTCCAAATCTAGCAAAAGTTCAAAAAAAAGCTATAAGAAAGTATTATTTGTACATTTATTTAAAAAAATAAAAAGAGGGATTATTAAGAAAGTGTATCAAGCAGATTTAAAAATTCACTAGCTTTCTGATATGGGGGGCCTGAAACACATCGACACGTTTCTTAGGGCCATCTGCTAAGAAATACAACAAGTTCCAACAGGATTTTCCTCAGTGATAGAAAGGAAAAAAAAAAACCATAAATGATGCAGAGCAACAGCACAGAAGACCACGAAAAATCACAAATATTTGTAGGACCTAAGTGCATCTTATTGCATCTAACGTCCTAAGTTTGTCCTAAACTAAGTGCATCTGTACATTGTACCCGGGAGCAGAGCAAATATTACCAGTAAAAACCTCATGAACTAGCTACTTAATATGGCAAACCAAGAGATTTAATAAGACAGCTGATATTGAATTAGAGATTTAAAAAATATTCAAATATAACTCGTATTACAAGCCGCATGTTGAAAATTATAAGGACGTCAGCAATTTTATAGGAAGTTCACCAGCTTACTTCACTAATCCAGCAAATAACGTGCATTTGCTCAGAAAGAAGTCACTGTTTGTACTAGGGGTTGTTACAACGTCAATATTCTGCCCACACTAGTGCTATGATTAACACAGAGATTTCATTCTCCACGCAGGCAAAAGCTGGGTATTCTCAATAATGCTTATGATAAAAGTAAATGTTGACCTTTTTAATCTGCAACATTATGTGTATCTGTATGACTCAAGTACCTACACACAGTAGTTGCCTTTAAAAAGTCATAATTTGCCCAGTTGTCACACAGACTTCAAATAACCATTTTTTCCACGAATCTTTTTTTTTAAAAAATCTCTGCAGTAGTGATGGATAAGTAGAAAGTGCTTGCCCTTTTTTTTTTTTTTTAATAGGTTCTTATATAGAAGTGCACAGCAAGAAACCCATCAGCAACAGGGAGTAAGTGGTAAGGCTCCATACCTTTTGCTAATTTTAAACACGCAAACCATTCCTTTCACCAAGTGAAAGTTAAATATTCTGTTAAAGTGCAATCTACTGAAGTGTTTCAATGTTTTAAATTGTTCCACAAGGATGAGGGAATGCACAGAAAAGCCCACAAAGCATTCTAACTATGTGAACTAAAGTTTAGTTATCTAAATGCATACATGCTCCTCCTTATCTTGAGTTCCCTTGACTATGGAGCTGTGGGCAAAGCGCTCTCCTCCTGTCTCCCTCTGCACAAGTGGAGCAGAGGAGGCAGGTGAAGGGAAAAGGGAGTTCCTGCCTTTCATCTTGTTCCCCCTGGAGAATAGGCTGAAGTGGCTGGAAGGGCACAGCAAGGGTGGCCATATTTGTTTTAGGAGCTAAAACAAAAGCACATTCTCTGATGATAATCTC